>JALXJV020000017.1:33694870-33739937 GCA_024633595.2 Lepomis macrochirus
TCGCACTCTGTAGCTGCCGGGTGTGAGGCTGGTCGCTGCTGCCATTGTGCACCCCTCGTGCAACGGGCTGTGAATTTTCTATCGCGCTCGATGGCTGCAGGAAGGTTTTGTACCTCACTTCCTGTTGCCAGCAGGTGGCGCTATGATTGGGGGTGAATCGCAGCATGTACATGTGTTAAGTGCGGGAGTCTTATTAAATGTGTAAAATTTCGTGCAGATCTGAGCATGTACAGCCAAGTTATAACAACTTCCTGTTTCATGAGCTTGAATCATCGTACGCCATACGGACACGCCATCGACGAAAACGCGCATAGATAGCACAACTTTACATCGCCAGTGCCTTGAGAAGGCAAAGCAGCAAATTTGAAGTCAATCCGACTAAATCCCTAGGAGGAGTTCAGTTAAAAATATGGAGTGTGTAAATCATCCAAAAATTGCCATAAAATTCAAAATGGCGGACTTCCTGTTTGGTTTACGGCATCGGCTCCAAGAGGCTTTTAGTACGCCTGGACATGATCCATGTACCACAGAAATTTCGTGTACATGTAGGTCAAACGTGGTCGGGGGCTGCTTCGTTAAAGGTCACTTCCTGTTGCCAGCAGGTGGCGCTATGACTGTGGTTGAATGTCGGCATGTAGATTTGTTCAGGGCGGGACTCTTGTCAAATGTGCAAAATTCGTCACAGATCTGAGCATGTACACTGAAGTTACAACAACTTCCTGTTTCATGGCTGAATCGTCGACGCCATACGGACACGTCATTGACGATAAAGCGCAGATAGCACAACTTTACATCGTCAATGCCTTTAGAAGGCACAGCAGAAATTTGAAGTCGATCCGACTAAATCCCTAGGAGGAGTTCGTTAAAGTACGGAGTGTGCAAATCGTCCCAAAATGGCCGCTAAATTCAAAATGGCGGACTTCCTGTCGAGTTTAGGGTATGGGTTCTGAGGCTTTTTGTGCGCTCTTGATGTGATACACGTCCCCACCAAATTTCGTGCATGTAGGTCGAACGGGACGAGGGCTAATTTTTTCTAATTTTCTAGGTGCGCTAGCGAGCCATTTTGCCCCGCCCATCCGCGAAACCCACAAAATACTGAAATTTTTCACCAGTCCTGACATGCGTGCCAAATTTGGTGAGTTTTCGGTACGTTATGGCCGCTAAAATGGGGCTTACTTTGCAGAAAAAATAATAATAAAGAAAAAAAATTAAAGCTGCAAGCAGCGATGGATGGGCCCTCGCACCTGTAGCGCCGTCGGGTGTAGATGCGGTCGCGTAGCATATTCTGGAGCTCTGCCAGTGCGGCTGTGCATTTTCTACGCCGATTCGGACGCTGCATGAAGGTTTTGTAACTCACTTCCTGTTGCCAGCAGGTGGCGCTATGACTGTGGGTGAATGTCGGCATGTACATGTGTTCAGGGCGGGACTCTTATCCTACATGTAAAAGTTTGGTGCAGATCTGAGCATGTACAGTGAAGTTACTACCACTTCCTGTGTCATGGCAAAGACTTGATCTTTGACGCCATCGCCACGGACACGCCCATTGATCTAACAACGCGCAGATAGCACAACTTTTCATCGTCAATGCCTTTAGAAGGAACAGCAGAAATTTGAAGTCGATCCGACTAAATCCCTAGGAGGAGTTAGTTAAAGTACGGAGCGTGTAAATCATCCAAAATTGCCGTAAAATTCAAAATGGCCGACTTCCTGTCGAGTTTAGGGCATCGCTCCAAGAGGCTTTTTTGTGCGTCTGGACATGATACATGTGCCACAGAAATTTCGTACATGTAGGTCAAACGTGCGGCGGGGCTGCTTCGTTAAAGCGTCACTTCCTGTTGCCAGCAGGTGGCGCTATGACTGTGGTTGAATGTCGGCATGTACACGTGTTCAGGACGGGACTCTTGTCAAACATGTAAAATTTCGTGCAGATCTGAGCATGTACAGCCAAGTTACAACAACTTCCTGTTTCGTGGGCTTAATCATCGACGCCACGGACACGTCATCGACGTAAATCGCACAGATAGCACAACTTTACATCGCCAATGCCTTTAGAAGGCACAGCAGAAATTTGAAGTCGATCCGACTAAATCCCTAGGAGGAGTTAGTTAAAATACGGAGTGTGTAAATCACTCAAAAATAGCAGTAAAATTCAAAATGGCGGACTTCCTGTTGAGTTTAGGGTATCGCTCCAAGAGGCTTTTTGTGCGTCATGGACATGCTAGATGTACCACAGAAATTTCGTATGATGTCGGTCAAACGCTGGGCGTGGGCTGCTCGTTAAAGGTCACTTCCTGTTGCCAGCAGGTGGCGCTATGACTGTGGGTGAATGTCGGCATGTAGATTTGTTCAGGGCGGGACTCTTGTCAAAGCGTCAAAATTTCGTGCAGATCTGAGCATCTACAGCCAAGTTACTACAACTTCCTGTTTCATGGCTTAATCATCAACGCCACGGACACGCCATTGACATAAACGCGCAGATAGCACAACTTTACATCGTCAATGCCTTTAGAAGGCACAGCAGAAATTTGAAGTCGATCCGACTAAATCCCTAGGAGGAGTTCGCTAAAGTACGAGCGTGTAAATCGTCCCAAAATGGCAGCAAAATCAAAATGGCGGACTTCCTGTCGAGTTTAGGGTATGGGTTCTTGAGGCTTTTGTGCTGCCTTGATATGATACACGCCCCCACCAAATTTCGTGCATGTAGGTCGAACGTGGACGAGGGGCTAATTTTTCTAATTTTCTAGGTGGCGCTTAGTGAGCCATTTTGCTCCGCCCGATCCGCGAAACCCACAAAATACGAAATTTTCACCAGTCCTGACATGCGTGCCAAATTTGGTGAGTTTCTCGAGCATGTTGCGGCCGCTAAAAATTGAGGGCTTACTTTGCAGAAAAAAGAAAGAAAAAGATAAGATAACCTACAATTTCAAAGCCTGCTCAAGCTTAGCCGCATCGACAGTCATGGCCTCGTTCTGTCGACCTCGGTCAGCTACGTCGGGTAGTGATCGCCGCTGTCGCTGCGTTGCATATTCTGGAGCTCTGGCCGGTGTGCGTCTGTGCATTTGCTACCGCAGATTTGGACGTTGCATGAAGGTTTTGTACCTCACTTCCTGCTGCCAGCAGGTGGCGCTATGACTGTGGGTGAATGTCGGCATGTACATGTGTTCAGGGCGGGACTGTTATCCTACATGTAAAGTTTCGGTGCAGATCTGAGCATGTACAGCCGAAGTTACAACCACTTCCTGTGTCATGGCGTTGAGTTGATCTTTGACGCCACGCCACGGACACGTCATTGACGAAATACGCGCAGATAGCACAACTTTACATCGTCAATGCCTTTAGAAGGCACAGCAGAAATTTGAAGTCGATCGGACTAAACCCTAGGAGGAGTTAGTTAAAGTACGGAGTGTGTAAATCACCAAAAATTGGCGTAAAATTCAAAATGGCCGACTTCCTGTCAGGTTTAGGGCATTGCTCCAAGAGGCTTTTGTGCGTCTGGACATGATAGATGTACCACAGAAATTTCGTAGATGTAGGTCAAACGTGTGGCGGGGCTGCTTCGTTAAAGGTCACTTCCTGTTGCCAGCAGGTGGCGCTATGACTGTGGGTGAATGTCGGCATGTACATTTGTTCAGGGCGGGACTCTTGTCAAACGTGCAAAATTTGGTGCAGATCTGAGCATCTACAGCCAAGTTACTACAACTTCCTGTTTCATGGCTGAATCATCAACGCCACGGACACGCCCATTGACGAAAACGCCGCAGATAGCACAACTTTACATCGTCAATGCCTTTAGAAGGCACAGCAGAAATTTGAAGTCGATCCGACTAAATCCCTAGGAGGAGTTCGTTAAAGTACGAAGTGTGCGAATCGTCCCAAAATGGCCAGCCAAATTCAAAATGGCGGACTTCCTGTCGAGTTTAGGGTATGGGTTCTTGAGGCTTTTTGTGCGTCTTGATATGATACACGTCCCCACCAAATTTCGTGCATGTAGGTCGAACGTGGACGAGGGGCTAATTTTTCTAATTTTCTAGGTGGCGCTAGCGAGCCATTTTGCCACTGCCCATCCGCGAAACCCACAAAATACTGAAATTTTTCACCAGTCCTGACATGCGTGCCAAATTTGGTGAGTTTTCGAGCATGTTGCGACGCGAAAATGGGGCTTACTTTGCAGAAAAAATAATAATAAAGAAAAAAAAAATAAAATTAAAGCTGCAAGCAGCGATGGAGCGGACCCTCGCACCCGTAGCAGCGTCGAGGTGCGATGCGGCCGCGTTGCATATTCTGGAGGTCTGCTGGTGCAGCTGTGCATTTGCTACGCGATTCGGACGCTGCATGAAGGTTTTGTACCTCACTTCCTGTTGCCAGCAGGTGGCGCTATGACTGTGGGTGAATGTCGGCATGTACATGTGTTCAGGGCGGGACTCTTATCCTAGCTTGTAATAGTTTGGTGCAGATGTGAGCATCTACAGTGAAGTTACAACCACTTCCTGTGTCATGGCGATGGAGTTGATCTTTGACGCCATCGCCACGGACACGCCCATTGATCTAAAATGTGCAGATAGCACAACTTTTACATCGTCAATGCCTTTAGAAGGCACAGCAGAAATTTGAAGTCGATCTGACTTAAGCCCTAGGAGGAGTTTGTTAAAGTACGGAGTGTGTGAATCGTCCCAAAATGGCGCCAAATTCAAAATGGCAGACTTCCTGTCGAGTTTAGGGTATGGCTTCTTGAGGCTTTTTGTGCGTCTTGACATGATACATGTCCCCACAAATTTCGTGCATGTAGGTCAAATGTGCGGCCTGGGGCTGCTTCGTTAAAGGTCACTTCCTGTTGCCACCAGGTGGTGCTATGACTGAGGGTGAATGTCGGCATGTACATGTGGTTCAGGGCGGGACTCTTGTAAAGCGTGCAAAATTTCGTGCAGATCTGAGCATGTACACTGAAGTTAGCAACAACTTCCTGTTTCATGGCTGAATCGTCGACGCCACGGACACGTCCATTGACAAAAACGCGCAGATAGCACAACTTTTCATCGTCAATGCCTTTAGAAGGCACAGCAGAAATTTGAAGTCGATCCGACTAAATCCCTAGGAGGAGTTAGTTAAAGTACGAAGTGTGCAAATCGTCCCAAAATGGCGGCACAAATTCAAAATGGCGGACTTCCTGTCGAGGTTTAGGGTATGGGTTCTTGAGGCTTTTGTGCGTCTTGATATGATACACGTCCCCACCAAATTTCGTGCATGTAGGTCGAACGTGGACGAGGGGCTAATTTTTTCTAATTTTCTAGGTGGCGCTAGCGAGCCATTTTGCCCCGCCCATCCGCGAAACCCACAAAATACGAAATTTTTTCACCAGTCCTGACATGCGTGCCAAATTTGGTGAGTTTTCGAGCATGTTGAGACCGCGAAAATTGAGGCTTACTTTGCAGAAAAAAAAAGAAAGAAAAGAAAAAATTAAAGCTGCAAGCAGCGATGGGCGGGCCCTCGCACACGTAGCACGTCGGGGTGTGAGCCGGTCGCGTTGCCTATTGTGGACCCCTGCCTGTACGGCTGTGAATTTTCTATGCGTTTCGGACGCTGCATGAACGTTTTGTAACTCACTTCCTGTTGCCAGCAGGTGGCGCTATGACTTTGGGTGAATGTCGGCATGTACATGTGTTCCCGGCGGGCCTGTCATTAAACACATAAAATTTTGTACAGATCTGAGCATGTACAGTGAAGTTACAACCACTTCCTGTGTCATGGCGATGAGTTGATCTTTGACGTCACGCCACGGACACGCCCATCGACGAAAACTCGCAGATAGCACAACTTTTCATCGTCAATGCCTTTAGAAGGCACAGCAGAAATTTGAAATCGATCCGACAAAACCCCTAGGAGGAGTTAGTTAAAGTACGGAGTGTGTAAATCATCCAAAAATGGACCCACAATTCAAAATGGCCGACTTCCTGTTGAGATTAGAGGAGTTGTCCAAGAGGCTTTTTTGTAGCGCCTTGACATGGTAGATGTACCACAGAAATGTCGTACAAGTAGGTCAAACATGCTTCGGGCTGCTTCCTTAAAGGTCACTTCCTGTTCCCAGCAGGTGGCTATGACTGGGGGGGATGTGGGAATGTAGATTTATTCAGGGCGGGACTCTTGTGAAGTGTGTAAAATGTCATACCAATCTGAGCATGTACAGGCAATTTACTACAACTTCCTGTTTCATGGCTGAATCATCGACGTCCACGGACACGCCCATTGATCGAAAACTCACAGATAGCACAACTTTACATCGTCAATGCCTTTAGAAGGCACAGCAGAAATTTGAAGTCGATCCTACTAAATCCCTAGGAGGAGTTAGTTAAAGTAGGGAGTGAGTAAATCGTCCAAAAATGGCAATAAAGTTGAAAATGGCCGACTTCCTGTTGAGTTTAGGGCATCGCTCCAAGAGGCTTTTGTAGCGTGTGGACATGATAGATGTACCACAGAATTTTCGTACATGTAGGTCAAACGTGTGGCGGGGCTGCTTCGCTTAAGGTCACTTCCTGTTGCCAGCAGGTGGCGCTATGACTATGGTTGAATGTTGGCATGTATATTTGTTCAGGGCGGGACTTTTGTCAAATGTACAAAATTTGGTGCAGATCTGAGCATTTATAGCTGAAGGTACTACAACTTCCTGTTTCATGGCTGAATGGTCGACGCCACGGACACGCCATCGACAAAAAACGCGCAGATAGCACAACTTTACATCTTCAATGCCTTGAGAAGGCACAGCAGAAATTTGAGGTCGATCGGACTAAATCCCTAGGAGGAGTTCGTTAAAGTACGAAGTGTGCAAATCGTCCCAAAATGGCCACCAAATTGAAAATGGCGGACTTCCTGTCGAGTTGAGGGTATGGGTTCTTGAGGCTTTTTTGTGCGTCTTGACATGATACATGTCCCCACCAAATTTCGTCCATCTAGGTCAAACGTGGGGCGGGGGCTGCTTCGTTAAAGGTCACTTCCTGTCGCCAGCAGGTGGCGCTATGACTGCGGGTGAATGTCGGCATGTACATGTGTTCAGGGCGGGACTCTTGTGAAACGTGCAAAATTTCGTGCAGATCTGAGCACGTACACTGAAATTAGAACAACTTCCTGTTTCATGGCGAATCATCGACGCCACGGACACGCCCATTGACGAAAACGCGCAGATAGCACAACTTTACATCGTCAATGCCTTGAGAAGGCACAGCAGAAATTTGAAGTCGATCCAACTAAATCCCTAGGAGGAGTTCGTTAAAGTACAGAGTGTGTGAATCGTCCCAAAATGGCCGCTAAACTCAAAATGGCAGACTTCCTGTCGAGTTTAGGGTATGGGTTCTTGAGGCTTTTTGTGCGTCTTGATATGATACACGTCCCCACCAAATTTCGTGCATGTAGGTCAAACGTGGACGAGGGGCTAATTTTTCTAATTTTGTAGGTGGCGCTAGCGAGCCATTTTGCCCCGCCCGTCCGCGAAACCCACAAAATACGAAATTTTTCACCAGTCCTGACACGCGTGCCAAATTTGGTGAGTTTTCGAGCATGTTGAGGCCGCGAAAATTGAGGCTACTTTGCAGAAAAAAGAAAGAAAAAAAAAAAAAAAAATAATCCTTACAATTTCAATAGGGTCCTTCGCAACGTTTCGTGCTCGGGCCCTAAAAATAATCCTTACAATTTCAATAGGGTCCTCGCACCGTTAGTGCCGGGCCCTAATTAAAGCTGCAAGCAGCGATGGGCGGGCCCTCGCACCTGTAGCGCGTCGGGGTGTGATGCGGCCGCGTTGCATATTCTGGAGCTCCACCGGTGCGGCTGTGCATTTGCTACGCGATTCGGACGTTGCATGGCGGTTTTGTACCTCACTTCCTGTTGCCAGCAGGTGGCGCTATGACTGTGGCGAAGTGTCGGCATGTACATGTGTTCAGGGCAGGACTATCATCCTACATATAAAGTTTGGTGCAGAAGTGAGCATGTATATTGAAGTTACATACACTTCCGGTGTCATGGCGAAGACTTGATCTTTGACGCCACGCCACGTACACGCCCATCGACGAAAACGCGCAGATAGCACAACTTTTCATCGTCAATGCCTTTAGAAGGCACAGCAGAAATTTGAAGTCGATCCGACTAAATCCCTAGGAGGAGTTAGTTAAAATACAGAGGTGTAAATCATCCAAAAATTGGCATAGAATTCAAAATGGCCGACTTCCTGTCGGGTTTAGGGCATAGCTCCAAGAGGCTTTTGGTGCGTCTGGATATGATACATGTGCCACAGAAATTTCGTACATGTAGGTCAAACGTGGATGGGGCTGCTTCGTTAAAGGGCACTTCCTGTTGCCAGCAGGTGGCGCTATGACTGTGGGTGAATGTCGGCATGTACATTGTGTTCAGGGCGGGACTCTTGTCGAACATGCCACATTTCGTGCAGATCTGAGCATGTACACTGAAGATAGAACAACTTCCTGTTTCATGGCGTAATAATCGACGCCATCGGACACGCCCATCGACAAAACGCGCAGATAGCACAACTTTTCATCGTCAATGCCTTTAGAAGGCACAGCAGAAATTTGAAGTCGATCCGACTAAATCCCTAGGAGGAGTTCGTTAAAGTATGGAGTGTGTGAATCGTCCCAAAATGGCGGCCAAATTCAAAATGGCGGACTTCCTGTCGAGTTTAGGGTATGGGTTCTTGAGGCTTTTTTGTGCGTCTTGATATGATACACGTCCCCACCAAATTTCGTCCATGTAGGTCGAACGTGGACGAGGGCTAATTTTTAAAATTTTCTAGGTGGCTAGCGAGACATTTTGCCCCGCCCATCCGCGAAACCCACAAAATACGAAATTTTTTCACCAGTCCTGACATGTGTGCCAAATTTGGTGAGTTTTCGAGCATGTTGCGACCACGAAAATTGAGCTTACTTTGCAGAAAAAAAAGAAAAAGAAAAATTAAAGCTGCAAGCAGCGATGGTGGACCCTCGCACATGTAGCGTCGAGGTGTGAGCGGTCGTGTAGCCTATTGTGGACCCCTGCCTGTGCGGCTGTGAAATTTTTATGCGATTCGGACGCTGCATGAAGGTGTTGTAACTCGCTTTCTGTTGCCAGCAGGTGGCGCTATGACTGTGGGTGAATGTCGGCATGTACATGTGTTCAGGGCGGGACTCTTGGGAAACATGGTAAATTTCATATAGATCTGAGCATGTACACTGAAGTTACAAGCACTTCCTGTGTCATGACGATGAGTCAATCTTTGACGCCACGGACATGCCAATTGACAAAAACGCGCAGATAGCACAACTTTTCATCGTCAATGCCTTTAGAAGGCACAGCAGAAATTTGAAGTCAATCTGACTAAATGCCTAGGAGGAGTTAGTTAAAGTATGGAGTGTGTAAATCACCAACAAATTGACGTAAAATTCAAAATGGCCGACTTCCTGTCGGGTTCCGGGCATCGCTCCAAGAGGCTTTTTTGTGCGTCTGGACATGACGCACAAAAAAGCCACAGAAATTTCATACATGTAGGTCAAGCGCTGCGGCGGGGCTGCTCGTTAAAGGTCACTTCCTGTCGCCAGCAGGTGGCGCTATGACTGTGGGTGAATGTCGGCATGTACATCGTGTTCAGGGCTGGGCTCTTGACAAGCGTGCAAAATTTCGTGCAGATCTGAGCATATACAGCCAAGTTGCAACAACTTCCTGTTTCGGTGGCGCATCATCAGCGCCACGGACACGCTCCATTGACGAACAGCGCAGATAGCACAACTTTACATCGTCAATGCCTTTAGAAGGCACAGCAGAAATTTGAGGTCGATCTGACTATATCTGTAGGAGGAGATAGTTAAAGTACAGAGTGTGTGAATCACCAAAACTTTGCCCTAAAATTAAAAATGGCCGACTTCCTGTTGAGATTACGGCAGTGGGCCAAGAGGCTTTTTTGTGCGTCTGGACATGATAGATGTACCACAGAATTTTCATACATGTAGGTCAAACGTGTGGCGGGGGCTGCTTCGTTTAAAGTCACTTCCTGTTGCCAGCAGGTGGCGCTATGACTATGGTTGAATGTTGGCATGTACATTTGTTCAGGGCGGGACTCTTGTCAAATGTACAAAATTTGGTGCAGATCTGAGCATTTATAGCGAAGTTACCACAACTTCCTGTTTCATGGCGAACCGTCGACGGAACGGACACGCCCATTGACGAAAACGCGCAGATAGCACAACTTTACATCGTCAATGCCTTTAAAAGGCACAGCAGAAATTTGAAGGCGATCCGACGGAACCCTTAGGAGGAGTTAGTTAAAGTACGGAGTGTGCGAATCGTCCCAAAATGGCAGCCAAATTCAAAATGGCGGACTTCCTGTCGAGTTTAGGGTATGGGTTCTTGAGGCTTTTTTGTGTGTCTTGATATGATACACGTCCCCACCAAATGTCGTGCATGTAGGTCGAGCGTGGACGAGGGCTAATTTTTCCAATTTTCTAGGTGGCTAGCGAACCATTTTGCCACACCGATCACGCGAAACCCACAAAATACTGAAATTTTTCACCAGTCCTGACACGCGTGCCAAATTTGGTGAGTTTTCGAGCATGTTGCGACCGCGAAAATGGGGCTTACTTTGCAGAAAAAAAGAAAAAAAAAAAAATTAAAGCTGCAAGCAGCGATGGATGGACCCTCGCACCTGTAGCGTCGGCGGTGTGATGCGACGGCGTAGCATATTCTGGAGCTCCGTCAGTGCGGCTGTGCATTTGCTACGGGATTCGGACGTTGCATGAAAGTTTTGTACCTCACTTCCTGTTGCCAGCAGGTGGCGCTATGACTGTGGGTGAATGTCGGCATGTAGATTTGTTCAGGGCGGGACTGTTGTCAAACGTGTAAAATTTTGTGCAGATCTGAGCATGTACAGCCAAGTTACTACAACTTCCTGTTTCATGGCGAATCATCGACGCCACGGACACGCCCATTGACGAAAATGCGCAGATAGCACAACTTTACATCGTCAATGCCTTTAGAAGGCACAGCAGAAATTTGAAGTCGATACGACAAAATCCCTAGGAGGAGTTCGTTAAAGTACGAAGTGTGTAAATCGTCCCAAAATGGCCACTAAATTCAAAATGGCGGACTTCCTGTCGAGTTTAGGGTACGGGTTCTTGAGGCTTTTGTTTGTGCGTCTTGATATGATACACGTCCCCACCGAAGTGTCGTGCATGTAGGTCAAGCGTGAGGCGGGGCTTCTTCGTTTAAGGTCACTTCCTGTTGCCAGCAGGTGGCGCTATGACTGTGGGTGAATGTCGGCATGTACATGTGTTCAGGGCGGGACTCTTGTCAAACATGTAAAATTTCGTGCAGGTCTGAGCATGTACAGTGAAGTTACAACCACTTCCTGTGTCATGGCGAAGACTTGATCTTTGACGCTGACGCCATGGACACGCCCATTGACAAAAACCGCGAGATAGCACAACTTTTCATCGTCAATGCCTTTTGAAGGCACAGCAGAATTTTGAAGTCGATCCGACTTAATCCCTAGGAGGAGTTCGTTAAAGTACGGATGTGTAAATCGTCCCAAAATGGTCGCACAACTCAAAATGGCCGACTTCCTGTCGGGTTTAGGGCATTGCTCCAGGAGGCTTTTGTGCGTCTGGACATGATAGATGTACCACAGAAATTTCGTACATGTAGGTCAAATGTGCATCGGGGCTGCTTCGTTAAAGGTCACTTCCTGTTGCCAGCAGGTGGCGCTATGACTGTGGTTGAATGTCGGCATGTAGATTTGTTCAGGGCGGGACTCTTGTCAAAAGTGCCAAATTTCGTCAAGATCTGAGCATGTACACTGAAGTTACAACAACTTCCTGTTTCATGGCGAGTCATCGACGCCACGGACACGCTCATTGACGAAAACGCGCAGAGAGCACAACTTTTCATCGTCAATGCCTTTAGAAGGCACATCAGAAATTTGAAGGCGATCCGACTAAACCCCTAGGAGGAGTTAGTTAAAGTACGGAGTGTGCGAATCGTCCCAAAATGGACACCAAATTCAAAATGGCGGACTTCCTGTCGAGTTTAGGGTATGGGTTCTTGAGGCTTTTTTGTGCGCCTTGATATGATACACGTCCCCACCAAATTTCGTGCATGTAGGTCGAGCGTGGACGAGGGGCTAATTTTTCCAATTTTCTAGGTGGCGCTTAGCGAGCCATTTTGCCACGCCGCACGCCGAAACCCACAAAATACTGAAATTTTTTCACCAGTCCTGACACGCATGCCAAATTTGGTGAGTTTTCGAGCATGTTGCGACCGCGAAAATGGGGCTTACTTTGCAGAAAAAAAAGAAAAAAGAAAAAAAAGAAAAAAAGAAAAAAATTAAAGCTGCAAGCAGCGATGGGCGGACCCTCGCACATACGTGGCACGTCAGGCGTGAGGCGGACGCGTTGCATATTATGGAGCTCTGCCGGTCGCGGCTGTGCATTTACTACACGCCGGACGTTGCATGAAGGTTTTGTACCTCACTTCCTGTTGTCAGCAGGTGGCGCTATGACTGTGGGTGAATGTCGACATTTATGTGTGTTCAGGGCGGGACTCTTGTCAAGCGTGTAAAATTTCGTGCAGATCTGAGCATCTACAGTGAAGTTACAAGCACTTCCTGTGTCATGGCGAAGAGTTAACAATAACAAACAATAACAGCGCCACCTATAGGCACATTAGGATGCACTTTGGTACCTGAGGTCAGGTGACGGTGCTGAGCCATTTGACACAAAGTTCACGTCAATGCGACTTGCGGTTATGCCAGAACTAATTTTTCGCGTTAAACAGCGCCACCTAGAGGCTAGTTGCACCACATTTTACACAGGCCCTCAGGGGGGCGTACCACATAAGTCCTCCGAGTTTGGTGTCGATTGGCCATTCCAAAGCAAAGATATGACATCAGTTAGTGTTGCTAGCGTTTTGTGTGAATCATCGATAGCTTATAGCGGGAACAATTTTTTGCGTATCGATCTGGGGAGCACAAGCCAGTATGATGTGTGTCCAGAGATGGTCCATGCCAAATTTGGTGTCGATCGGACTTCGCGGTTTCGGAGGAGTTAATTCTGAGTGGCTAGTCAGTTTTCGCGTGATTTTGCGCAAAAAAATTGAAGGCAGAAATGGGCGTGGCCTATACCACGACATTCAGCTCGATCCACTATATATAGACATGTCCTCAAAAAATGTCGTGCATGTAGGTCAAACGTGCGACGGGGGCTGCTTCGTTGAAGGACACTTCCTGTTGCCAGCAGGTGGCGCTATGACTGGGGGTGAATGTCGGCATGTACATTTGTTCAGGGCGGGACTGTTGTCAAATGTACAAAATTTCGTGCAGATCTGAGCATGTATAGCGAAGTTACTACAACTTCCTGTTTCATGGCGAATCGTCGACGCCACGGACACGCCCATTGACGAAAACGCGCAGAGAGCACAACTTTAGCTCGTCAATGCCTTTAGAAGGCACAGCAGAAATTTGAAGTCGATCCGACTAAATCCCTAGGAGGAGTTCGTTAAAGTACGGAGTGTGTGAATCCTCCCAAAATGGCGGCCAAATTCAAAATGGCGGACTTCCTGTCGAGTTTAGGGTAAGGGTTCTTGAGGCTTTTTGTGCGTCTTGATATGATACACGTCCCCACCAAATTTCGGTCCATGTAGGTCGAACGTGGACCGAGGGGCTAATTTTTTCCAATTTTCTAGGTGGCTTAGCGAGCCATTTTGCCACGCCCATCCGCGAAACCCACAAAATACTGAAATTTTTCACCAGTCCTGACATGCGTGCCAAATTTGGTGAGTTTTCGAGCATGTTGCGGCCGCGAAAATGGGGCTTACTTTGCAGAAAAAAGAAAAAAAAGAAAAAAATAATCCTAACAGTTTCAATAGGGTCCTCGCACGGTTCGTGCTCGGGCCCTAAAAATAATCCTTACAATTTCAATAGGGTCCTCGCACGGTTCGTGCTCGGGCCCTAATAATCCTTACAATTTCAATAGGGTCCTCGCACCGTTAGTGCTCGGGCCCTAATTAAAGCTGCAAGCAGCGATGGGCGGGCCCTCGCACATGTGGCGTGTCGGGGCGTGAGGCGGCCGCGTTGACTATTGTGGACCCCTGCCTGTGCGGCTGTGAATTTTCAATGCGTTTCGGACGCTGCATGAAGTTGTTGTAACTCGCTTCCTGTTGCCAGCAGGTGGCGCTATGACTGTGGGTGAATGTTGGCATGTGTCCAGGGCGGGACTCCTGTCAATTGTGTAAAATTTCGTGCAGATCTGAGCATGTACACTGAAGTTACAACCACTTCCTGTGTCATGGCTGAAGACTTGATCTTTGACGCCATGCGCCACGGACACGCCGATTGACTGAAAATTCACAGATAGCACAACTTTTCATCGTCAATGCCTTTAGAAGGCACAGCACAAATGTGAATTCGATCCGACTGTATCTCTAGGAGGAGTTAGTTAAAATACAGAGTGTGTCAATCACCAAAACTTTGTCATGAAATTCAAAATGGCCGACTTCCTGTCGAGTTTAGGCTATGGGTTCAAGAGGCTTTTTGTGCGTCTTGACATGATAGATGTACCACAGAATTTTCGATTACATGTAGGTCAAACGTGTGGCGGGGCTGCTTCGTTTAAAGTCACTTCGTGTTGCCAGCAGGTGGCGCTATGACTATGGTTGAATGTTGGCATGTACATTTGTTGAGGGTGGGACTCTTGTCAAATGTACAAAATTTGGTGCAGATCGAAGCACGTATAGCAAAGTTACTACAACTTCCTGTTTCATGGCTGAATCATCGACGCCACGGACACGCCATCGACGAAAACTCGCAGATAGCACAACTTTACATCGTCAATGCCTTTAGAAGGCACAGCAGAAATTTGAAGTCGATCCGACTAAATCCCTAGGAGGAGTTCGTTAAAGTACGGAGTGTGTGAATCGTCCCAAAATGGCGGCCAAATTCAAAATGGCGGACTTCCTGTCGAGTTTAGGGTATGGGTTCTTGAGGCTTTTTTGTGCGTCTTGACATGATACATGTCCCCACCAAATTTCGTGCATGTAGGTCAAACGCGCGGCGGGGCTGCTTCGTTAAAGGTCACTTCCTGTCGCCAGCAGGTGGCGCTATGACTGCGGGTGAATGTCGGCATGTACATGTGTTCAGGGCGGGACTCTTGTGAAAAGTGCAAAATTTCGCGGCAGATCTGAGCACGCATACACTGAAGTTAGAACAACTTCCTGTTTCATGGCGAATCGTCGACGCCACGGACACGCCCATCGACGAAAACGCGCAGATAGCACAACTTTTCATCGTCAATGCCTTTAGAAGGCACAGCAGAAATTTGAAGTCGATCCGACTAAATCCCTAGGAGGAGTTCGTTAAAGTACGGAGTGTGCAAATCGTCCCAAAATGTCCGCCAAATTCAAAATGGCGGACTTCCTGTGGAGTTTAGGGTATGGGTTCTTGAGGCTTTTTTGTGCGTCTTGATATGATACACGTCACCACCAAATTTCGTGCATGTAGGTCGAACGTGGACGAGGGCTAATTTTTCTAATTTTCTAGGTGGCGCTAGCGAACCATTTTGCCCGCCCGTCCAGCGGAACCGACAAAATACGAAATTTTTCACCAGTCCTGACATGCGTGCCAAATTTGGTGAGTTTTCGAGCATGTTGCGCCGCTGAAAATGGCCCTTACTTTGCAGAAAAAAGAAAAAAAAAAAATATAATCCTAACAGTTTCAATAGGGTCCTTCGCACGTTTCGTGCTCGGGCCCTAAAAATAATAATCCTTACAATTTCAATAGGGTCCTCGCACGGTTCGTGCTCGGGCCCTAAAAAGAAAAAAAAATAAAGCTGCAAGCAGCGATGGGCGGGCCCTCGCACCTGTAGCGCGTTGGGGTGTGAGCCGGTCGCGTTGCCTATTGTGGACCCCTGCCTGTGCAGCTCTGAATTTGCTACGCGCTTCAGACATTGCATGAAGGTTTTGTACCTCACTTCCTGTTGCCAGCAGGTGGTGGTATGACTGTGGGTGAATGTGGGCATGTACATGTGTTCAGGGCGGGACTCTTATTTAACATGTAAAATTTCGTACAGATCTGAGCATGTACACTGAAGGTACAACCACTTCCTCTTTCATGGCGATGAGTTGATCTTTGACGCCATGCCACGGACACACCCATTGACGAAAATGCACAGATAGCACAACGCTTAATCGTCAATGCCTTTAGAAGGTACAGCAGAAATTTGAAGTCGATCCGCCTAACTCCCTAGGAGGAGTTCGTTAAAGTAGGGAGTGAGTAAATCGTCCAAAAATGGCCATAAAATTCAAAATGGCCGACTTCCTGTTGCGTTTAGGGCATCGCTCCAAGAGGCTTTTTGGTGCGTCTGGACATAATACACGTGCCACAGAAATTTCGTACATGTAGGTAAAGCGTGCGGTGGGGCTGCTTCGTTAAATGTCACTTCCTGTTGCCAGCAGGTGGCGCTATGGCTGGGGTAAATGTCGGCAGGTAGATTTGTTCAGGGCGGGACTCTTGTCAATAGTGTCAAATTTTGTGCAGATCTGAGCATGTACAGCCAAGTTACAACAACTTCCTGTTTCATGGCGAATCATCGAGCTACGGACACGTCCATTGATCGAAAACGCGCAGAATAGCACAACTTTTAATCGTCAATGCCTTTAGAAGGCACAGCAGAAATTTGAAGTCGATCTGATTACATCCCTAGGAGGAGTTAGTTAAAGTACGGAGTGTGTAAATCGTCCTAAAATGGCAGCCAAAATCAAAATGGCGGACTTCCTGTCGAGTTTAGGGTATGGGTTCTTGAGGCTTTTTTGTAGCGTCTTGATATGATACACGCTCCCCAAAATTTCGATGCGTGTAGATCAAACGTGCGGCGGGGCTGCTTCGTTAAAGGTCACTTCCTGTCGCCAGCAGGTGGCGCTATGACTGGGGTGAATGTCGGCAGGTAGATTTGTTCAGGGCGGGACTCTTGTCAATAGTGTCAAATTTCGTGCAGATCTGAACATGTACAGCCAAGTTACAACAACTTCCTGTTTCATGGCTTAATCATCGACGCCACGGACACGCTCATTGACGAAAACGCACAGATAGCACAACTTTTAATCGTCAATGCCTTTAGAAGGCACAGCAGAAATTTGAACTCGATCTGATTACATCCCTAGGAGGAGTTAGTTAAAGTACGGAGTGTGTGAATCGTCCCAAAATGGCGGCCAAATTCAAAATGGCGGACTTCCTGTCGAGTTTAGGGTATGGGTTCTTGAGGCTTTTGTGCGTCTTGATATGATACACGTCCCCACCAAATTTCGTGGAATGTAGGTCGAACGTGGACGAGGGGCTAATTTTTTCTAATTTTCTAGGTGGCGCTAGCGAGCCATTTTGCCCCGCCCGTCCGCGAAACCCACAAAATACGAAATTTTTCACCAGTCCTGACATGCGTGCCAAATTTGGTGAGTTTTCGAGCATGTTGCGGCCGCGAAAAATGGGCTTACTTTGCAGAAAAAAGAAAAAGAAAAAAATTAAAGCTGCAAGCAGCGATGGGCGGCCCTCGCATTACGTGGCACGTCGAGCGTGGAGGCGGACGCGTTGCATATTATGGAGCTCTGCCGGTGCGGCTGTGCATTTACTCACGCTCGGACGTTGCATGAAGGTTTTGTACCTCACTTCCTGTTGTCAGCAGGTGGCGCTATGACTGTGGGTGAATGTCGACATTTATGTGTGTTCAGGGCGGGACTCTTGTCAAGCGTGTAAAATTTCGTGCAGATCTGAGCATCTACAGTGAAGTTACAAGCACTTCCTGTGTCATGGCTGAAGAGTTAACAATAACAAACAATAACAGCGCCACCTATAGGCACATTAGGATGCACTTTGGTACCTGAGGTCAGGTGACCGTGCTGAGCCATTTGACACAAAGTTCACGTCAATGCGACTTGGCGGTTATGCCAGAACTAATTTTTCGCGTTAAACAGCGCCACCTAGAGGTTAGTTGCACCACATTTTACACAGGCCCTCAGGGGGGCGTACCACATAAGTCCTCCGAAGTTTGGTGTCGATTGGCCATTCCAAAGCAAAGATATGACATCAGTTAGTGTTGCTAGCGTTTTGCGCGTGAATAATCGATAGCTTATAAGCGGGAACAATTTTTTTCGCGTGATCGATCTGGGGAGCACAAGCCAGTATGATGTGTGTCCAGAGATGGTCCATGCCAAATTTGGTGTCGATCGGACTTGCGGTTTCGGAGGAGTTAATTCTGAGTGGCTAGTCAGTTTTCGCGGATTTTGCGCGAAAAAATTGAAGGCAGAAATGGGCGTGGCCTATACCACGACATTCAGCTCGATCCACTATATATAGACATGTCCCCAAAAATGTCGTGCATGTAGGTCAAACGCTGCGACGGGGCTGCTTCGTTGAAGGACACTTCCTGTTGCCAGCAGGTGGCGCTATGACTGGGGTGAATGTCGGCATGTACACGTGTTCAGGGCGGGACTGTTGTCAAATGTACAAAATTTCGTGCAGATCTGAGCATGTATAGCGAAGTTACTACAACTTCCTGTTTCATGGCTGAATCGTCGACGCTACGGACACGCCCATTGACGAAAACGCGCAGAGAGCACAACTTTAGCTCGTCAATGCCTTTAGAAGGCACAGCAGAAATTTGAAGTCGATCCGACTAAATCCCTAGGAGGAGTTCGTTAAAGTACGGAGTGTGTGAATCCTCCCAAAATGGCGGCCAAATTCAAAATGGCGGACTTCCTGTCGAGTTCAGGGTAAGGGTTCTTGAGGCTTTTTTGTGCGTCTTGATATGATACACGTCCCCACCAAATTTCGTCCATGTAGGTCGAACGTGGACAAGGGGCTAATTTTTTCCAATTTTCTAGGTGGCGCTAGCGAGCCATTTTGCCACGCCCATCCGCGAAACCCACAAAATACGAAATTTTTCACCAGTCCTGACATGCGTGCCAAATTTGGTGAGTTTTCGAGCATGTTGCGGCCGCGAAAATGGGGCTTACTTTGCAGAAAAAAGAAAAAAAAAGAAAAATTAAAGCTGCAAGCAGCGATGGGCAGGCCCTCGCACCCGTAGCGCGTCGGGGTGTGAGCCGTCCGCGTTGCCTATTGTGGACCCCTGCCTGTAGCGGCTGTGAATTTGCTATGCGCTTCCAGACGCTGCATGAAGGTGTTATAGGTCACTTCCTGTGTTCCCGTTGCACTCAAGCTATGAATATAAATGAATTTTGGCGTGTAGATGTGTTCGGGGCGGGACAGTTATCATGCACGTAAAGTTTTGTTCAGATGTGAGCATGTCATCAGGGTCCCATGGGGAACAATTGATCCAAATTTGGTCTCAGTTGAACCAGTAGTACTGGAGATACAAAATGAATGTAAGTGAACGGGAGTGTTTTTTCAAATACAATTAATAGAGTCACCTTTTGGCCGATTGACACCAAATTTCACACAGACTTTGGGAAGTCATGCTGCATAAGGTCCCCAGGTTTGGTGTTGATTGGTCCTTCCAAACACATTGAAAATGTGCCATGATTGAGAATCCCATTCATTTCAATGGGCTTTCCCACGGAATTTCAGCTTTGATTGCAGCGCCACCTTGAGGCCGAATTGCAAGAAATGTTGCAGGTGTCATCAGGGGCCCATGGGAAAGATTTGACCAAAATTTGGTTTCAATCCGACCTGTGGTTCTGGAGATATAAAATGAATGTAACTCAATGGGATTCTTTTTGTGTTTAATCCCCAATAACAGCGCCACCTATGGGCACATTAGGATGCACTTTGGTACCTGAGGTCAGGGGACCATGCTGAACAATTTGGCATAAAGGTCACGTCAATGCGACTTGGCGGTTATGCCAGAACTAATTATTCGCGTTAAACAGCGCCAGCTAGAGGCCAGTTGCACCACATTTTGCACAGGTCCTCAGGAGGGCGTCCCACATAAGTCCTCCGAGTTTGGTGTCGATTGTCCATTCCAAAGCGAAGATATGACATCAATTAGTGTTGCTAGCGTTTTGCGTGAGTAATCGTTAGCTTATAGCGGGAACAGTTTTTTGCGTGATCGATCTGGGGAGCACAAGCCAGTATGACGTGTGTCCAGAGATGGTCCATGCCAAATTTGGTGTCGATCGGACTTGGCGGTTTCAGAGGAGTTAATTCTGAGTGGCTAGTCAGTTTTCGTGGATTTTGCGCAAAAAATTGAAGGCAGAAATGGGCGTGGCCTATACCAGGAGATTCAGCTCGATCCCCTATATATAGTCATGTCCCCAAAAAATGTCGTGCATGTAGGTCAAACGTCGCGACGGGGCTGCTTCGTTGAAGGACACTTCCTGTTGCCAGCAGGTGGCGCTATGACTGGGGGTGAATGTCGGCATGTAGACGTGTTTAGGGCGGGGCTCTTGTCACATGTGTCAAATTTCGATGCGGATCTGAGCATGTATAGCGAGTTACTACAACTTCCTGTTTCATGGCGAATCGTCGACGCCACGGACACGCCCATCGACGAAAACGCGCAGATAGCACAACTTTACATCGTCAATGCCTTTAGAAGGCACAGCAGAAATTTGAAGTCGATCCGACTAACTGCCTAGGAGGAGTTCGTTAAAGTATGGAGTGTGTAAATCGTCCGAAAATGGCCGCACAATTCAAAATGGCGGACTTCCTGTCGAGTTTAGGGTATGGTTCTTGAGGCTTTTTTGTGCGTCTTGATATGATACACGTCCCCACCAAATTTCGATCCATGTAGGTCTAAGCGTGGACCTAGGGGCTAATTTTTCTAATTTTCTAGGTGGCTTAGCGAGCCATATTGCCCCGTCCATCCACCGAAACCCGCAAAAATACTGAAATTTTTCACCAGTCCTGACATGCGTGCCAAATTTGGTGAGTTTTCGAGCATGTTGAGGCCGCTGAAAAGTGAGCTTACTTTGCAGAAAAAAAGAAAAAGAAAAAAAAAAAATAATCCTTACAATTTCAATAGGGTCCTTCGCACCGTTAGTGCTCGGGCTCTAATTAAAGCTGCAAGCAGCGATGGGCGGCCCTCGCACCTGTAGCGCCGGGGTGTGATGCGTCGCGTTGCATGTTCTGGAGGTCTGCTGGTGCGGCTGTGCATTTTCTACGCCGATTCGACGCTGCATGAAGGTTTTGTACCTCACTTCCTGTTGCCAGCAGGTGGCGCTATGACTGTGGGTGAATGTCGGCATGTACATGTGTTCAGGGCGGGACTCTTGTCAAGCGTCTAATATTTCGTGCAGATCTGAGCATCTACAGTGAAGTTACAACCACTTCCTGTGTCATGGCTGAAGAGTTGATCTTTGACGCCATCGCCACAGACACGCCCATTGACATATACTGCCGCAGATAGCACAACTTTACATCGTCAATGCCTTTAGAAGGGACAGCAGAAATTTGAAGTTGATCCGACTAAATCCCTAGGAGGAGTTCGTTAAAGTATGGAGTGTGTAAATCGTCCAAAAATGGCAGCAAAATCCAAAATGGCTGACTTCCTGTCGGGTTTAGGTCATTGCTCCAAGAGGCTTTTTTGTACGTTTGGACATGATCCATGTGCCACAGAAATTTCGTACATGTAGGTAAAACGTGTGGCGGGGGCTGCTTCGTTAAAGGTCACTTCCTGTTGCCAGCAGGTGGCGCTATGACTGTGGGTGAATTTCGGCATGTACACGTGTTCAGGACGGGACTCTTGACAAACGCATACAAAATTTCGTGCAGATCTGAGCATGTACAGCCAAGTTGCAACAACTTCCTTTTCGTGGCTGAATCATCGACGCCACGGACACGTCCATCGACTAAATCGCACAGATAGCACAACTTTACATCGTCAATGCCTTTAGAAGGCACAGCAGAAATTTGAAGTCGATCCGACTAAATCCCTAGGAGGAGTTCGTTAAAGTCACGGAGTGTGTAAATCACTAAAAAATTGCGGTAAAATTCAAAATGGCGGACTTCCTGTTGGGTTTGGGGCATCGCTCCAACAGGCTTTTTTGTGCGTATGGACATGCTAGATGTACCACAGAAATTTTGTAGATGTCGGTCAAAGCGTGTGGCGGGGCTGCTTCGTTAAAGGTGACTTCCTGTCGCCAGCAGGTGGCGCTATGACTGGGGGTGAATGTCAGCATGTAGATTTGTTCAGGGCGGGACTCTTGTCAAACGTGTAAAATTTGGTGCAGATCTGAGCATCTACAGCCAAGTTACTACAACTTCCTGTTTCATGGCTGAATCATCAACGCCACGGACACGCCCATTGACGAAAACGCGCAGATAGCACAACTTTTCATCGTCAATGCCTTTAGAAGGCACTGCAGAAATTTGAAATCGATCCGACTAAATCCCTAGGAGGAGTTCGTTAAAGTCACGAGCGTGTAAATCGTCCCAAAATGGCGGCAAAATCCAAAATGGCGGACTTCCTGTCGAGGTTAGGGTATGGGTTCTTGAGGCTTTTTTGTGCGTCTTGATATGATACACGTCCCCACCAAATTTCGTGCATGTAGGTCGAACGGGGACGAGGGGCTAATTTTTCTAATTTTCTAGGTGGCTTAACGAGCCATTTTGCCCTGCCCGTCCGCTGAAACCCACAAAATACGAAATTTTTCACCAGTCCTGACATGTGTGCCAAATTTGGTGAGTTTTCGAGCATGTTGAGGCCGCTGAAAATTGAGGCTACTTTGCAGAAAAAAAGAAAGAAAGAAAAAAAAAATATAATCCTAACAGTTTCAATAGGGTCCTCGCGATCGTTAGTGCTCGGGCCCTAATTAAAGCTGCAAGCAGCGATGGGCGGCCCTCGCACATGTAGCGCCGTCGAGGTGCGATCGCGTCGCGTTGCATATTCTGGAGCTCTGCTGGTGAGGCTGTGAATTTGCTAAGCGCCGGAGGCTGCATGAAGGTGTTATACGTCACTTCCTGTGTTCCCTTTGCACTCAGCGCTATGAATATAAATGAATTTTGGCGTATAGATGTGTTCGGTGGGACAGTTATCATGCACGTAAAGTTTTGTTCAGATGTGAGCATGTCATCAGGGTCCCATGGGGAACAATTGATCCAAATTTGGTGTCAGTTGAACCAGTGGTACTGGAGATACAAAATGAATGTAAGTAAATGGGAGTGTTTTTTCAAATACAATTAATAGAGTCAACTTTTGGCTGATTGACACCAAATTTCACACAGATTTTAGAGAAGTCATGCTGCATAAGGTCCCCAGGCTTGGTGTTGATCGGTCCTTCCAAACACATTGAAAATGTGCCATGATTGAGAATCCCATTCATTTCAATGGGCTTTTCCACGGCATTTCAGCTTTGATTGTAGCGCCACCTTGAGGCCGAATTGCAAGAAATTTTGCAGGTGTCATCAGTGGCCCATGGGAAAGATTTGACGAAAATTTGGTTTCAATCAGACCTGTGGTTCTGGAGATATAAAATGAATGTAAGTCAATGGGATTCTTTTTTGTGTTTAATCCCCAATAACAGCGCCACCTATGGGCACATTAGGATGCACTCTGGTACCTGAGGTCAGGGGACCATGCTGAATAATTTGGCACAAAGTTCACGTCAATTTGACTTGCTGTTATGCCAGAACTAATTCTTCGCGTTAAACAGCGCCACCTAGAGGCTAGTTGCACCAAATTTTGCACAGGCCCTCAGGGGGGCGTCCCACATAAGTCCTCCGAGTTTGGTGTAGATTGGCCATTCCAAAGCAAAGATATGACATCAGTTAGTGTTGCTAGCATTTTGCGTGAGTAATCGTTAACTTATAGCGGGAACAGTTTTTTGCGTATCGATCTGGGGAGCACAAGCCAGTATGACGTGTATCCAGAGATGGTCCATGCCAAATTTGGTGTCGATCGGACTTGCGGTTTCGGAGGAGTTAATTCTGAGTGGCTAGTCAGTTTTCGTGATTTTGCGCAAAAAATTGAAGGCAGAAATGGGCGTGGCCTATACCAGGGGATTCAGCTGATCCACTATATATAGACATGTCCCCAAAAAATGTCGTGCCTGTAGATAAAACGTCGCGGCGGGGCTGCTTCGTTAAAGGTCACTTCCTGTCACCAGCAGGTGGCGTATGACTGCGGGTAAATGTCGGCATGGAGATTTGTTCAGGGCGAGACTCTTGTCAATAGTGCCAAATTTCCTGCAGATCTGAGCATGTACAGCCAAGTTACAACAACTTCCTGTTTCATGGCGAATCATCGACGCCACGGACACGCCCATTGACGAAAACGCGCAGAGAGCACAACTTTTAATCGTCAATGCCTTGAGAAGGCACAGCAGAAATTTGAAGTCGATCCGACTTAATCCCTAGGAGGAGTTCGTCAAAGTACGGAGTGTGCAAATCGTCCCAAAATGGCCACCAAATTCAAAATGGCGGACTTCCTGTCGAGTTTAGGGTATGGGTTCTTGAGGCTTTTTTGTGTGTTTTGATATGATACACGTCCCCACCGAGTTTCGTGCACGTAGGTCGAACGTGGACGAGGGGCTAATTTTTTCTAATTTTCCAGGTGGCGCTAGCGAGCCATTTTTCTATGCGCATCCGCGAAACCCACAAAATACGAAATTTTTCACCAGTCCTGACACGCGTGCCAAATTTGGTGAGTTTTCGAGCATGTTGCGGCCGCGAAAAATGAGCTTACTTTGCAGAAAAATAAAGAAAGAAAAAAAAATAAAAATAAAAAAATAATCCTTACAATTTCAATAGGGTCCTTCGCACGTTTCGTGCTCGGGCCCTAATTAAAGCTGCAAGCAGCGATGGGCGGGCCCTCGCACCTGTAGCGCGTCGGGGTGTGATGCGGCCGCGTTGCATATTCTGGAGCTCCACCGGTGCGGCTGTGCATTTGCTACGCGATTCGGACGTTGCATGGCGGTTTTGTACCTCACTTCCTGTTGCCAGCAGGTGGCGCTATGACTGTGGGTGAATGTCGGCGTGTACACGTGTTCAGGGCGGGGCTCTTGTCAATAGTGTCAAATTTCGTGCAGATCTGAGCACGTACAGTGAAGTTACAACAACTTCCTGTTTCATGGCGAATCATCGACACCACGGACACGGCCATTGGCGAAAACGCGCAGATAGCACAACTTTGCATCGTCAATGCCTTTAGAAGGCACAGCAGAAATTTGAAGTCGATGTGATTCCGTCCCTAGGAGGAGTTAGTTAAAGTACAGAGTGTGTAAATCATCCAATAATGGCAGCAAAATTCAAAATGGCCGACTTCCTGTGGGGTTTAGGGCATCGCTCCAAGAGGCTTTTCTGTACCTCTTGACATGATACATGTCCCCCAAAAATTTTGTGCGTGTAGATCAAACGTACGGCGGGGGCTGCTTCGTTAAAGGTCACTTCCTGTCGCCAGCAGGTGGCGCTATGGCTATGGTTGAATGTCGGCATGTACATGTGTTCAGGGCGGGACTCTTGTCAAACGTGTAAAATTTCGTGCAGATCTGAGCACGTACAGTGAAGTTACAACAACTTCCTGTTTCATGGCTTAATCGTCAACGCCATCGGACACGCCTCAGCGACGAAAACGCGCAGATAGCACAACTTTTCATCGTCAATGCCTTTAGAAGGCACAGCAGAAATTTGAAGTCGGTCTGACTAAATCCCTAGGAGGAGTTCGTTAAAGTACGGAGTGTGCAATCGTCTCCAAATTGTCCGCCAAATTCAAAATGGCGGACTTCCTGTCGAGTTTAGGGTATGGGTTCTTGAGGCTTTTGTGCGTCTTGATATGATACACGTCCCCACCAAATTTCGTGCCTGTAGGTTGAATGTGGACGAGGGGCTAATTTTTCTAATTTTCTAGGTGGCTTAGCGAGCCATTTTGCCCCACCCATCCGCTGAAACCCACAAAATACTGAAATTTTTCACCAGTCCTGACATGCGTGCCAAATTTGGTGAGTTTTCGAGCATGTTAGCGGCCGCTGAAAAATGAGCTTACTTTGCAGAAAAAAAAGAAAGAAAGAAAGAAAGAAAAAAAATTAAAGCTGCAAGCAGCGATGGGCGGGCCCTCGCACATGTAGTGCGTCGGGGTGTGACGCTGCCGCGTTGCATATTCTGGAGCTCGGCTGGTGTATCTGTGCATTTGCTACGCAGATTTGGACGCTGCATGAAGGTTTTGTACCTCACTTCCTGTTGCCAGCAGGTGGCGCTATGACTATGGTTGAATGTCTGCATGTACATGAGTTCAGGGCGGACTCTTATCCTACATGGAAAGTTTGGTGCAGATGTGAGCATGTTCAGTGAAGTTACAACCACTTCCTGTGTCATGGCGAAGACTTGATCTTTGACGCCATCGCCACGGACACGCCCATTGATCTAAAACGCCGCAGATAGCACAACTTTTCATCGCCAATGCCTTGAGGAGGAACAGCAGAAATTTGAAGTCGATCCGACTAAATCCCTAGGAGGAGTTCGTCGAAATACGGAGCGTGTAAATCATCCAAAAATTGCCATAAAATTCAAAATGGCCGACTTCCTGTTGAGTTTAGGGCATCACTCCAAGAGGCTTTTTGTGCGTCTGTACATGATAGATGTACCACAGAAATTTCGTGCATGTCGGTCAAACGCGTGCGGGCGGGGCTGCTTCGTTAAACATCACTTCCTGTTGCCAGCAGGTGGCGCTATGACTGTGGTTGAAGGTCGGCATGTACATGCGTTCAGGGCGGCACTCTTGTCAAACGTGCAAAATTTCGTGCAGATCTGAGCATGTACAGCCAAGTTACAACAACTTCCTTTTCATGGCTGAATCGCCGACGCCATCGGACACGCTTCATCGATCGATAACGCCGCAGATAGCACAACTTTACATCGTCAATGCCTTGAGAAGGCACAGCAGAAATTTGAAGTCGATCGGACTAAATCCCTAGGAGGAGTTCGCTAAAGTACGGAGGAGTGAATCGTCCCCAAAATGGCCGCAGAATTCAAAATGGCGGACTTCCTGTCGAGTTTAGGGTATGGGTTCTTGAGGCTTTTTTGTGCGCCTTGATATGATACACGTCCCCACCAAATTTCGTGCATGTAGGTCGAACCTGGACGAGGGGCTAATTTTTCTAATTTTCTAGGTGGCGTAGCGAGCCATTTCGCCCGCCCGTCCTCGAAACCCACAAAATACGAAATTTTTCACCAGTCCTGACATGCGTGCCAAATTTGGTGAGTTTTCGAGCATGTTGAGGCCGCGAAAATTGAGCTTACTTTGCAGAAAAAAGAAAGAAAGAAAGAAAAAAAAAAAAAATCCTAACAGTTTCAATAGGGTCCTCGCACGGTTCGTGCTCGGGCCCTAAAAAAAATAAAATAATCCTTACAATTTCAATAGGGTCCTCGCACCGTTAGTGCTCGGGCCCTAAAAATTAAAGCTGCAAGCAGCGATGGCGGCCCTCGCACCTGTAGCGTCGGCCGGGTGTGATGCGGCGCGTTGCATATTCTGGAGCTGTGCCGATGCGGCTGTGCATTTGCTATGCAACTCGGACGCTGCATGAAGGCTTTGCACCTCACTTCCTGTTGCCAGCAGGTGGCTTATGACTGTGGCTGAATGTCGGCATGTACATGTGTTCGGGCGGACTCTTATTCTACGTGTAAAGTTTGGTGCAGATGTGAGCATGTTCACTGATGTTACAATAACTTCCTGTGTCATGGCGATGAGTTGATCTTTGACGCCACGCCATCGGACACGCCCATTGACTAAAACGCCAGATAGCACAACTTTTCATCGCCAATGCCTTTAGAAGGTACAGCAGAAATTTGAAGTCGATCCGACCAAATCCCTAGGAGGAGATAGTTAAAGTACAGAGTGTGTAAATCACCAAAACTTTGGCCTAAAATTCAAAATGGCCGACTTCGTGTTGAGATTAGGGAGTGGACCAAGAGGCTTTTTGTGCGCCTGGACATGATCCATGTGCCATAGAAATTCCATACATGTAGGGCAGACGCTATGGGGCTGCTTTGTTAAAGGTCACAACAAGCTCACTTCCTGTTGCCAGCAGGTGGCGCTATGACTGTGGGTGAATGTTGGCATGGAGATCTGTTCAGGGCGGGACTCTTGTCAAGCGTGTAAAATTTCGTGCAGATCGGAGCATCTACAGTGAAGTTACAACCACTTCCTGTGTCATGGCTAAGAGTTGATCTTTGACGCCACGCCACAGACACTTCCATTGACATATACGCCGCAGATAGCACAACTTTACATCGCCAATGCCTTAAGAAGGCACAGCAGAAATTTGAAGTCGATCCGACTAAATCCCTAGGAGGAGTTCGTTAAAATAACGGATTGTGTAAATCAGAAAGAAATTACCATAAAATTCAAAATGGCCGACTTCCTGTTGAGTTTAGGGCATCGCTCCAAGAGGCTTTTGTGCGTCTGGACATGATAGATGTACCACAGAATTTTCGTACATGTAGGTCAAACGCGTGGCGGGGCTGCTTCGCTAAAGGTCACTTCCTGTTGCCAGCAGGTGGCGCTATGACTATGGTTGAATGTTGGCATGGACATTTGTTCAGGGCGGGACTCTTGTCAAATGTACAAAATTTGGTGCAGATCTGAGCATTTATAGTGAAGTTACTACAACTTCCTGTTTCATGGCGAATCGGCGACGGCACGGACACGCCCATTGAAGAAAACGCGCAGATAGCACAACTTTTCATCGTCAATGCCTTTAGATGGCACAGCAGAAATTTGAAGTCGATCCGACTAAATCCCTAGGAGGAGTTCGCTAAAGCACGGCGTGCAAATCGTCCCAAAATGGCCACCAAATTCAAAATGGCGGACTTCCTGTCGAGTTTAGGGTATGGGTTCTTGAGGCTTTTTTGTGCGTCTTCATATGATACACGTCCCCACCAAATTTCGTGCATGTAGGTCGAACGTGGACGAGGGCTAATTTTTTCTAATTTTCTAGGTGGCGCTTAGAGAGCCATTTTGCCCCGCCCGTACGCGAAACCCACAAAATACTGAAATTTTTCACCAGTCCTGACATGCGTGCCAAATTTGGTGAGTTTTCGGAGCATGTTAGCGCCGCGAAAATGGGGCTTACTTTGCAGAAAAAAAAGAAAAAGAAAGAAAAAAGAAAAAAAAAAAAAATTAAAGCTGCAAGCAGCGATGGGCGGGCCCTCGCACATGTAGCACGTCGGGGTGTGACGCTGCCGCGTTGCATATTCTGGAGCTCGGCCGGTGTATCTGTGCATTTGCTACGCGATTTGGACGCTGCATGAAGGTTTTGTACCTCACTTCCTGTTGGCAGCAGGTAGCGCTATGACTGTTGGTGAATGTCGGCATGTACATGTGTTCAGGGCGGGACTGTTATCCTACATGTAAAGTTTGGTGCAGATGTGAGCATGTACAGCCAAGTTACAACAACTTCCTGTTTCATGGCTTAATCATCGACGCCATCGACACGCCCATTGACGAAAACGCGCAGAGAGCAACAACTTTTCATCGCCAATGGCCTTAGAAGGCACAGCAGAAATTTGAAGTCGATCCGACTAAATCCCTAGGAGGAGTTAGTTAAAATACTGGAGTGTGTAAATCACCAAAACTTTGCCATAAAATTCAAAATGGCCGACTTCCTGTTGAGATTAGGGAGTGGTCAAAGAGGCTTTTTGTACATCTGGACATGATCCATGTGCCACAGAAATTTCATGACATGCAGGTCAAACGTCGCGGCGGGGCTGCTTCGTTAAAGGTCACTTCCTGTTGCCAGCAGGTGGCGCTATGACTATGGTTGAATGTCTGCATGTACATGAGTTTAGGGTGGGACTCTTTATCCTACATGGAAAGTTTGGTGCAGATGTGAGCATGTTCAGTGAAGTTACAACCACTTCCTGTGTCATGGCGAAGACTTGATCTTTGACGCCATCGCCATCGGACACGCCCATTGACTAAAACGCCGAGATAGCACAACTTTTCATCGCCAATGCCTTGAGAAGGAACAGCAGAAATGTGAAGTCGATCCGACTAAATCCCTAGGAGGAGTTCAGTCGAAATACCGAGCGTGTAAATCATCCAAAAATTGCCATAAAATTCAAAACGGCCGACTTCCTGTTGAGTTTAGGGCATCGCTCCAAGAGGCTTTTTTGTGCGCCTGTACATGATAGATGTACCACAGAAATTTCGTGCATGTCGGTCAAACGCGGCGGCGGGGCTGCTTCAGTAAAACATCACTTCCTGTTGCCAGCAGGTGGCGCTATGACTGTGGTTGAATGTCGGCATGTACATGCTGTTCAGGGCGGACTGTTGTCAAACGTGCAAATTTTCTTGCAGATCTGAGCATGTACAGCCAAGTTACAACAACTTCCTGTTTCATGGCGTAATCACCAACGCCACGGACACGCTCCATTGACGCAAAACGCGCAGAGAGCAACAACTTAAGCATCTTCAATGCCTTTAGAAGGTACAGTAGAAATTTGAAGTTGATCCGACTAAATCCCTAGGAGGAGTTCGCTAAAGCACGGAGTGTGTAAATCGTCCCAAAATGGCTGCTAAATTCAAAATGGCGGACTTCCTGTCATGTTTAGGGTATGGGTTCTTGAGGCTTTTTTGTGCGCCTTGATATGATAGAAGTCCCCACCAAATTTCGCGGCATGTAGGTCGAACGCGGGACGAGGGGCTAGTTTTTTCTAATTTTCTAGGTGGCGCTAGCGAGCCATTTTGCCCCGCCGGTCCGCGAAAACCCACAAAATACTGAAATTTTTCACCAGTCCTGACACGCGTGCCAAATTTGGTGAGTTTTCGAGCATGTTGCGGCCGTGAAAATTGAGCTTACTTTGCAGAAAAAATAATAATAAAGAAAAAAAAAAAAAAATTAAAGCTGCAAGCAGCGCTGATGGGCCCTCGCGACCTGTAGCAGCGTCAGGGTGTGACGCCGGTCGCTGCTGCATGTTCTCGAGCTCTGCCGGGCGCGGCTGTGCATTTGCTACGCTGTCCGACGCTGCATGAAGGTTTTGTTCCTCACTTCCTGTCGCCAGCAGGTGGCGCTATGACTGTTGGTGAATGTCGGCATGTACATGTGTTCAGGGCGGACTGTTATCCACATGTAAAGTTTGGTGCAGATGTGAGCATGTACAGTGAAGTTACAACCACTTCCTGTGTCATGGCGTAAGAGTTGATCTTTGACGCCATGCCACGGATACTTCCATTGACAAAAAACTCACAGTTAGCACTAACTTTTCATCGTCAATGCCTTTAGAAGGCACAGCAGAAATTTGAAGTCGATCCAACTAAATCCCTAGGAGGAGTTTGTTAAAGTACGGAGTGTGTAAATCGTCCCAAAATGGCCGCAAAATTCAAAATGGCCGACTTCCTGTTGGGTTTAGGGCATGGCTCCAAGAGGCTTTTTATACTTCTGGACATGATACATGTGCCACAGAAATTTCATACATGTAGGTCAAATGTGCGGCGGGGCTGCTTCGCTAAAGGTCACTTCCTGTCGCCAGCAGGTGGCGCTATGACTGTGGGTGAATGTTGGCATGTAGATTTGTTCAGGGCGGACTCTTGTCAAACGTGCAAAATTTGCGGCAGATCTGAGAATGTACACAGAAGTTAGAACAACTTCCTGTTTCATGGCTTAATCGTCGACGCCATCGGACAGCTCATCGACGAAAACGCGCAGATAGCACAACTTTTCATCGTCAATGCCTTTAGAAGGTACAGCAGAAATTTGAAGTCGATCCGACTAAATCCCTAGGAGGAGTTAGTTAAAGTACGGAGTGTGTAAATCATCCAATAATGGCGGCAAAATTCAAAATGGCCGACTTCCTGTTGGGTTTAGGGTATCGCCTCATGAAGCTTTTTTGTACCTCTTGACATGATACATGTCCCCCCAAAATTTCGATGCGTGTAGATCAAACGCTGCGGCGGGGCTGCTTCGTTAAAGTTCACTTCCTGTTGCCAGCAGGTGGCGCTATGACTGGGGTGAATGTCGGCATGTACATGTGTTCAGGGCGGGACTCTTGTCACACGTGTAAAATTTCGTGTAGATCTGAGCATGTACAGCCAAGTTACTACAACTTCCTGTTTCATGGCTGAATCATCAACGCCATCGGACACGTCCATTGACGAAAACGCGCAGATAGCAACAACTTTTCATCGTCAATGTCTTTAGAAGGCACAGCAGAAATTTGAAGTCGATCCGACTAACTCCCTAGGAGGAGTTCGTTAAAGTACGGAGGTGTGAATCAGTCCAAAAATGGCGGGCAAATTCAAAATGGCGGACTTCCTGTCGAGTTTAGGGTATGGGTTCTTGAGGCTTTTTTGTGCATCTTGATATGATACACGTCCCCACCGAAGTTTCAGTACATGTAGGTCGAACGTGAACGAGGGGCTGCTTTTTTCTAATTTTCCAGGTGGCGCTTAGCGAAGCCATTTTGCCACGTCCATCCGCTGAAACCCACAAAATACGAAATTTTTTCACCAGTCTTGACATGTGTGCCAAATTTGGTGAGTTTTCGAGCATGTTGCGGTCGCTGAAAATTGAGCTTACTTTGCAGAAAAATAAATAAAAAAAAAAAAATAATCCTTACAATTTCAATAGGGTCCTCGACGGTTCGCGCTCGGCCCTAATTAAGCTGCAAGCAGCGATGGGCGGCCCTCGCACATGTAGCACGTCGAGTGAGACGGCGCGTTGCATATTCTGGAGCTCTGCCAGTGTGGCTGTACATTTGCTACGCGATTCAGACGTTGCATGAAGGTTTTGTATCTCACTTCCTGTTGCCAGCAGGTGGCGCAATGACTGGGGTGAATGTCGACATGTAGATTAGTTCAGGGCGGACTCTTATTAAGCATGTAAAATTTCATGCAGATCTGAGCATGTACACTGAAGTTACAAGCACTTCCTGTGTCATGGCGAAGACTTGATGTTTGATGCCACGCCATGGACACGCCGATTGATGAAAGCACGCAGATAGCAACAACTTTTCATCGTCAATGCCTTTAGAAGGAACAGCAGAAATTTGAAGTCGATCCGACTAAATCCCTAGGAGGAGTTCGTTAAAGTACGTGAGTGAGTAAATCATGCAAAAATGGCGGCCAAATTCAAAATGGCCGACTTCCTGTCGAGTTTAGGGCATCGCTCCAAGAGGCTTTTTGTGCGTCTTGACATGATAGATGTGCCCTAGAAATTTCGTGTATGTCGGTCAAACGTGCGGCGGGGCTGCTCCGTTAAATGTCACTTCCTGTTGCCAGCAGGTGGCGCTGTGACTGTGGTTGAATGTCGGCATGTAGATGTGTTCAGGGCGGGACTCTTCTGAAACGTGTAAAATTTGGTGCAGATCTGAGGATTTACAGCCAAGTTACAGCAACTTCCTGTTTCATGGCGTAATCATCGACGCCATCGGACATGCTCATCGACCAAAACTCGCAGATAGCACAACTTTTCATCGTCAATGCCTTTAGAAGGCACAGCAGAAATTTGAAGTCGATCCGACTAAATCCCTAAGAGGAGTTAGTTAAAATCACGGAATGTGTAAATCACCAAAACTTTGCCATAAAATTCAAAATGTCCGACTTCCTGTTGAGTTTAGCGCATCGCTCCAAGAGGCTTTTTTGTGCGCCTGGACATGATAGATGTACCACAGAATTTTCGTACATGTAGGTCAAACGTGGGCGGGGCTGCTTCGTTTAATGTCACTTCCTGTTGCCAGCAGGTGGCGCTATGACTATGGTTGAATGTTGGCATGTACATTTGTTCAGGGCGGGACTCTTGTCAAATGTACAAAATTTGGTGCAGATCTGAGCATGCATAGCGAAGTTACTACAACTTCCTGTTTCATGGCGTAATCGTCGACGCCACGGATACATCCATCGACTAAAACGCGCAGATAGCACAACTTTACATCTTCAATGCCTTGAGAAGGCACAGCAGAAATTAGAAGTCGATCCGACTAAATCCCTAGGAGGAGTTCGTTAAAGTACGAAGTGTGCAAATCGTCCCAAAATGGCCACCAAATTCAAAATGGCGGACTTGCTGTCGAAGTTTAGGGTATGGGTTCTTGAGGCTTTTTTGTGCGTCTTGACATGATACATTTCCCCACCAAATATCGTCCATGTAGGTCAAACGTGGGGCCGGGGCTGCTTCGTTAAATGTCACTTCCTGTCGCCAGCAGGTGGCGCTATGACTGCGGGTGAATGTCGGCATGTACATGTGTTCAGGGCGGGACTCTTGTCAAATGTACAAAATTTGGTGCAGATCTGAGCATTTATAGCGAAGTTACTACAACTTCCTGTTTCATGGCTTAATCGCGGATCGGCACAGACACGCCCATTGACGAAAACGCCGAGATAGCACAACTTTACATCTTCAATGCCTTTAGAAGGCACAGCAGAAATTTGAAGTCGATCCGACTAAATCCCTAGGAGGAGTTCGTTAAAGCAACGAAGTGTGCAAATCGTCCCAAAATGGCCACCAAATTCAAAATGGCGGACTTCCTGTCGAGTTTAGGGTATGGGTTCTTGAGGCTTTTTTTGTGCGTCTTGATATGATACACGTCCCCACCAAATTTCGTGCATGTAGGTCGAACGTGGACGAGGGGCTAATTTTTCTAATTTTCTAGGTGGCGCTAGCGAGCCATTTTGCCCCTCCGTCCGCGAAACCCACAAAATACGAAATTTTTCACCAGTCCTGACATGCGTGCCAAATTTGGTGAGTTTTCGAGCATGTTGAGGCCGCTGAAAATGGGGCTTACTTTGCAGAAAAAAGAAAAAAAAAAAAAAATAATCCTTACAATTTCAATAGGGTCCTTCGCGCGTTTAGTGCTCGGGCCCTAATAATCCTAACAGTTTCAATAGGGTCCTTCGCGACGGTTCGTGCTTCGGGCCCTAATAATCTAACAGTTTCAATAGGGTCCTCATGACGGTTCGTGCTTCGGGCCCTAATTAAAGCTGCAAGCAGCGATGGCGGACCCTCGCACCTGTCGCGACGTCGGTTGTGTGATGCTGCGGCGTTGCATATTCTGGAGCTCTGCCGGTGCGCCTGTGCATTTTCTACGCGATTCGGCGTTGCATGAAGGTTTTGTACCTCACTTCCTGTTGCCAGCAGGTGGCGCTATGACTGTGGGTGAATGTCGGCATGTACATGTTTTGAGGGCGGGACTCTTATTAAACATGTAAAACTTCGTACGGATTTGAGCATCTACAGTAAATTTACAACCACTTCCTGTGTCATGGCGATGACTTGATCTTTGACGCCACGCCACGGACACGCCCATTGACGAAAACGTGCAAATAGCACAACTTTTCATCGTCGATGCCTTAAGAAGGCACAGCAGAAATTTGAAATCGATCCGACTAAATCCCTAGGAGGAGTTTGTCAAAGTACGGAGTATGTAAATCATCCAAAAATGGACACACAATTCAAAATGGCCGACTTCCTGTTGAGTTTAGGGCATCACTCCAAGAGGCTTTTTTGTGCGTCTGGACATTGTAGATGTGCCACAGAAATTTCATACATGTAGGTCAAACGTGCGGCGGGGGCTGCTTCGTTAAAGGTCACTTCCTGTTGCCAGCAGGTGGCGCTATGACTGTGGGTCAATGTCTGCATGTACATGTGTTCAGGGCGGGACCCTTATTTTAGCGTGTCAAATTTCGTGCAGATCTGGAGCATGTACAGCCAAGTTATTACAACTTCCTGTTTCATGGCTGAATCATCGACGCCACCGGACACGCCATTGGCCAAAAACGCGTAGATAGCACAACTTTACATCGTCAATGCCTTTAGAAGGCACAGCAGAAATTTGAAGTCGATCCGACTAAATCCCTAGGAGGAGTTAGTTAAAGTACTGAGTGTGTAAGTCGTCCAAAAATGGCCACCAAATTCAAAATGGCGGACTTCCTGTTGACTTTAGGGTATGGGTCCAAGAGGCTTTTTTGTGCGTCTTGATATGATACACGTCCCCACCAAATTTCGTGCATGTAGGTCAAACGTGCGGCGGGGGCTGCTTCGTTAAAGGTCACTTCCTGTCGCCAGCAGGTGGCGCTATGACTGCGGGTAAATGTCGGCATGTACATGTGTTCAGGGCGGGACTCTTCTCAAACGTGTAAAATTTGGTACAGATCTGAGCATGGACAGGCAAGTTACAGCAACTTCCTGTTTCATGGCGAATCATCGACGCCACGGACACGCCCATCGACCAAAACTCGCAGATAGCACAACTTTACATCGTCAATGCCTTTAGAAGGCACAGCAGAAATTTGAAGTCGATCCGACTAAATCCCTAGGAGGAGTTAGTTAAAGTACGGAGTGTGTAAATCATCCAAAAATTGCCATAAAATTCAAAATGGCCGACTTCCTGTTGAGATTAGGGGAGTGGGCCAAGAGGCTTTTTTGTGCGTCGGGACATGATAGATGTACCACAGAATTTTCGTACATGTAGGTCAAACGTGTGGCGGGGGCTGCTTCGTTTAAGGTCACTTCCTGTTGCCAGCAGGTGGCGCTATGACTATGGTTGAATGTCGGCATGTACACGTGTTCAGGGATGGGCTCTTGACAAACATGCAAAATTTTGTGCAGATCTGAGCATGTACAGCCAAGTTGCAACAACTTCCTGTTTCGTGGCGAATCATCGACGCCACGGACACGTCCATTGACGAAAACGCGTAGATAGCACAACTTTACATCGTCAATGCCTTTAGAAGGCACAGCAGAAATTTGAAGGCGATCCGACAAAATCCCTAGGAGGAGTTAGTTAAAGTCACGGAGTGTGTGAATCGTCCCAAAATGGCGGCCAAATTCAAAATGGCGGACTTCCTGTTGCGTTTAGGGTATGGGTTCTTGAGGCTTTTTTGTGCGTCTTGATATGATACACGTCCCCACCAAATTTCGTGCATGTAGGTCGAACGTGGACGAGGGGCTAATTTTTTCTAATTTTCTAGGTGAAGCTTAGCGAGCCATTTTGCCCGCCCGTCCTCGAAACCCACAAAATACGAAATTTTTCACCAGTCCTGACATGTGTGCCAAATTTGGTGAGTTGTCGAGCATGTTGCGGCCGCTGATAGATATACCACAGAAATTCCGTAACTGTAGGTTAAACGTGGGGCCGGGGCTGCTTCGTTAAAGGTCACTTCCTGTCGCCAGCAGGTGGCGCTATGACTGTGGGTAAATGTCGGCATGTACTTGTGTTCAGGGCGGGACTCTTGTCAAGCGTGTAAAATTTCGAGCAGATTGGAGCATGTACACTGAAGTTACTCCAACTTCCTGTTTCATGGCGAATCATCGGCGCACACGGACACGCCATCGCATCGAGCAACGCGCAGATAGCACAACTTTACATCTTCAATGCCTTGAGAAGGCACAGCAGAAATTTGAAGTCGATCGGACTAAATCCCTAGGAGGAGTTACGTTAAAAGTACGAAGTGTGCAAATCGTCCCAAAATGGCCACCAAATTCAAAATGGCGGACTTCCTGTCGACTTGAGGGTATGGGTTCTTGAGGCTTTTTTGTGCGTCTTGATATGATACACGTCCCCACCAAATTTCGTGCATGTAGGTCGAGCGAGGGACGAGGGGCTAACTTTTCTAATTTTCTAGGTGGCGCTAGCGAGCCATTTTGCCACACCGTCCAGCGAAACCAACAAAATACTGAAATTTTCACCAGTCCTGACACAGCGTGCCAAATTTGGTGAGTTTTCGAGCATGTTGAGGCCTCGAAAAATGAGCTTACTTTGCAGAAAAATAAAGAAAAAATTAAAGCTGCAAGCAGCGATGGTGGACCCTACGCGACCTGTAACGCGTCGGGTGTGATGCGGCGGCGTTGCATATTGTGGAGGTCGGCCGGTGCGTCTGTGCATTTGCTATGCGCTTCGGACGCTGCATGAAGGTTTTGTACCACACTTCCTGTTGCCAGCAGGTGGCGCTATGACTGTGGCTAAATGTCGGCATGTACATGTGTTCAGGGTGGTACTGTTATCCTACATGTAAAGTTTTGTGCAGATGTGATCATCTACAGTGAAGTTACAACCACTTCCTGTATCATGGCGATGACTTGATCTTTGGCATACGCCTCGGACACGCCATTGACGAAAACACGCAGATAGCACAACTTTACATCGTCAATGCCTTTAGAAGGCACAGCAGAAATTTGAAGTCGATCCGACTCTATCTCTAGGAGGAGTTAGTTAAAATACGAGTGTGTAAATCACCAAAACTTTGCCATAAAATTCAAAATGGCCGACTTCCTGTTGAGTTTAGAGCAGCGCTCCAAGAGGCTTTTGTGCGTCTGGACATGATAGATGTACCACAGAAATTTCGTACATGTGGGTCAAACCTGTGTCGGGGCTGCTTCGTTGAAGGTCACTTCCTGTTGCCAGCAGGTGGCGCTATGACTATGGTTGAATGTTGGCATGTACATTTGTTCAGGGCGGGACTGTTGTCAAATGTACAAAATTTGGTGCAGATCTGAGCATGTATAGCGAAGTTACTACAACTTCCTGTTTCATGGCGAATCATCGGCGTCACGGACACGCCCATTGACGACAACGCGCAGATAGCACAACTTTTAATCGTCAATGCCTTTAGAAGGCACAGCCGAAATTTGAAGTCGATCTGATTACATCCCTAGGAGGAGTTAGTTAAAAGTACAGAGTGCGTAAATCGTCCAAAAATGGCGGCACAATTCAAAATGGCGGACTTCCTGTCGAGTTTAGGGTATGGATTCTTGAGGCTTTTTTTGTGCATCTTGATAGGATACACCTCCCCAAAATTTTGTCGCGTGTAGATCAAGCGTCGTGGCGGGGGCTGCTTCGTTAAAGGTCACTTCCTGTTGCCAGCAGGTGGCGCTATGACTGTGGGTGAATGTCGGCATGTAGATTGGTTCAGGGCGGGACTCTTGTCAATAGTGTCAAATTTCGTGCAGATCTGAGCATGTACAGCCAAGTTACAACAACTTCCTGTTTCATGGCGAATCATCAAAGCCACGGACACGCCATTGAGCAACAGCGCAGATAGCACAACTTTGAATCGTCAATGCCTTGAGAAGGCACAGCAGAAATTTGAAGTTGATCCGACTAAATCCCTAGGAGGAGTTCGTTAAAGTCACGAAGTGTGCAAATCGTCCCAAAATGGCCACCAAATTCAAAATGGCGGACTTCCTGTCGAGTTTAGGGTATGGGTTCTTGAGGCTTTTTTGTGCGCCTTGATATGATACACGTCCCCACCAAATTTCGTGCATGTAGGTTCGAGCGCGGACGAGGGGCTAATTTTTTCTAATTTTCTAGGTGGCGCTAGCGAGCCATTTTGCCACGCTCATCCGCTGAAACCCACAAAATACTGAAATTTTTCACCAGTCCTGACATGCGTGCCAAATTTGGTGAGTTTTCGAGCATGTTGAGGCCCGAAAATTGAGGCTACTTTGCAGAAAAAGAAAGAAAAAAAAAAAAATTAAAGCTGCAAGCAGCGATGGGCGGGCCCTCGCACCTGTAGCGCGTCGGGGTGTGATGCGGCCGCGTTGCTTATTCTCGATTTCTGCCGGCGAAGCTATGCATTTGCTACGCGCTTCGGACATTGCATGAAGATGTTGTACCTCACTTCCTGTTGCCAGCAGGTGGCGCTATGACTGTGGCTAAGTGTCGGCATGTACATGTGTTCAGGGCGGGACTTTTAGTAAACATGTAAAGTTTGGTGCAGATGTGAGCATGTACACCGACGTTACAACCACTTCCTGTGTCATGGCAAAGAGTTGATCTTTGACGCCACGCCACGGACACGCCCATTGACGAAAACTCACAGATAGCACAACTTTTCATCGTCAATGCCTTTAGAAGGCACAGTAGAAATTTGAACTCGATCCGACTAAATCCCTAGGAGGAGTTCGTTAAAGTACGGAGTGTGTAAATCACCAAAACTTTGCCATAAAATTCAAAATACCCGACTTCCTGTTGAGTTTAGGGGAGTGGTCCAAGAGGCTTTTTTGTGCGTCTGGACATGCTTTATGAGCCACAGAAATTTTGAACATGTAAGTCAAATGTGCGGCGGGGGCTGCTTCGTTAAAGGTCTCACAAAGGTCACTTCCTCTTTCCAGCAGGTGGCGCTATGACTGTGGGTGAATGTCAGCATGTACATGTGTTTAGGGCGGGACTGTTATTAAACATGTAAAATTTCGTACAGATCTGAGCATGTACACTGAAGTTACAGCCACTTCCTGTGTCATGGCGAAGACTTGATCTTTGACGCCACGCCACGGACACGCCGATTCACGGAAACGCGCAGATAGCACAACTTTTCATCGTCAATGCCTTTAGAAGGCACAGCAGAAATTTGAAGTCGATCAGACTAAATCCCTAGGAGGAGTTAGTTAAAATACAGAGTGTGTAAATCATCCAAAAATTGTCATAAAATTCAAAATGGCCGACTTCCTGTTTGGTTTAGGGCATGGCTCCAAGAGGCTTTTTTGTGCGTCTGGACATGATACATGTGCCACAGAAATTTCGTAAATGTAGGTCAAACGTGGGGCGGGGGCTGCTTCGTTAAAAGTCATTTCCCTTTGCCAGCAGGTGGCGCTATGACTGGGGGTGAATGTCGGCATGTAGATTTGTTCAGGGCGGGACTCTTGTCAAACTTGTCAAATTTCATGCAGATCTGAGCATGTACACTGAAGTTACAACAACTTCCTGTTTCATGGCGAATCATCGACGCCACGGACACGCCCATCGACGAAAACGCGCAGATAAGCACAACTTTGCATTGTCAATGCCTTTAGAAGGCACAGCAGAAATTTGAAGTCGATCCGACTAAATCCCTAGGAGGAGTTCGTTAAAGTACGGAGTGTGTGAATTGTCCCAAAATGGCGGCCAAATTCAAAATGGCGGACTTTCTGTTGACTTTAGGGTATGGGTTCTTGAGGCTTTTTTGTGCGTCTTGATGTGACACACGTCCCCACCACATTTCGTGCATGTAGGTCGAACGTGGACCGAGGGGCTAATTTTTTCCAATTTTCTAGGTGGCTAGCGAAGCCATTTTGCCCGCCCATCCAGCGAAACCTACAAAATACTGAAATTTTTCACCAGTCCTGACATGCGTGCCAAATTTGGTGAGTTTTCGAGCATGTTGCGGCCGTGAAAATGGGGCTTACTTTGCAGAAAAAAAGAAAAAAAAAATATAATCCTAACAGTTTCAATAGGGTCCTCGTGCGGTTCGTGCTCGGGCCTAAAAAATAATCCTTACAATTTCAATAGGGTCCTCGCCGCGGTTCGTGCTCGGGCCCTAAAATAATCCTTACAATTTCAATAGGGTCCTCCACGGTTCGATGCTCGGGCCTAATTAAACTACAAGCAGCGATGGGCGAGCCTCCGCACATGTAGCGTCGAGGTGTGATCTGACGGCGTTGCATATTCTGGAGCTCGGCGGTGCATCTATGCATTTGCTACGCTAATTTGTGCGTTGCATGAAGGTTTTGTACCACACTTCCTGTTGCCAGCAGGTGGCGCTATGAGTGTAGGTGAATGTCGGCATGTAGATCTGTTCAAGGCGGGACTCTTGTCAAGCGTGTAAAATTTCGTGCAGATCTGAGCATCTACAGTGAAGTTACAACCACATCCTGTGTCATGGCGAAGAGTTGATCTTTAACGCCACGCCACAGACACGCTCCATTGACGAAAACTTCGCGAGATAGCACAACTTTTCGATCGTCAATGCCCTTAGAAGGCACAGCAGAAATTTGAAATCAATCCGACTGAAACCCTAGGAGGAGTTAGTTAAAGTACGTAGTGTGTAAATCACCAAATACTTGACGTAATATTCAAAATGGCCGACTTCCTGTTGGGTTTGGGGCATTGCTCCAAGAGGCTTTTTGTGCGTCTTGACATGATAGATGTGCCACAGAAATTTCGTACATGTAGGTAAAAGCGTGCAGCGGGGCTGCTTCGTTAAAGGTGACTTCCTTTTGCCAGCAGGTGGCGCTATGACTGGGGTGAATGTCAGCATGTAGATTTGTTCAGGGCGGGAGTCTTGTCACTGCGTGTAAAATTTCGTGCAGATCTGAGCATGGACAGGCAAGTTACAGCAACTTCCTGTTTCATGGCGAATCATCGACGCATACCGGACACGCATCCATCGGCAACAGCGCAGATAGCACAACTTTACATCGTCAATGCCTTTAGAAGGCACAGCAGAAATGTGAAGTCGATCCGACTAAATCCCTAGGAGGAGTTCGTTAAAGTACGGAGTGTGTAAATCGTCCCAAAATAGCCTCCAAATTCAAAATGGCCGACTTCCTGTTGAGATTAGAGGAGTGGTCCAAGAGGCTTTTTTGTACGTCTGGACATGATAGATATACCACAGAAATTCCGTAACTGTAGGTTAAACGTGTGGCGGGGGCTGCTTCGTTAAAGGTCACTTCCTGTCGCCAGCAGGTGGCGCTATGACTGTGGGTAAATGTCGGCATGTACTTGTGTTCAGGGCGGGACTCTTGTCAAACGTGTAAAATTTCGAGCAGATTGGAGCATGTACACTGAAGTTACTCCAACTTCCTGTTTCATGGCGAATCATCGACGCCACGGACACGCCCATCGACGAAAACGCGCAGATAGCACAACTTTACATCTTCAATGCCTTTAGAAGGCACAGCAGAAATTTGAAGTCGATCGGACTAAATCCCTAGGAGGAGTTCGTTAAAGTACGGAGTGTGCAAATCGTCCCAAAATGGCCACCAAATTCAAAATGGCGGACTTCCTGTCGACTTTAGGGTATGGGTTCTTGAGGCTTTTTTGTGCGTCTTGATATGATACACGTCCCCACCAAATTTCGTGCATGTAGGTCGAACGGGGACGAGGGGCTAACTTTTTCTAATTTTCTAGGTGGCTTAGCGAGCCATTTTGCCACACCCGTCCGCTGAAACCAACAAAATACGAAATTTTTCACCAGTCCTGACACGCGTGCCAAATTTGGTGAGTTTTCGAGCATGTTGAGGCCTCGAAAAAATGAGCTTACTTTGCAGAAAAAGAAAGAAAAAAAAAAATTAAAGCTGCAAGCAGCGATGGGCTGGCCCTCGCACATGTAGCGCGTCGGGGTGTGAGCCGGTCGCGTTGCCTATTGTAGACCCCTGCCTGGGCGGCTATGAATTTTCGATGCGCTTCGGAGGCTGCATGACGATTTTGTACCTTACTTCCTGTTGCCAGAAGGTGGCGCTATGACTGGGGTGAATGTCGGCGTGTACATGTGTTCAGGGCGGGACTGTTGTCAAGCGTGTAAAATTTCGTGCAGATCTGAGCATGTACACTGAAGTTAGAACCACTTCCTGTGTCATGGCGAAAACTTGATCTTTGACGCCACGCCACGGACACGCCCATTGACGAAAACGCGCAGATAGCACAACTTTTCATCGTCGAGGCCTTTAGAAGGCACAGCAGAAATCTGAAAACGATCCGACTAAATCCCTAGGAGGAGTTAGTAAAAGTACGGAATGTGTAAATCACCAAAAAATTGCCATAAAATTCAAAATGGCGGACTTCCTGTTGGGTTTAGGGCATCGCTCCAAGAGGCTTTTGGTGCGCCTGGACATGATCCATGTGCCACAGAAATTTCGTACATGTAGGTAAAGCGTGGGCGGGGCTGCTTCGTTTAAGGTCACTTCCTGTTACCAGCAGGTAGCGCTATGACTGGGGTGAATGTCGGCATGTAGGTTTGTTCAGGGCGGGACTGTCATGCTACATGTAAAATTTCGCGTGCAGATCTGAGCATGTACAGCCAAGTTACTACAAGTTCCTGTTTCATGGCGAGTCATCGACGCCACGGACACGCCCATTGACGAAAACGCGCAGATAGCACAACTTTACATCTTCAATGCCTTTAGAAGGCACAGCAGAAATTTGAAGTCGATCCGACGAAATCTCTAGGAGGAGTTCGTTAAAGTACGGAGTGTGCAAATCGTCCCAAAATGGCCACCAAATTCAAAATGGCGGACTTCCTGTCGAGTTTAGGGTATGGGTTCTTGAGGCTTTTTATTGCGTCTGGACATGATACATGTCCCCAAAACATTTCGTGCATGTAGGTTAAACATGCGGCGGGGGCAGCTTCGTTAAAGGTCACTTCCTGTTGCCAGCAGGTGGCGCTATGACTGTGGGTGAATGTCGGCATGCAGATTTGTTCAGGGCGGGACTCTTGTCAAACGTGAAAAATTTCGTGCAGATCTGAGCATGTACAGCCAAGTTATAATAACTTCCTGTTTCATGGCTGAATCATCGACGCCATCGGACACGCCCATCGACGAACAACGCGCAGATAGCAACAACTTTACATCTTCAATGCCTTTAGAAGGCACAGCAGAAATTTGAAGTCGATCCGACGAAATCTCTAGGAGGAGTTCGTTAAAGTACGGAGTGTGCAAATCGTCCCAAAATGGCCACCAAATTCAAAATGGCGGACTTCCTGTCGAGTTTAGGGTATGGGTTCTTGAGGCTTTTTTGTGCGTCTTCATATGATACACGTCCCCAGCAAATTTCGTGCATGTAGGTCAAACGGGGACGAGGGGCTAATTGTTTCTAATTTTCTAGGTGGCGTTAGCGAAGCCATTTTGCCCCGCCATCCGCGAAACCCACAAAATACTGAAATTTTTCACCAGTCCTGACATGCGTGCCAAATTTGGTGAGTTTTCGAGCATGTTGCGGCGCGAAAAGTGGGCTTACTTTGCAGAAAAATAATAATAAAGAAAAAAAAAATAATAATCCTAACAGTTTCAATAGGGTCCTTCGCGCGTTTAGTGCTTCGGGCCTAATAATAATCCTTACAATTTCAATAGGGTCCTCGCACGGTTCGTGCTCGGGCCCTAAAAAAAAATAATCCTTACAATTTCAATAGGGTCCTCGCGCGGTTAGTGCTTTCGGGCCTAAAAAATAATCTAACAGTTTCAATAGGGTCCTCGCGCGGTTCGTGCTCGGGCCTAAAAATAATCCTAACAGTTTCAATAGGGTCCTCGCATGCGGTTCGTGCTCGGGCCCTAATAATCTAACAGTTTCAATAGGGTCCTCGCGCCGTTAGTGCTCGGGCCTAAAAAAAATAATCCTAACAGTTTCAATAGGGTCCTCGCGCGTTTGTGCTTCGGGCCTAAAAATAATCCCACAATTTCAATAGGGTCTCGCGTTCGTGCTCGGGCCTAA
>JALXJV020000017.1:33740437-33830531 GCA_024633595.2 Lepomis macrochirus
TGTAACCCAGAGGTAAAATGGGCAATAAATAGAATAAATAAATAAGTCCTGAGGGAAATAAATAAGCAATAAATATAAGTTATTATATACAAGTGATTAGATAATACATGTAAAAACTATATCTAAGTATAAATGAATGGTTTTATGTTGAAAAGATCGCTTGTAAACATTGATATCATCCAATACAAGGGCATATTGTTATTGTGGCATTAGCCTATTAGTTTGAGTGTTACTACACAGTAGCCAATGGAATGTTTAGACGCACGTCTCAGCCGTTTGTGCCAGTGAGGGAAACCGGAAGTGATGCCGATGTAGCTGAATCATCGTAACGGTACATTATAAACGTTGTCTTTAATTTTGTGATTTATGACTGTATCAAACACTGAGAAATACCAGAGAGAGTCTAATCCGGAGGGCATGTTCAAGCTTACGTGCCAGTCCATTGCACTGGTGAGTTTGTTTTGTTCCGCTAGCCTATATGCTAATGTCCGCCATTGTGTGCCCATTGTTCTCAATGTAAACAGCGCCTGTAGCTGTGGCCACTGCTAACTCGAAGCTAACGGCTAAAGCTGATTATCCTTGTTAACTCGCTAAAATGGGGTGAGTGGAGTAGTTCTGTCCAGTTATATGTTTGAAACAGTGTTTTATGTCGAGTTTTTTAAATTGATTTATTAACCGTTGTAGCCTAACGGCCAAGGCCCTAGGACCCTGCTAACAGCCGTTAATGGCCGTTAAGACACTTAATACTGATGAATGCTATAGAGGTTGGATTTTTATACACTTCATTCATTCTTTCAGGCCTGTTAAGTGAACTTAAATGTAAATCTGTGTATTTGTTACATCTTTGTATTGTTATTTTGCACCTTAGTGGTAACTATGTATTATGGTTATGCACTTTATTTCAAAATGATAGTTGATATATTGAAAAATTTAATATATTGTACAACTGAAGTAGAAACATGACACTGTGATTTAGTAATAGAGTTTATTGATACCAGCCTTAGCCTATGACAGCAATGTCAACAGTGTTAGCTCTAAGGTAATTTTATTTCGACCTGTTCTGTATAGGTCAGGTTTTTTAAGGAGATTCAAAGAGTTGGGAGATCGTGGTCTGGTGGAGTCTAGACTGGCGGTGGAAACCCTCAGAGAACTCAGAGAACTTGGTGAACTTGGAGAAACTGTTCCAGTACTGGATGGCGAGCCAACCCCCACTTGATAAGGAGCCCGGTTGTACCCAGGAGGTTACAATCTAGAGACCTTAAGCCGGAGAACCTTGATCTAATACCCCTTGGCCCAAGGGGTCAGGTAGAACATTGTGCACACTTACCAGCCTTGGAGGACGACAGTTACCTTGCGAATTTATCCACATTGATTGACTTGAGGAACTGGGACCTTTATTTTAACAGACCCGGGTCTATTTTATTTTGAGTGCACTCACAATCTTTTATTATTTTGATATTTTTTTAATTTTCTATTTTTATATATATATTATATATTTGGGATCCCACTTTTTTCTACTTTACTATTTTGCTGTACATATTTGCTACTTTAAACTAATGCTATTCACCGTTCTTATGCATTATAATACATGCAGTTAAATCTATCCCTGTGCTTGGTGTTGTTCTTTCACTGTTGTGGTTCAACTTTTTGGCTTCAACGAGCAAACCTATAACCTTCTGATCTGGCCTAACTCCAACATCTTGATACCTTGAATATTTTCAGACAGATTCAGTAGTTATCCCTTTCTAGACATAACCAGCCATTGAGTAGCTGGTTACAAACAGTTAGACTGATAAGGTGGAGAGATTAGCTCAGGTGTCAGGCTAGCAGATAAACAGTAGGTGTTGTCTGGGAATCTTACAAGGTTTAGTTTTACAAGAATGTTTACATGAACTTACTAGCTCAACAGATTAGAGTACAACTTATGGATAGTAATAGATTCCAATATGATGTAACTTTGGAGTCTAAACATCAGATAGATTTGTTGTTCTAGGTTAAGGCTAGCTAAAGTTGACGTAATAGGAAAACATATAGGAACTAGGGAGAAGACAGAAACATAAAGGCACCAAAATTATCGGAAACTTATTTACACCTAAACCTGGCTCACAATATTTCTTCAACATGTTCCATTATATTTTGGTCACTTGGCACACCCATATAAACTAAAATGACATAAACCCCCGAAGTCATGTGTTGCTCGTCTTTCCACTTTTATTCTACATTCTTCAACCAGCTGAAATGTGATCACACACACAAACCACACAATCAATGCACTGTAAAGCTGATTAAATTTTCAAGACAGCAGATCTGGTTAAAGTTTTTGCTGTTGTAAATAACCACAAAAACCACGTGCTGATGTGCACATCAAACTTGTCTGTTATGATTCTACAGTTTCAATTACAAAGCAACAGGAGTGTTGGCGACGGATGCATTGAAAAAAGTTCACACAGTTCCATTAAAAGTCATAGATCAATTAAAATGTCTTTCTTTGCTAATAACTCCCTTAGGATTGTCGTTCATACCAGTTCTCTTGTGTCTTCAGGCAATTGTGAGGCAAAAGTCTGGCCATAGTGTCAACTGAAGCTCTTATAATTTTAATTACAACATAGGTAGAGGTGTGGCTCTGATGAGTAACACATACTTGGTTTAGTCCTCTATTGCATCATGCGATATTAACATGAACATGGAGAAACCATCAAACCATCAACCATCAAATTTTCTTGTACTGTAACATAAATAAATAAATGGAATGCTGTTTCTTTAGGGTCAAACATGAGACAGAGATAGACAAGATGAACATCAGACACTGTATTCAAGTACAAGGTACAATGTAAATACTGTGTATGGTCATATTGTAACAGGGACATAAGATTAGATGCAGTTTGTAGTTCCCTTTATGCCAAAGAGAAATTATATATACAAAAACTATAAAATGACATACAGAAATAAACTAGTTGTATGGTTCAGTGCTGAGGGTGAATTTAAGAGTCTGTATCTCTTTCAAGACCGCAACGGGGTAGACTGATAGCTGGTAGATGGATACCCATGAACTTCTCAGCAGTTTTTATCACCTGCTGCAGCGTCCTCTGTTCCTGAGACGTGCACATCCCATGCCATTTAGTGATTGCTCTATTGCTTCTCTGTAAAAGCTGACAGGAACTTGACACAGGACTTTGGCTTTCTTAAGCTTCCTCAAGAACTATAGCCGTTTCGGAGCTTTCCTCACTAGCGTGGAGATGTGCAAGGACCATGTCAGGTTCTTTGTGATGCTGGTTGCCAGGAACCTAAAACAGTTCACCTGTGGACCAAATCCATGACAATCCAGAGTTGAGACTGGGAGGCAGTTACAGTCTAACACATTTCTCTGCTCCTCCATTTCAGGAGAATGTCTGCCCCCCGACGATTGAAATGATTTAAATCAAAGTTAAACAGAAGAGGAGCTGTGCATAAAAAAACTCATAAAAATTAAGACCACAAGAGCAATAGTGCAAAAGCATAGGAGAATTAAATGTGGACTCTTAAACATCAGATCTCTTCTAAAGGTGTACTAGTAAATGAACTAATATCAGATTATGATATTGATTTATTTTGTCCTACTGAAACCTGGCTGGGTGATGGAGAATATGTGAGCTTAAATGAATCCACCCCTCCCAGTCATATTAATACTCACATTCCTCGAGGCACAGGCCGAGGAGGTGGAGTTGCAGGTATCTAAGACTTAGCCAACTAATCAGCTCTAAACCTAAACTAAATTATAACCCATTTGAAAGCCTTGTTCTTAGTCTTTCACACCCAAGTTGGAAATCACTGCACCCATTTCTATTTGTTATAGTGTACCGAGCACCTGGTCCGTCCTCTGAATTCTTATCCGAATTTGCAGAGTTTTTATAAACTTTAGTCCTTAAAACGGACAAAGTTTTAATATTCATATGGACGTTGAGAATGACAGCTTTAGTACTGTGTTTATCCCTCTATTAGATTCAATTGGCTTCTCTCAGAGTGTTCATGAACCAACTCAGTGTTTTAACCACACCCTCGACCTTGTTCTGGTATACGGTAGTGAAATTGAACATTTAATATCATTCACACAGAATCCCTTTTAATCTGACCACTTCGATAACTTTTAACTTGTATTGCTGAACTACATCATTAGGCAAAAATTACTTTAAAAGATGTCTGTCTGAGAAGCTAAGACAGAAGACATGTGATCTCTTTTCCTGGTTCCTGTCAGAACACATGCTGCAGCATTCTGGATCAGCATAAGAGTCTTAATGGACTTAACAAATGCATGGACTAGTTTTTCTGGATCATTTTTAGACAAGATGTTTCTGATTTTGCAATATTACATATGTGAAAAAAGGCGGTCATTGAAATTTGCTTAATGTGAGACTTAAACGACATGTCCTGATCAAAGATAACTCCAAGATTCCTCACAGTGGTGCTGGAGGCCAGGGCGATGCCATCAAGGGAAACTATATCATTAGATAATGTGGAGGTACTTGGGCCCCAGAACAATAACTTCAGTTTTATCTGAATTTAACATTAGAAAATTACAGGTCATCCAGGTTTTAACATCCTGAAGGCACATTTGAAGTTTAGCTAACTGATGAGTTTCATCTGGCTTGATTGATAGATATAACTGAGTATCATCTGCATAACAATTAAAGTTTAAAGAATGTTTCCTGGTAATACTGCCAAATGGAAGCATATATAAAGTGCACAGGATTGGTCCGAGGACAGATCCTTGTGGAACTCCATGACTAACTTTGGCGTGCATGGAGGACTCATCGTTAACATGTACAAACTGAAATCGATCTGATAAATAGTCAGGATGGGGTCTAAGAGGCAGGTTGATGGTTTAGATGAAAAAATTATTGACGTTTGCTGGTAAAGATTGAGGGAAGCAAAGCAGTCTAAACATATATCTGGGTTTACAGCTGTTTCTAAAGTTTCTGAGTTTAGAGATAAGTCGCCAGTTGAGGGCAACTTAACTAAAAAAGCTCAGGAAGTTGTTACTACTGAGAGCTATGGGAAAACGTGGCTCAATAGAGCTGTGAATCTGTCAGCCTGGCTACAGTGCTGAAAAGAAACCTGGGGTTGTTCCTATTTTCCTCTATTAATGACGAGTAGTACGCTGCTTTGGCATTACGGAGGGCCTTCCTATGAGTTTTAAGACTATCTTGCCTAATTAAACGGCAATTTTCTAGTTTGGTGGAACGCCAATTCCTCTTAAATTTCCGTGATATTTGCATTAATTTGTGAGTTTCAGTATTATACCATGGAGCTAACCGTCTTTGTTTTAGTATTTTCTTTTTTAGAGGGGCTACAGAGTCAAGTGTCATTCGCAGCGAGCCTGCAGCACTATCAACAAGATGATCGACTTGGGAGGGACTGAAATTAGCATCCTCTGTTGCTTTGTGACTTGATAATGAATTTAGAGCTGATGGAACAGCATCCTTAAATTTAGCTATAGCACTATCAGACAGACATCTTGTATAGAACTTTTGCCCAATGGCGTGTAGTTCAGCCATACAGGATGCAGGAAGAACTACTTTGTGATCTCAGCTTTTTCAATCAATATAGCACGCACTGAGGTATTTATTCCTTTAACAGAATACATTTACCATCAACAATGATTGGACATCAGCATTTAATGTGCCCTTTACAAATCTAGACAACTTCCCTTTGGATAAATAAAGTTTATATCGGTAAAACAAAGGGAAGACACATGTTTACTGTGGATATCTGTGGGTGGTTGAGATTATTTCACCTGTCAATGAGTCAACAGTAAATCATCAATTTCACCTTGTTGATATGCATGGCTAACCCATGTGAACCTGCAGCAGCACAGAAAAAGACCTGAACGAGGACCTGCAAGTCTTGTGTTTTTGCACTTGAATCATTTGAAACAAAAGGGCAGTGTGAAGCTCATGATTGTGTGTGTGTGTGTGTAAAGGTCATTAATGTGTGTGTGTAAAGCTCATTAGCGTGTGTGTGTGTGTGTGTGTGTGTGTGTGTCTACTGATGTGAGTCTGTGGCTCTGCATATATGTGACCATGAATACCCCTTTGTCAAAATGATGTAGTATTCCACGGGTGCCAAGTGTCTGCCCAATGTTTCAAAAGCCTGGTCAGAGGGCCTCCAAGCCTCATTATGAGCCTGGCTGCTATTATGCTTCGGACACACATACACATCTATCTATGTATGGATTCTAGTGTGAACTCAAGCCCAAGAGCAGTCCTAAACTAAGATTGTGCTTAATCTATTTAAAATTTTAATATTGGTCCATGTCTGAAGACTGAACGGCAGAAAAATAGGACTAAGTCACAGGAACATTGATCCAGGCAGCACATAGCCAAGAGAGGCCTGGTCAGGGTGCGAGTGCCCAGGGTATCACGAGGGAGGTGGCACCCTAACAACCCAGCACAAACACCGCATTTCTTCAGCAATGAAAGATCCAGCTTAGCAACAGCTTTGTCTCTGTCCTGTTGGCCAAACTGAAGCAGCACAAACACACATGCACAGATGCACAAGGAATACACACATTATCTATACTCTCAATGATAGGCTTTTCATGTATAAAACATGCAGGGACACATGGAGATGTCTCCAGGACACTGAAGATCATCTGGGGACACCAGGTGGTGTTACATAACACCAGCTATTAAGATGAATGAAAAGCCCTGTAATAGAGATGACTATCTACCGCAGCATGAGTCTGAGAAAAAAAAGTTTTTAGCAAATGATTTTCCAAGGAAACCACATCTTGCCTCACTTACTGTACAATACAGTGCTTGAAGTGGTCCAGTACGCACCAGTATGCAGTACCAGCACTTGTACATTTTAGTCTTTGGCGTACCAGGACTTTTTCTTGCTTACAAGCTGCAGTTACTCTTCTTTGTCCTCTCCATTTTAGGTTCTCTGGGCACTATGTGATGCTCACCTGTTCCTATTCTCGCCTGCCTGCTAATCTCTGTTGGTAGAGAAAGAGCAGGGACAAGTTCAGGTGCCTTTCATGCAGCTATGTGCATAAAGTAGCTTGTCATTGTCACTTTTTCTGTACTGACCAATCACAGCCTAGATGAGGCAGAACATTAAAAAAAGGTTGACAGCCAGGTGTCATTTAGCCTACACTGGGGATGCTGGGGACCGAATCCGAATGTCCCCACCACTTTTTGATATGGCTGATTTTGTCCCCATCATTTTTTGAAAGCATTGGTAACAATGTTCTGAAAAACAGCTTGCAACAAGAAATGTTAAATAACAAATGAAAAGGCTTTGAGAAAGGTTTATTTGCACAATAAGCAAACATGCAATGTAATTAAATAAAGAACATTTAAAAAAGTAGTTAAGCTAAAGAAACGAGCTACTGAATACAGCAGTAATTTTTATATTTTAAAATTGTCTCCTGTCATTTTGTGTTTTCCTTCATATAAATAAAGACATTTCCACCATAAATTGGTGCAGAAAATGTCTCCAGAATGCAGTAAATTAATCCCCAGACACCCCAGTCATATATTTCAGCATCACATATTTCTTGAAAATAATGTTATATCTTCTCGTCTTGTTCTCATGGCCCAAGTGTATCGTCACTAGAATTGGGCGATGTCTACAAAATTTCCATCAGACCACATCTACAATGAAACATTGTAGATGTGGTCTGATGTGGATGTAGATGTGGACATCTGTCCACATCTGCCGATGTATTTTTTAGTAAGAATACCTGTCATGACAAGTATATTCATGCCACTTTTTATTTAATTCACAACATAGCATCAAGTGAAAGGAATATATGAAAATACACAGACACATTTTAAGTGATGTCTGCAATGTTCTGTGAATGATCTGTTGTAGCTTTCTCGTTTCTGTCTTGCAAAACACATCTTGATCTCAACAGCTATAGCATGTGCCTTATAGCAGTAGCATCAGCTGCAGCACAACATGCTTGAAACAAAGAGGTCAGACGAGCATATGTGGATGTAAGTACTATATTGACTGCAGTACACTACACGCAACATTGTTTCCCAGTGTACTGGATAACACCATATTGACTGATTTTTGTTCTTTGTTTTCAGGGAGTACTGGAAATGGATGCTCATGCAATCCCACGAGTTCATCTTTATAGATGAGGCTGGGTTCAACCTCGCAAAGACCAGAGGAAGAGGGAGAAACGTCATTGGCCACAGAGCCATTATAGATGTTCCTGGCCAGCGTGGTGGGAATATCATAATGTGCACTGCCATCTCCAGTATGCATGGTGTCCTCCACCATGATGCCAACCTTGAACCATACAACACAGCCCATATTCTCACATTTCTGGACAGACTTCACAACATTCTCGTATGAATGATGCAGAGCATCAAAGAAACCTGTACGTTGTAGTATGGGACGTGAGCTTTCATCGTGCAGCCCCAGTCCAAAACTGGTTTGCAGACCACCCAACATTTCTCGTGCAATACCTGCCACCACACTCACCATTTCTGAACCACATAGAAGAGTTATTTTCGGCATGGCGGTGTAAGGTATACGACCGGCAGCCCTATGTGCGCATACCTCTTGTGCAGGCCATGGAAGATGAACGTGATGAGATTGATGTGGGTGCAATTCAGGGATGGATAAGGCACTCAAGGCGCTTCTTCCCTCGATGGCTGGCAAGGGAAGATATTGCCTGTGATGCTGACGAGGTGTTGTGGCCTGACCCGGCTTTGCGGCAAGATGCTGCCTAATTATTTTTCTTGCCTCTTTTTTTTTTACTGTAATATATTTTTTCTGAAATTTTCTCTTTCAGTTTACTGGTTTTTGTAAGAATATTTTTGTTCAGTCCCATGTAAATTTTTCTGCTGTGCATAGGTTACACTGACTTGCAAGTTGCACTGACTGTAGTGAAAAATAAAATAAAAAAGTTTCAACAGCATGTGTGTGTATCTGCAAATATTTCTGTGCATGTGAACAATCTGATACATATTTTAGTATTATGGCAAAGCATACTAAAGACGGGGGTGCTTTTCATTATGCTCAACAGTGTGTAGTAGGTTAGGCAAAAATCTGATAATATGAATGAAGTGTGTGCCATTTCATGCAAAAGTTTGATTTTGATAATGCTATGTGTAGTTTCGGTTGCAGTGCTTCATTTTGCAGGATATATGAGGTATTTTGCAGTTTGGGTGTGTGGTTTTGTGAATTGTGTTAAGTATTTTGATAAAACCAGACTAGTTTGCAAAATTGTGTGTTAGCAATTGGAAAAAAACTGTAAGAGGTAGAGTGGGTTGCCCATTAATCAGGAGGTCAGCGGTTCAATTCCCGGCTCCACCAGACTGCATGTTGATTGCTATGGCTATTCCACCAGTATGTATATGTTAGTTTCCGTTCAAACATGCAGGTTCAGTGAGTGAATGGTGAATGTGTAGTGTAAAAGTTCTTTGAGTGGTAAAAGACTAGAAACGCTATATAGAGCATTTACATTCATTATAAATCTATCTAAAATCAATGTTACCCACCCTACCCTCTGCTGTCTGGTTTTAGTCACTCAAACATCTCAAAATGAACCCCCAAGAATCAGTTTAAATTGACTCTGCAAAAAGATTGTAGCGGTTTAGAACTGCCAAATTTTGCTCATTACTTCCTGTCCAACAGTATACAATATATGTCAAAATGGATCAACCAAAGCTTCCTGGACCACACATGGATGGACATATGTCATTCATCAGCTCCAGTTACCAAACATCGTAACTGATTTAAAAGCATTAACATAAACACTTCTGGCTGCCTGGTGGGAATAGGCCTTCACCTACCCCATGCAGATTTACTCCAATCTGGAATAATCCTGACTAAGGATGTCCAGATCCGATCACAGAAATCAGGCCCCATCACACTGTTTCAGACTCGATCGGAATCGGACGTTACCTTAGTGGTGGGCCGTTATCGGCGTTAACATGCTGCGTTAATGTGAGATTCTTATCGGGCGATAAAAAAAATATCACCGTTAATCTATTCTCAAAGTTGGGTTGCGAGGTGGGTCTATAGGCTACTACGCAAGCTTGATATTTTAGCGCGGATACACTTAGCCGAATTGCATTGTAGGGGGCAAGAACGAGTCTTCGAACCTGTGTTAATGCCTACTGTGAAATTACCACATCAAACGTGACGAGCTAACATGGATGCAGCTGTTGCTGCGTTCCATTTACCTCGGAGGTCGGAGCTGGGAATGACGTCACACCCGAGTTGACGGCGTTACGGTCACAACCTCGCTCGGCCAGCTGTTTGTTTACAACTAGCCAGGTTAGTTATTGATACGCCGGTTGATTAAAAAAAGACATTATGCGGTATTTACCGACACTAAATACTGTAGCAACACGTCCACAGACAGATGTTGGACAGCACTGTGTGTACGAACATTTATATGAGTCATAAGTACACAGAAGTGCTAATAAACAGTATAAACTACAGCTTTCACTACTGTTGATACCCCGACAGCCATCTTATTGAACATGATTTATTTTCATCACCAATTATCATTCAATTCAATTCAATTTAATTTATATAGCGCCAAATCACAACAACAGTTATCTCACAGCGCTTTTCATAAAGAGCAGGTCTAGACCATACTCTGAAGTTATTTACAGAAGCCCAACAATTCCCACCAAGAGCAGCACTAGGCGACACAGGCAAGGAAAAACTTCCTTTTAAGAGGCAGAAACCTCGAGCAGAACCATGGCTCAGGGTGGGCGGTCATCTGCCTCGACCGGTTGGGGGTGAGGGGGAGAGAGAGAGCAAGAGAAAGAGAGAGAGCAAGAGAGAGAGAGCAGAGGGAGGCAATTTACACAGTATACACAGAGGTACAGACAGTAAAGGTAATGGTGCTATAGACTGAATGAAAAAGGGTACAGATATTTATAGTAATGTTAATGATAATAATAATAACAGTAATAATAGCAATAGCACTAGTAATAGCAGTTGCAACTGTAGCAGAGGGCGTCGAGCAGGAACACGGGGGCAGCAGGAGACTCCCAACCACAGATCCACAGCTCCACAGCTCCAGAGCCAGCAACACCCGCAGGAAGCGACAGGAGGGGGAAGCACACGACCACGGGAGAGGGAGAAAAAATCAAGTTAGTAACATGCATTAATGGGATGAGGTTGCACTCAGAGAGAAAGAGAGAAGAGGAGAGAGGAGCTCAGTGCATCATGGGAAATCCCCCGGCAGTCTAGCCTATAGCAGCATAATTAAGGGATGGTTCAGGACTCACCTGAGCCAGCCCTAACTATAAGCTTTATCAAAAAGGAAAGTCTTAAGCCTACTCTTAAATGTAGAATAGCTTTCTCAAGCAGTTTGTGATGCATTTTGGAAACAGAAGATGCTTGAAACCCGTTCGCACACATATTCTGAATGCCTTCGGCACAATTCAAATGAGCCATTTTAATCTAGATTAATCTAGATTAATTTCAAGATTACAGTGAGATTAATCTAAATTTAAAAAATGAATCTATGCCCACCTCTATATAGATGTGCTTTGCAAACACTGTGGCACTTTTATTTTTGTATTTGTTTACATGCCTGCCGTGTAGTTTAAGTTGAGGTGCTATTTGTTTTTATCTTAGACTTTTTTTATATTTACTGTTGCACTAAAGTCCAGAAGTGAATAATTTATGCTATTTATTACTTGATTGTTCAAGCTACCTCACAGAAGTGCTCTGTTTGTTTACAGAGTTCTTGAATGTTAAAATAAGGTGAATTAAATAAAAAATAAGGAACATCCTGGATCTGTTTTTTCGCTCTTCTTTATTCTTTTTTTAAGTATTAGAGAAGTATTGCATCGGGACTCTTTATCGGTAGATACTCAAAATCAGATGACTCGGATTTGGACTCGAGGGCAAAAACAACCTGATCGGGACATCCCTAATCCTGACATCCAGCAAAATAACAAAACGCTGAATTCCCCACTGTGGTATGACAAAAGGATGAGACATCTAGAGCATGTGATGCAGGGCAGTAACTTTATTCCATTCCAGGATCTAGTGGCACAATATGGAATTAGCAATAAGAGATTTCTTGAATATCAGGGCCCGTATTCACAAAGAATCTTAAGGCTAAGAGTAGCTCCTAGTGACGTAATTCTAAGAAAATTCTTTGAAAAGTGGGCGTTTACTCTTAAAATTAAAGAAAAAATCCTAGTAAAGAAAAAAGTAATTCATAAAGCATCTTAGCCCTTAAAAGAGCTCTTAAGCTCGGAATTGTTAGGAGCACGGACGAGGACTTTTAAGAGGCTTAAGAGTTTCTTTAGTCGAGGAGAAAACGGCAGAAAGACGAAGAGGGAGAAGGAATGTGTTGCAGACAACGGATGACAGTCAGTTAATCAGACGCTATAGATTAGATCGTGCAGGGATCGTGTTTGTGACTGATCTTATTAGATACACGCAAACATCTCCGACACAGCGCAGGAATGAAAGTAGCCTAATCACTACATTACGATATTTGGCAATGCAGCGGTGATGATTTGGGTCTGTCACAACCTTCTGTAAGCGTGATCACACAAACAATTAAAGCTGATGATACACGGGGGCAACTTTTTGAGCAATGTTGCTGGGCAATCTTGCTAGAGGCAAGTCCGACTATGTTTTCAATGGATAGTGGCGGTGCGGGGCGGGTGGCGGAGCGGTGGGGGAAGTGGATTACGGTAGTAATCTTTACTCATTATTACTGACGACAGCGTTGCCCTGCACGATTGCTCTAAAGGTTGCTCTGTGTATCATCAGCCTTACAGCACTTTCAGCACCTCTTATTGTGTCGCAGTTCATTTCGTTTCCACTGGACATTCCCACCTTACAGGCTCAAAAAACTGCATGTATGAATATAGCAGCTTCCCTCTTGCACACAACGAGAATGAACCGTTAATAGTTTGCGCTATACGCTCCCTCGTCTGCTTCTCGCCCCCGTGCTGTGACACCCGGCCCGAATTTTCCTTTTAGAATTGCCTTGTGTTCATCCACTAACTGGTCCAGTTGGGCTTTCTCGCCCTGCTTGGTTTTAATTCCGTGTTTGATACATTCAAACCACCACTTAAATAGAAACGCCAGCAATCAGTGTAATTGGAAAGAGTGGAACAATTTTTATCATTCCAAGCCAATCAAATACCTTATAGGAAATTAACAGCATGGTAAATAAAAAACAGGATTTATATACACATATATAATGTGTGTGTGTGTGAGAGTGAGTGAGGAGAGAACGGTCAAATAGGAAATGTTACGCATGTAATTTCCAAAGTGAAGCTTACAATATAACCTACACTTAGAATCGCTCTTTTTTTCCTTCTTGGATAACCAACCAATCACAGTCTTCAAAAGATTGTGTCATACATAGCAACGGGGTCAACCCCGCCTCCTCACTAAGATAAAAGTTTTTGTCTTTTCCTTGCTCAGAGTTGCTCTCAGATCAGTCCTGAATAGCTCTTAAGCTAAGACTCCTAGGTAAAAGTTTTTAAGCTAAGATAAGAGTTTTCTGAGAGGACTCTTAGATTCTTTGTGAATACGGGCCCAGCAGTTTAAATCCATAATTTGGGCAAGATTTAAGGATAGCAAAATAGACTTAGATCTCCCTCCAATGATAACAAACCTTCTTAAACTTTTGCCCCCAAAACCATTATCAAAGATAAGCATGTTACTGTTGAAAACAGATGGTTCAGTCTCTCTCCTGTTCTTAGTGGGAGACAGATCTCCGCCCTGATCTCGAGCCCAGGGCTGGAGGGACGTGCCGTCCTCTTGCCTAGGGGGGCAGCGGACAGGGCTGAATCATAGACTGTATATAAAAATGGATGTAGTGTCTGTGACACCCGTCACCAGTTGGTTTCTGAAGAGCAGTTTTGAAGCCCAAACTGGGCGAAGCCGGTTGTCGCCATCTTGGCAGCGTGTCACTCCCGGATAACCAAAAATGGTCAAAGAAGCAGGCCGTGCGTGGAGCTGAAACCATTCCTGCCTAGCTCGACATGACCGAGACTAACATCACGAGTTAGCTCAGGCAAAGGAGCTATTGCCATTAAATGCTACTCTGCGTTAGCAGAGGTAGCTTCTAAACCCCCGGGGCAGAATGGTGGAGGTCGGAACCTGTGGCCGTGTTACTAGTCGTTACTTTAAATAAGAGGTCAGTTACCTGAAACTATACAACAACACTTAAAATAATATTTATTTGTTACTGACACTATACTACACAAGGTTTAAAATGTACACCAATGTTTATTAAATAAATGTTATAAATAATATATAACAGTTAGTATGAATCAGTTACTAATAATGCTACATCTCAGTCTAACAATTTGAAGCATCGTGGTGGACAAAATCATGTGTTCCAGAGGGAGGAGGTGTGTTTGAGATGGACGGTGATGGCAGTGTGAGTATGGTTATTGCGAGAATCAGACACCGATGTTAGATTCAACACGGCGGCCCCCTGAATGTGAGAGGCAACACCAAAACCAACAAAGTTTAAGTATGTTTTAAGAAATAAAACTACTCCTGGAACATATCTCACTCACAACCCATCTGCTACAACCACCGTGAATCAGAAAAATGCCACAGTGGAGGATTTAACGGATTTGGAAGTTTTCATCGTCAACTATTGCAACCAGCAAAACAATATGGACATGGACTCAGTAAATTTTAATGCTACACCCAACCCTTCAAAAAGAAAAAAGACCTACTCTTGGTTTGTAGACCGAAGATCTACAAACTGTAGAGGATAGTGTACTGGCTAGTATTAATACAAAACTGGACATTCTGTTTCACTACATGAGGAAATAAAAGACATTCGGGCCAGTCTTGAATTCGCCCACACAGCAACAATAAAATGGGGAATTACAGTCTTCTGTTAAAACACTCAATGAAAGAAAATGACATACACCTCAATCAGCTCAAAGCAGATAGTACGAAACTAAGAAAAGAGACAATTCTGGACATACAAACTCAATCCATGCGTGAGAACCTCATCTTCTCAGGCATCCTGGAAAATTCACCCGACAATCCAGTGTCATTAATCCGAAACTTCATGGTAACACAGTTGATACTAGCAGCCAACACTGCAAACACATCTCATTCCACAGAGTTCACCGCCTCGGCAGAAGTTCTGACAAAGGACCACGACCCATAATAGCAAAACACTTTCAGCAAAAGGACCAGATTAAACAACAAGGAAAGGAACTCAGAGGCACAGCATTCGGACTGAGCGATCAGTTCCCAGGTGAAATAAACAGACAAAGGAAAATACTTTACCCGATATTAAAGGTAGGGTAGGCAAGTTGCTTCTAAAACACTTTTTGTCATATTTGTTGAAACTGTCTATATACACCAATGCATATTAAAAAGTTAGGTGCACTGAAAAAGAGAGTATAAAAATCGGCGGTATGTAGTCCTCTCAGGGCTGCAGTAAACACAGCCACTCGTTCCATTCGGACCAAATGCAATGATTGACTGGCCGACTGTCACTCTCCCTCGCTGCCATGGCTACCAGCCCTGCTGCTACATGAGCTGCCCCCATGCACGCACCCAGTCAGCTCGCTCAGACCTGACGAGCGAGGCAGTCAGACCGCTGGGTGGCATGGCTTTTCAACAACAGTGACAACTGAGGAACACCGAGGGGCTGACACAGCTTGGTGGCCTTAATTCTGCTGGCCAGGTAATCTGGCTTTTATCATTTTGATGGTAATTTGTTACTTTCATCATTAGCAAATGTAGCTACCTACGCATAGAGCTAACGGTAGCTACATACTTAGCATACAGCTAACTGTTGATACGAGTGCAGGCTGGTGTAGGAGCCAGAGTTGAGACGATGAATTATATCTAGCTGTAGGTGAGCTGGAAAACAGCAGCTCGACCTTAGGTGAGACAATGTAATGTTTGTTATACTATGTTTAAACCTAACTTTAGTTATCTTTACACCTTGTATCTAATCTGTTTGTGTGATTATCTTGTGTCTGCAGTTGATGTTTGACTGTATGTTACAAATGTGGTGATGTAGCTGTGCGTTTGTAGTTATGAGGGGGGGGTGGGATGGCGCAATGGTTAAGACGCCCGCCTTTGGTGTGAGAGACCCAGGTTCAATCCCCACTGTGTCCCTGAGCAAGACACTTAACCTCTCATTGCTCCAGAGGCGTGCGACCTCTGACATGTATAGCAATTGTAAGTCGCTTTGGATAAAAGCGTCAGCTAAATGAATAAATGTAAATGTAAATGTATGAGAACGACATTTCAATGTTAGTGTACATAAACAATGATGGCTAAAGGTCCCCAAGTATCTGTGTGTCTGATATATAAGCTACTTATAGTTTGATGTTGTTCATAGCTAAACCTACTGTGTGAAAACCTTTTGTAATTGGTGCTGTTACTTATTTTACCAGAAGTAAAAAAAAGTCCTGTATGTTTTATTTCTACTGTGCCCTCAGGTCACCTGCAGATTTGGAGTCTTTCATAGCCCTGTACTTCTCACCAGTATACACTGAAAGGACCACGCTAGTTGGCCTGGATCATAACCACCAAGTCCACAGTCAGGAGAAAAGCTGTTGACACAGTTCAGTATGTTTCATTAGTACTCCTGCATTTTACTCAATACATTTATAAGTGATGAGTCAAAAACTATTAAACAGTATGAGGAATACAGATAGATGGTGCTTATTTATTGTTTTGATTGCATTTTATGTGGAAATGCTAACTGCTCTATAAGACAATAATGTCAGGTATTACAAACTTTTCACTAAGCTGATCCTCCTTTTTGTATTATCAGGTACAGCAAGGTGTACAACAAAAAGACATCCAGAGTGCTCTCCTCCTCCTCCTCCTCCGACAGTTGCCTACTACTGAGGAGATGCCTAAAAGCAGAACCAAAAGACTTGATGATCCCTGTCAACATGGGGTTCAGTCAGTTGTCCCTGCCCCAACTGTGTTGCTAGATCCAGCAAAATATAAATCAAAAAGTAATATGGTTGTTTTTGAAATGTGGTAATCATGTCAGAGAGGTGATTGTGATATATTTATAATATATAAATGAACTACTGTGTCCAGGTCCTGTGTAACATATCTGTGCAATACACCTGTGCATCTTATTTATTTATTTAATGTAACTGTGCACTTTAATATTTCATACCAGGCTGTCTTTAGGGGCCTGGGCAATATGCAATTATACTTTTGCAATTTATAAATGCAAATTTATTTATTTATTTTTTATGGGTTTGTTTTATTTAAATGGGTTTGTGCAACTTATTTATTTATAATGTAAATGTTTTGTGTGTCCTTTTAAATTTGACTTGACTCTCTGAGTAATAACCGCACAAGAGTTCCTATGTGTGAAAACACAAATGGTAAAAAAAGTTCTTGAAGTCTTGAATATTTAATCATATCCACAGCAGCGATATGGTGCTACATGCAAGTCTGAACTGTCTTCATAATCAGTCAGGACACCTCTGGACACTGTCGATTCCTGCATATACTTATTTTTAATGATGTTTAAAATGATCTATTTGTGATAGGTTGTAGTTTTAGTAGTATTTAATAACAATAAACAAGTGTCATACCACATTTGGATGTCATTATTGGAGACATAAGACAAAAGTAGTTGCTTGATTGTTTATGCTGCAAATGTAAAGAAAAGGCATTTATCATTTTCAATGTTTTATTTAAAAAAGAATGAAAATATCCAGAACAGGGAAACATATACATTGTATTTTCTCTACCCTCCTGGGAATAAAACTAACAATGTACAGGTATTTATCTACACAGTGGAGGGGATTATTTGTGGAGCAGTTAGTAACATTACATCTTCCACCCTGCTAGGATTAAACCTCTGATCAGCCATGTGTGGTGCATGGAAACAGCAGTCTGGATGTTGTCCACAGTCCTCAGATTCTGGTCTGTAAAGGAATATATAGTTGTTAGAACTCCAAATGGGAAAGATCTGTGTAACTGGACAGAACATTCATCAACATGATCAAATATTTTTATTGAACAGGGCCTTGTTGTTCTCTAACAGGACTTCTGTGTCCACATTACACACCAGGTCAATGTACATGACACAGATGAGCCCAGCTGTAGTTGTTGTAATCAGTAAACAATAATAAAAAGTAATAATAATAGTGTAACGCTGTACCTTCTTGTAGCGTTAACTAACCATGTAATGCTGGGTAGACGTGGGTAAAATAAGAGCACGGGGACAACTTCTTCAGGAGAACTGCGTCCATTTGTTTAATAGACCATCACACACTTTTCGCGACCGCGGAACACACACAAGATCACCTCCTCCTCATATCACTCCGCCAACCTTTGCCGGTACTAACTTTTCAGGCAAGGTGCACCATGTAATGTAGTTTCTGTTAAAGCTCCGAAACAAAATATAACATATGTATATAGTTAACATTACTTAAATCATGCAACTTATTTCCGTAAATGGCGTAATCTATAAAATAACTCATAAGAAAATAAATCTCATCTTACATTCTTCCCTTTCTTCAGATGAAATGTCCCCATTTCACAGATTATAAAAAAATAAATCTCATTTAAGAACTTAACCATAGCAGAGACAATAACCTCTATAACTGCAAAGGAAATAGCAACACATTGTAAGTCAGTGTGGAAATAACCACTGCTACAATCCATGAACTAGCACGTTACATGTTGTTACTGGCAGTGCAGGTTTTGCAAAATTATTCAACACTACCACTGAAAACTTAATGAAACCCCTAAACATAGGTAACCTTAGGTAACATTATGTATAATGGCATTCAGCAAAACACCTATACATTCCAAATGTGAAGTGCAGGTGTTTTTTTTTTTTGTTTTTTTATATCTAAACATAAATGCAGAACATCAATTAATAAAACAACAAAGACAGCATTAGTGTCCCAATAGTTGTCTGTAAGTCCGTAAGCTGAGTGGGAGGGGGGGGTCGCTCACAGCATAAACCGCTGTGGTCTCCGAACAACCCGACCTGAACGAGTAGTGAGTGAGTCACCAGAACTTTTCCCAACAGGCACTGCAGGAGCAGCGGCAGTCTGTTCGTTCTGTTGTGGCTGGACTTGTGAGACCCGGTCCTGAAGGTCTCCTTAGTAGGGGAATAGAGGGGCAGGCAGGGGCAGAAGCTTGTCCACTGTCAAGTGGTACAGAGTACCTAGGGAGTGAACCAGATAATGACGTGTACCTGGGGAAAGCGTCCCTATGCTGAGGAGGTACAGGGTGGTTCTCTGGTGCTGGAGATGTATCAAGGGTGGTACGATAAGGCTTTAATCGATCATAGTGAACAGCTTTTGTTCCAGCTTGGGGATGCCTCAAGTCCAAAAGTTTATATGTGAGTCCCTTTGTTATCAGCTGAGACAACTTTGTAAGGTCCAGTCCAGTTAGGGTCCAGTTTCTTTCTCAGTGTAGTGGGATCGTCCATCCACACGAGGTCACCCTATGATAAGGCTTGAACTTAACATGTTTGTTGAAGTAGTACTCACGCTTGAGTCTCTGTTCCTCACGATGAGAACAAACAGCCTGAAAAGCTGTGTCAAGCCGGTTCACCAGTTCAGATCCATAGTTCTGTGGAGTCTGTGATATCCCTGGTGGAGAGAGATGCACAGTAGCTGGAACACGAGGTTCTCTGCCATGAGCAAGAAAGTAAGGTGAGTATCCAGTGCTGGCATGTGAAGTAGAGTTAAATGAGAGAACCACTGCTGGCAAATAGTGGTCCCATTCACCACCATGATCATGAATGAGTTTAGCCAACTGTCCTTTCAGAGTCCTATTAAATCTTTCAACCATCCCATTTCCACGGGGGTGGTATGGTGAGGTTCTTTTCTTTTGGATTTTTAGTCTCTGACATATTGTTTGAATGATGTCTGATTCATATTGTCGTCCCTGATCTGAAAACAGTTCCTCTGGAACTCCATGTTCAGGAATGTATCTCTCACAAAGTAGTTTCAGCTACTGTGGTTGCTTTCTGATCTGCCATAGGAAAAGCATTAACATACTTTGTAAAATGATCTTGCACTACAAGCACATACTTATGTCCCTGAGAAGTGACTGGTAGCTCAGTAATATCAGTGCACACAAACTGGAATGGTCTCTCTGCCTGTATGGATTGTAGTGGAGCTCTGTGTTGTGGGACAGGTTTCCTGTAAGCTTCGCAGGTATGACACATATCACAGAAGTTATCAATGTCAGACCTCATGCTGGGCCAATAGCACATAGTTAGGGCTTTCTTGAAGGTACGATCAGCGCTGAAATGACCAGAGCAGGGTGAGCCATGGAGAGTTTGCATAGTCTCTGTGATTAGAGAGGTGGGAATCAACACTTGATACACAACCGGGTGTCCTGGTGCAATGTGAGCTGTTCGACAAAGCAAGTCATCATACAGTACAAGTTTTGGAAATTGCCACCAGAGCTTCCTTAGAATTTTCCCTTTTACATGTCTGAGGTAGGGTCGCTTGTGTTGTTGCACCCAGTTGTACACTTCAGAAAGTATCGGGTCACTAAGTTGTTTAGCCAAAATGTCATTTCCTTGACTAGAAAGTGTGTGTTGCAACAGCTCTGTACCTGTTGTACCTGTCTGAACAACTGCAATGTCTTTTTCTGACGAAGCACTTCCAAGCTGTTGTGCAGTCAACAGAAGAGGGCTGCCCTGGTAGAGAGTGCATCTGTGAAACTGTAGGAGTAGTGTCCAGTTGTACAGGAGAGGAGTGATTTTCCTGTGAGGGAGGTACTGTTTCCTCCGAGACCACTGGGCTGTGTTGCAAAGAGGGAATCCGTGACATTGCGTCTGCGTTAGTGTGTGTCTTCCCATCCCTGTGTATTATTGTCCAATCATACAGATCCAACTCCAAAGCCCAACGACCTGCGTCAGTCCTGTGGGGTCATGTGTGACATCCAGTTTCCGCAAGCTGAGTAATGGTCGGTGATCAGTGATGATTGTAAATGGATTACAGCTCAAGTAGTGTCTGAAGTGTCTGACAGACCAGACAATGGCCCAGAGTTCTTTGTCATATGTGGACCACTTCTTTTCTGTGCGGGTCAGAACATGACTTGCATATGCTATAACCCGTTCATTTCCATTTTGAACTTGTGAGAGCACTGTGCCAACTGCATGGTTAGATGCATCAGTACTGAGAATGAATGGCTGATGAAAATTTGGAAAAGCCATTATTGGAGGAGAGGTCAGTGCATCTTTTAATGTCTGAAATGCAGTTGAGCACTCCTCAGTCCATTGAAATGGTACATTCTTTTGTGTGAGTCTGTGAAGAGGATGAGCAATGAATGCATACTTGTGCACAAACCGTCTGTAATATGAGCACAATCCCAAAATGCTCTTACCTCAGTTGGTGATCGTGGGACAGGCCACTCACCTACTCGGTGGCTGTTGACAGGGTCCAGTGTAAGTCCATCCCGTGAAACAATGTGTCCCATATATTTGACTGCAGGCTTACAAAAGTCACATTTTCGTGGATTCAGCTTTAAACCCGCCTGTCTAAATCGTGGAGAGAATGTCTGTCAGGTTTTTAAGATGATCATCAAAGTTTCGTCCCATACAAATGATGTCATCAAGATAAATCACACATGTTGTCCAGTGGAGACCTCTCAAAACAAGTTCCATTAGTCTCTGAAAAGTTGGAGGTGAGTTCTTCAGACCCATGGGCATTACTTTGAATTGGTAGAGTCCGTCACCTGTTGTGAATGCTGTTTTGGGTCTGTCTGAGAACTCCATTTCCACTTGCCAGTATCCGCTTGACATGTCCATGGTTGAAAAAAACTGAGAGCCAGACAGTGCATCTAGACTATCATCCACTCTGGGTAGGGGATGTGCATCAGTGATGGTGACTGAATTCAGTTTCCTAAAAATCAACACAAAATCTGTATGTGCCATCTTTCTTTTTTACCATTACCACAGGGCTGGCCCAAGGGCTTGTGCTGTCTTCAATCAGATCCTGAGCTTTAAGCTCTTCCACCTGACGGCGGATTTCTGCTTTCATAGAAGGAGAGGTACGATAGGCTCTTTGTGAAATGGGAGTGTCACAGCTAGTTGTAATTTTGTGCGTGACCAGGTCTGTCCTTCCAAAGTCATGCGAGTGCTGACTGAAAACATCTGAGAATGAGGTCAAAGTGTCTTCCAGTGTCTTATGTTGTGCACTTGTGAGGTCAGGGTGAGAAATATCAGGAAGTACAGGCGGCTTGGACATCACAGGCACTTCAATATTGACATTACAGACAGCACTTTCCATAACAGTGTACTCATCTTTGTTGCTGTCAGATGTGGCATGAAAAGTTCCTATCGGAGTGCCACAGTGTAACATGACTTCCTCACTGGAGGGGTTAGCAACTTTAACATAAATGGAACCTTGTTCAACTTTTGTAACAGTCCATGCCAAACTTGTAGATGACTGGTTGGTGTAGTGTGGTTCAAACACACCTGCATAGTCATGAGGCACTAGTCCTTTAAGTGGCACATCCAGTTTAGCAGCAATGACCATCTCTGACATAGCAGGAACTGTCACTGTAGAAGATACTGTCACATCAGTTAGTTTAGGGACATACTGGTGTGGACTAACCAGTGGCACTACTTTGTCATCTACTATAAGAGCCATGTTGCGGGTGTTCACAATAATGCCATTAGCAACCAGAAAATCCCAGCCCAAAATCAGCGGTTTAACACAGTTTCTGACAACTTGAAGGGCATGTGTCATTGGCTTGTGGGCAATACTTAAATTAACTGAGATTGAGCCAACTGAGTCCAGAGGGTCACCTGTGACACCCGTGAGAGGAAGAAACTGCTTTACAATGGGCTTTTTGTGAAGAGCAGTTGTAGCCATCCTAAAATCCTCACTGATAACTGAAATGTCTGCTCCGGTGTCAACAAAAGCATGCACAACAGTGTCCTCAATCAAAACTGACACATATCTCTTTGACACATCCACTTCAGATAAACTGTCTCTGGTAAAGTCAATGGGTAGGGCATTATTGTCTTTATGGGCCTTGGTAAAGTTAGTAGCTGACAATTGGCCCTCATTGTCAACTACTTGTAGTTTACCTTGTTCGATCCAGTGTGAGCAGGTGAATGGAACCGTACATGTCCAGGACTTTGAGAGCGGTGAGAGGGATGTCTGTCCTCACGGCGGTCAGGAGAGCCGACCACGCTGTGAGTAGTCTCTGGATGATGGGCTGTAGCCCGTGCATGGCGCTCAGAAGATCCAGAACGAGTGTGGGAATCCCCTCTGTCGTACCGGTCTCTCCCATGCCTTGAAGGTCTGTAGCCATCACGAAGTGGAGTATCGGTCATAGGAAGAATCTCTGTAGTTATTCCTTTCTGGTGAATAGTAATGGCTGCGGCCTCGCACACTGTCAGGAGTCGAGCCAGCTGACGATATATGTAGTCTGATGAGCCACGTCGTGTGTCCTGACGCCGTTGTTGCACCTCCAGCTGTAACTGCTCAACCTTGTCTGAAAGTGTCTCCAGTGCTCTCTGCATTTTTCTGAGATCATCTGAGGTTGCAGAGTGGACACCCAGAGAAGTAGAAAATGCAGGAAGGTGAGTGGGTGCCAAGGGAGAGATAGCAGGTGAGGTAGGTGTCTGAGAAAAATGCTGCAGAGAGTTTGAAGATGCCAATACCCTGCTAGCTTGATGGGCAGTCTCAATCTGTATTGCGAATTGAAGCGCATCATCCAGTGTTTTTACACCCTGTTCATGACAACGCAGCTGAAGATATGGCTCAATTCCAGCAATGAAAGCGTCTGTATTTTTCTCCATCTTTCGCATTTTGTCCATACGTTGGAAAAGCTTCTTCCACTAATCGGCAAATTTCAGCAGCAAACACTGGGAGGGCCTCACCAGGCATGCGAGTGCGTGCATTGATGTAACTTTGAAATGTAGACAGATAAGCAGTCTGTCCAAAACAGCTTTGAGTTTGTCTTTAGCAGCGGTATAGTCCGATTTTGTTGCATCAGATAAGCTATCCCAGTAACTGAAAGCAGCACCCCCCAGGCGTGTGGGCAGCAGTTTAGCCAAACTGTCTTCATCATAATCTGGAATAGTCTTTACATACACTTCAAAACGTCTGCACCACTTTGAAAAGTCTTCTTTGCCATCTCCCATGAAAACATGTGGAAAACCCCCTTTACAATACTGTGGCACATTAGAACCAGAGAAGGGCAGTTCATTCCAAAAGTTATTTTGAGTGGCCATGGTTAATTTCAGAAACCACGTTTTAAGTTGTTTTTTTTTTGTTTGTTTTGTTTGTAAAGTTCAGAAAAAGGGTTTTGACAATTACCAGTCTTAGCTTGATGTGCTAGGCAAGTCCATCTTGAGGTTACGATATCCAGAGTAGGATGTGAACAACCTTTCCATACACGCGTCCCGCGTACACAAGTTCACAAGCAGGCCTCCAACATGTAGCCTGATCATTCACGGAGAGCAGGAAAAAAAAATTGTCCACTTTGCCAGTCTCTGTTACTCACATATGTTGTCCTTTAATGTTGTCTTGGTGAGTAAATGTCCAACAAAGGCCGTTTTATTCCACCAGTATCCAACTGAGTCACTAGTTCAGCTAAATCTAGCTTGTAGCAGGAGCAGTCCACGATGAGGAGAAAGAGAACGTGTCGTGGCCGCACATGCAGCTAGCTCGTTAATCCCCGGCAATACTCAAAACTCCGCAAAAGTTGCAGACCACACATCCGCTGCCACCAGTGTAACGCTGTACCTTCTTGTAGCGTTAACTAACCATGTAATGCTGGGTAGACGTGGGTAAAATAAGAGCACGGGGACAACTTCTTCAGGAGAACTGCGTCCATTTGTTTAATAGACCATCACACACTTTTCGCGACCGCGGAACACACACAAGATCACCTCCTCCTCATATCACTCCGCCAACCTTTGCCGGTACTAACTTTTCAGGCAAGGTGCACCATGTAATGTAGTTTCTGTTAAAGCTCCGAAACAAAATATAACATATGTATATAGTTAACATTACTTAAATCATGCAACTTATTTCCGTAAATGGCGTAATCTATAAAATAACTCATAAGAAAATAAATCTCATCTTACAATAGTGATGGATTACATAGCACTTTATTTTTGACACCCAAAGGGCTGAGGTGGAAACAGCAGAGAAACTTTGAGAAAAGTACACTGGGAGATAACAGACTAATATTAAAATATATATACCTTTTCATATGCCGTTGTTGGAGTGTGAAGCTCGACGCAGGTACAGTACGTGCTGCTTGGCTTGCACCTCGTCCTCCCATCCCGCCTCTTCTTCCTCGGACCCTGGCAGCCCTCCCTCCTCTGCTTCGCCTCGACACCGGGCCGGTCCCGGTCCTGTCCCGGTCTGTGCTTGGCTCTGGAGTGCAGTTTTCATCAGAGACAATAATGCTGTCACAGTGGAAGCTCTAACATGCAAAACAACGTACTGTAAATGTGTAACACGAAATTCACGTTCGTGTGGTGTAACTGATGGAAACGAGAAAATGTGTATCAGCCTGTTTTTAGCTTTGCCCAATGTTACCGCAGCTGTTAGCACAGCTACCTGTTGCTAACAGTTAGCTAGCCAGCTCGTTGCTGAATCAAAGTCAGTCAAAGTCAATCTTGGAGTTATCTTTGACCAGGACATGTCGTTTAACAAATTTCAAGGACCACCTTTTTTTCACCTACGTAATATTGCAAAAATCAGGCATATCCTGTCTAGAAATGATGCAGAAAAACTAGTTCATGCATTTGTTACTTCTAGACTGGATTACTGCAATTCCTTATTATCAGGCTCTTCGAAAAAGTCCATTAAGACTCTTCAGCTGATCCAGAATGCTGCAGCACATGTTCTGACAGAAACCAGTAAAAGAGATCATATCTCTCCTGTCTTAGCTTCTCTGCATTGGCTTCCTGTAAAATCCAGAATAGAATTTAAAATCCTTCTTCTCACATACAAAGCTCTTAATGATCAGGCACCATCTTATCTTAAAGAGCTCATAGTACCTTACTACCCCGTCAGAGCACTGCGCTCCCAAAATGCAGGGTTACTTGTGGTTCCTAGAGTCTCCAAAAGTAGAATGGGAGCCAGAGCGTTCAGCTATCAAGCTCCTCTCCTTTGGAACCAGGTTCCAGTTTGGGTTCGGGAGGCAGACACCGTCTCTGCTTAAGACTTTCCTTTTTGATAAAGCTTATAGTTAGGGCTGGCTCAGGTGAGTCCTGAACCATCCCTTAATTATGCTGCCTAGACTGCCGCGGAATTTCCCATGATGCACTGAGCTCCTCTCTCCTCTTCTCTCTCTCCCTCTGAGTGCAACCTCATCCCATTAATGCATGTTACCAACTCGACTTCTTCCCTTTCCCGTGGTCATGTGCTTCCTCCTCCTGTCGCTTCCTGCGGGTGTTGCTGGCTCTGGAGCTGTGGAGTCTGGATCTGTGGTTGGGAGTCTCCTGCTGCCTCCGTGTTCCTGCTCGACGCCCTCTGCTACAGTTGCAACTGCTGTTACTAGTCCTATTGCTATTATTACTGTTATTATTATCATTAACATTACTATAAATATCTGTACCATTTTTCATTCAGTCTATAGCAACATTACCTTTACTGTCTGTACCTCTATGTGTATACTGTGTAGGCTGCCTCCCTCTGCTCTCTCTCTCTGTCCTTCTCTCTCTCTCTCTCTCTCTCTCCCCCTCACCCCCCCCACCCCCAACCGGTCGAGGCAGATGGCCACCCACCCTGAGCCATGGTTCTGCTCGAGGTTTCTGCCTATTAAAAGGAAGTTTTTCCTTGCCTGTGTCGTCTAGTGCTTGCTCTTGGTGGGAATTGTTGGGCTTCTGTAAATAACTTCAGAGTACGGTCTAGACCTGCTCTTTATGAAAAGGTCTATGAGATAACTGGTGTTGTGATTTGACGCTATATAAATAAAATTGAATTGAATTGAATTTTTTAATCTCTATACTTCCCAACTCAGAATCCCTTACACCACCTCCCTTTTTCTATCCCTTGAAAATACACACACACACAGGCACACACACACCCATACACAAATTGGCTTTAAACATCTTTAGTACCCAACATGCTGTTATGTCTATGCACAGTTGTTTCTTGTCAGTACTTTGTGTTGAACAATTTGAAGCAAATCAATTAACCCTCTTACATAACGGTAACGTTGGTAATGAGTTGCTTATTTGGATGTCAGTTGATTATGTTAATCAAGTGACATTTAAATTTAATAAGCAAGCAGTACATTCCTTAGTAACATGATGGAAGCTATTTAGCTTGTAAAATCTTAGCCATGGCTGTTATTTCCCCTTTAGTTAGAGTATTAATGGATTACGTTGGGTAACTTAATTCCCCACACCTGCTAACGTTCCTGCTGTTGGCAGTGCTGTGCGAGATTATTGTCTGGAATAGCACACAGGGTACTTTTTATATTTGTCACAAAACGTTTATTTCTTTCAGTAATCCCGTCTGCTGCACACAGCTTAAACTGTAAGTAATGTTACTTGTGTAGTCTAGGCTAGTGGGCATTTGACAGCCAATAATAAATAGTCTGTCTTAAAACACAAAACCATTTAAAGACTATCTCCCTTGTTCCACTTTCTCTTACGTATGTGACTTTTTAGCAGTGTGAACATTAAAACACATGGTCATCTTTAGAGGAGCATCTCAAAAGATTAGAATACCGTGGAAAAGTGTAAGCACCCAGATGGAGATTACAGGCTTCAGAAACCTTTGCAGGTGTATTTAGGCTGTTCTAAAATTTGTATACATTTTGAGATACTGGAGTTTTAAATTCCATGAGCTGTAAACCGTAATCATCAAGATGAAAACAAAAAAAGGGCCTGAAATCTTTCATATATTCTGGATTCATGACACAAAGTGTACTTCACTTTGTGTTATGAATATTTCAGGCCCTTAAAAAAAAATTAAAAATTACTTACATTACTTTTCCATGATATTCTATTTTGTTAATAGTAATTTGTAATTTATAGTTTAAATTACATTACTTATATTTTTCATTACATGAAGCATTTATTACATATTTCCTCCCAGAGTCACACTGTGGATCAAATGTCCCACCTGGTGCCCAGAGAGTTGCAGAGACCAGGGAAGCATCCTCATTGTGCTGAAAGTCTGTATCTGTTAGTATGGACAGATGTGGAAGCATTCTCTCCATCTGTTTACTTTTATTTTTAAATATTATCCATACTTGTCTTAAAGGTCCATTAAATGGTTTATGGTTCACATTGTAATACATTCTGTATATATATGCACTCCATATGTCTTTACTACTTACTGAAAATGTTAATTTTACATTCTGTCAATGCAAAGGACAAGCTAATTCTATAACACAGATAAAACACCAAACATTAATGCTGAACTCATGCTCAAGAAGATCAGTCTAGTATAAGTTGAAAAGTGAAAATACTCCCAAATATGTTTCACATGAAATGCTGAAATGCAATTATACAGTGTATTTCTGTAGGTGTAGGAGTATTTTTACTTTGTACCTTATACTTTTTGACAAATAAGGAGCCTTACACCCAGTAACCCGAGCCTGATTTTTTTGAGGAGTGCCTTGTTTGGTGCTTTGATATAAGTCTAGTCTAAACACAGAAGAATGTGTGCACATCTAAACCAAACTATACATAAGTGATGAAAAATAAAATGACCTGCACAGAGTAATAATGAATCCAACTAGGTGGTATCATTTATTGTGACGTTCCAAAGTCTAAGCTATCAGAGCTGATCAAATGCACTTTTAGTAAATAGGTGCATCTAGACAATGTAGGCCACACAAAACCTTCTAAGAGGTCACAATAAACCACACCTACTACGTGGCTTCAAAACTATTCAGTGTGCAGATAATTCTTCGTTTTTCACAACATAGCAACTTCTCAGTGAATTTTACATTTGTCTCTTAAAAGAATTGTCCAAATAAAACTAGTATCTAACATCAGCTTTTCAGTTTTTACTTTCTACTAACATATATGCAAAAAGTTAACATATAAATACCATCTTAATATTTTCATTTCCAGCTGTTATAATATTAAGTTTAGATCCCACTGTTTACAATTAACATACCAAACTAATGAATGAAGAATATGATTTTGTTTTAAGTATAATTATTCTGATAATTTTATAACAAATTATTCCTAATACACAAGCAATGGTTTAAAACTCTAAAAATCTTGCATTCATGAAAACATCAATATTAAAAGGTCACAAATGTAAATGTTGTTTTGTATGATGTGAAATAATGTGTTGTAACAGTTATTATAATGATAGAATCTGTTGATTTGGAACCCAGTGTCATAATTTCACAGTAGTGTTTATGAGTTGTGGAGTAAAAAGAAAAAGGTTGAGCAAACCAGGAGCTGAAGAGCCACGCTGGAAGCTGGGCTGTTATTTCCTGTAGAGCTGGAGACAGCAAATCCCCTCTGGATGGGTTCAATCAGCTCCTCTGGCACCTGTAAAGACAACAATAGGTAGACAGATAAGCAGCTTCTTCCCAACTGCCATAAAGCTACAGTACTCTGATATCGCCTCAGCATGAAAACCTTTCTGCATGTAACAAGAGATCTTACTTTATATTTCTTATTGACCTGTACTACTTGATTTTATTGGCAAATTCTAATCCACCAAACAAACTCAGAAGTGGCTCTCACATCCCTAATTTCACCCTAGTTACAGCCCAGCTCCATGTCATCTGTGCAGAGTTCTGAATGCCTGCAGAGAGAATGCCTGCTCCTCGCGAGAGATAACGCTCATATTCTGTCAAAAAAGGTGGATGCAAATCTCTGCAGGTAGCCTAAAACATCTATTCAGTTGAATTATGCATCCACCTCTTAAGGTCCATTTCAGAAATGTCACTGTGCACACTGATCAAATGCGGATAATAACAATGATTGTTTGCTGTATCTCAAGAACTGCTACTTCTACTAAGTGTAATATTTATTGATGAATCTAACTGTTACAATCATCCCCACTGATGAACCCCACAAAAAATAGTATATAATTTGTAAACAGTAATGTTACTTGGAGGTACATGGCTCTACTCCTTTCAACAGTTAATGTCCCTCCGGTTCAGTTGCTGCCACCTATAATGGTATCTGACTAGCAGGGCTTGACATTAACTTTTTTGCTCACTAGCCAATGTGGCTAGTGATTTTCCAAAGTTACTAGCCACACAGAAATTTCACTAGCCAAATTTTTGTTTTTGGGAAATTACATTTTATACGATTAAAGTTGATAGTGGTGTGCTACAATATAATAATATTATCATTAGCTCTGATAAGGTTGTGTCTAAAGATAATTTTTTGAAAACATGTAGTCTATTAAGATAAACACATTAAATAGTAGCTTCTTATTATAAATAATAAAACTCCTGCATAGGTGTAAAAGTTTAATTAAAAAGATAAAAACTAAACTGATTTTTTTTTTACCAGCATCATTTGCATCTGCCTTTCCCCAGAGCTCTTACTGGATATATGCTCATCATCATGAAGCTGTGGTCGCTTTGATTAACTAGAGATAGAAACAAGTTTACGAGTCTATGACATGACAACTTTTATTAAAACATAGTTCTATATTTTAATAATCAACTCTGGAAAGGTAGTTGTGACAGGATGATTTCATGTGATATAAAGGCAGCTCTGCTAGTAGTAACACCACGTCCCTTAATCATGCATATATCTGTAATTTTACAGCATTTAAGGGCCCTTTCCTCCTGCCTTTTCTTTATCTCAGCTCTGCCTTTTCTCTTTCTCTCGTTCTGCTGAGCATCTTCTCCACAATGCTCGGCCACTCACACTCAAGCACTGACTGACCGCTCTGTTGATGTGTGTGTGATGACAGAGATCACATCATCAGATTAAAAGAAGACAGGAGGCTGACGGTCCACAGGTCTGAGGGACTGTGGCTGCCCTGTGACAGATTCAGCTTTTATATTCACTTTGACAAAAGTCAGGATGTCATATTTGGCGTGCGCACCCTCCTGAGAGAGGTGAGAGAGCGAGACGCACGTGTTGTGTGGATTCTTGTGATATTAAAAAAGCTTGCTTTGTCATCACTGCCGCTGGTTAAATTGATAATTAAGAGCAGGCCAAACAGCCCTGGATCCAATGGCCAGTCCGTGAGTTGGAGGAAATTAAACTTGTTTACAGTGTCGTCAGTCACTAGCACGCAAGACAATAGGCTTCACTAATGGACCAATGAACAAACACGATGTGCAGGTAGTACTCATGGGAGTTGTAGTGTCATAGTGTCACATTGCAATTCGTTTGTTATTTCAGTCTTTTAACAGGACTACAATTTTTCAAGACGCCAAAGTGGCTGGTGGGAGTCACTGTGTTACCCGCCACGGGCGAAATCCACCCGCATTTGGCGGGTTGGCGGGTGTTGATGTCAAGCCCTGCTGACTAGTATCTAACTGGACATGACGCCGTTACAGTACATAGCGAAATTTTACTTTACTGCCAGTTTGTAAAGTTGTAAAGTCAGCTAACTGAGAACTAAGCCTTTACATTACAACTTAACATAAATGTCTTTTCTTCAAAGTATTATCACCCTGATGTCTAACATTAACGTTAATATAATACATTTTGGCTTCTCTCTTTCTGCAGACTTCTGACTCTTAAACGCTGCGGTAGCACACACTACCATTCACTTAGCATCATTAGCACAGCTTGGGGCTTCTCGTATTGGTTAATTAGTGTACTGAACTAAAGCTAACAAGCTATATGCTGACAGCGATACAAATAAATAAAATACTAGAATTTCACTCACCAACTGAAGCACAGGCTTCCTGAAGGTTCTCTCTCCAATAAACTGCACAGCCTGCCATTATTTGTCCGATATCTGCATGAAGACATGTCCAAAAGGCACAAGCTGCAGAGCTGAGCTAATTGACGACAGGCAGATGGCTAGCAGTGACAGCAGCAGCCACCTGTCAATCAAAGCGGCCATGCCAGTAATAATACAGAATTTTAAGGCTTAATATAATATAAACGGGTGAGTTATAGAAAAAAATCATCCCCTTACAGTTGTCATGCAGGGGGAAAACAAAAAAAACCCTGGAGCTCTGGACCTGGGGCTTTGGGCCTCAGGCGTTTGCTCAGGTCTGAGCTGAGGCAGGTGGCGTGTCCCTGGTCACAGTTAGAAACAGGCACAGGAGTTTTATTGAACAACAGGTAGGAATGGTGCTTTGAAATACACTGTGAGGCTGGGGCTGAGTGTGGGCAGACAGGCGAGAGGCTGGTCCAAAAAACAACTCGGCTCAGGCAGGAATGCTGGTCTTTGATCAAAATGATCAAAACAAGAGATTCGAGAGGCAGACTAGACAAAAAACTCTGACTGGCCGTGACGAATATTACCACTTGGGTGAACGGACGATCTGGCAGAGACTGGTTGGAAAGCCGTGGTTTAAGACAGCAGAGGTGAGTAGGAAGACAAAGGCGTCTTTATGAGGAGAGAAAGAACCAGGAGTGCCAGGAGAGGGAGGGGAAAAACAGACGGAACACACTAGGACGGGGGAGGCCGCAAGCTATATCATGACAGTACCGCTTCCTCAAAGCAAGCCTCCCGGCGAGCACTTCTGTGACGGCGGACATCCATAATCCAACGCACCGTGATAGCCTTAACCTGACGGGTTGATGACACGTTCTATGACAAAGGGAGCAATGAACTGTGGGGAGGGCTTTTTTAGAGTCAGTCTTAAGTGGAATGTTTTTTGAGGAAATCCAAACTCTCTGACACAGTCTGCACAGACTTAGAAGACGGTCCACAATACCTCAGATGGTGTTATTACCTTGGGACGGGGGGGCGGGCCTATAACAAAGTCCAGAGCAATGTGTGACCATGGATGGCCAGGCACAGGCAGAGGGCGCAGCTGGCCTGTAGGATGTTGAGGACACCTTCCTCTGGGCACAAAATGTGCATGCAGACACATAGGCACGGGTGTCAGTCTCCATGGTGGGCCACCAAAAACTTGAGCAGAGACAGGGTATGGTTGAAGCCAGGATGACTAGCGAAACGGGAAGTGTGGACCCACTGCAAGACTTGGGAACATACAGAGTCTAGCATGAACAAACAGTTCGCTGGACCATTACCTGAATCGGGCTGATTACGTGGGGCCTCTCTGACAGCAGCCTTGATTTCCCAGGAGATAGCTGTCACTACGCTACTGGGTTGGAGGATGGTGTCTGGGCTGGAAACATCCTCCAAGGGCTGATAAATTCGGGACAAGATATCTGGCTTGACATTCCTGGAGCTGGGTCTGTAGGTTAACACAAACTTAAAACGTCCAAAAAGCAATGCCCAACGTGCCTGGCGAGAATTAAGTCTCCTAGCAGACTGAAGGTAAGCCAAATTCTTATGATCAGTCCAAACAATAAAAGGTTGTTCAGAGATCTCAAGGAAATGTCACCATTCCTCTAAAGCTAACTTACCGGCTAGCAACTCCCTTCATAGTTGTGTTCAGGTGGACTAAGGCGGCGACAGAAAAAGGCACACCAATCCATTTTCTGGTCTGGACCTGAACGCTGGGAGAGGACCACCCCTACCCCCCTGTCTAAAGCATCCACTTCCACGATGAACTGCTTACTGGGATGTGGATGGATTAGAATGGTTGCGGAAGTAAACAAGGTCTTAAGCTTGGAAAAAGCAGTTTGTGCCTCCGGGGGCCAAGAGAATGGGACCTTAACTGAGGCGAGTCAAGTGAGGGGAGCTACAACCTTACTATAGTCCCTGATAAAGCATCTATAAAGGTTGGCAAAACCCAGGAAATGTTGTAACTGCTTGATCATTCAGTGACAGCTTTTATCTTCTCTGATCAGTCTTCATCTGCCCGCTCCCAAGGATGTACCCCCAAAAATTTACAGATTTAGGGTGAATTGCACTTTTCTGCCTTCACATAGAGCTTGTTCTCAAGTAGTCTCTGGAGCACCTGGCGAACATGGAAGACATGATCAGCAACATGATCAGTCTTTTGAAGAAATGAGGATGTCATCAAGATAGGGGGTACAGGTTCTTATGTTGTTTAGACCTTGATAGTCTGTGCAGGGCTGGAGGGTCCTTCTTTTCAACAAAGGACACCCCTGCCCTTACTGGGGAGGAGGACAGATGGATGAGCCCTGATGTAACTCTCCATTGCTTCCCTCGTAGGACGAGACAGATTATCAGGCCTGCTGTTGGGTAAAGGTTCATCAGGGAGTAGCTTTATCTGGCAGTCATAGGGTATGTGCGGAGAAGGTTAGGTGCCTGGTCTTTACAAAACACCTCCCTAAGATCATGGTATTCAGAGGGAAGGGGATTGTGGACAAACTGTTACGGCTTGGGTTGTATGGCTGCTTTGGATGTGTTCTCTCTGTGCAGGGGGGCGTGGCAGCTGGCTCGGCACCTGGCTCTCCTCCTCACCTGCTGCGGATCTTCTCATCACCGCTCTGCTCTTAAACTCCTACCTCCTGGAGGGCCGGTGCCAGATTGTTTTCCGCCATCCGTGGTAACAGTTGTTGGCACTCTCACTGACGATTCCCTATTTTCTCGAGTCTCCAACCTAAAGTTTGTTACTAATCTTTTTGTCTCTAAACCTTGTTCCAGACTTCGCTGCCTCGCCAGCCGCACTCCGGGATCCTCACGCTCCCCAGTTTCCAGCCTGCCAACTCAACCCTTGCCTAGTTATATTTTTGTTTCTCAAGATTAAATCCTTTTTGACCTCACCTTCTCCGGGCCTGTGTTTGCATCTGAGTTCACCTCCACCCAACCGTAACACAAACCTGGAAGGTCAGTGCAGGTGGGTCTAAGGGTGCCTCCAGCAGGGGGTAGGGCTGGCTCTAAACAAATAGAATGATAGAATGGGCTCCAACTAGAAATTCTTCCAGCCAACTTCCAGTACGAGTTGTGTTACTTTAAACAGGGGAACCCCAGAATAACTGCCGTCTTGGGAGCAGTGATTAAGTTAAAGTATATTTTCTCATGGTGGTTGCCTGACAGAACTAACTCAATTGGGGGGTGGGGGGGTGACATGAGTTACATGGGCCAGAATTCTGCCATCTACGGACCTGGCAGTGCGTGCTTCAGAGAGCGTCTCTATGGTGACACCTGCCTGGGAGGCTAAGAGTCCCTCAGCACCAGGGACCGTATTCATAAAGAATCTAAGAGTCCTCTCAGAAAACTCTTATCTTAGCTAAAAAACTTTTACCTAGCTTAAGAGCTATTCAGGACTGATCTGAGAGCAACTCTGAGCAAGGAAAGACAAAAACTTTTATCTTAGTGAGGAGGCGGGGTTGACCCCGTTGCTATGTATGACACAATCTTTTGAAGACTGTGATTGGTTGGTTGTCCAAGAAGGAAAAAAAGAGTGATTCTAGTGTAGGTTATATTCTAAGCCTTCACTTTGGAAATTACATGCGTAATATTTCCTATTTGACCGTTCTCTGCTCACACACACACACATTATATATGTGTATATAAATCCTGTTTTTTATTTACCATGCTGTTAATTTCCTATAAGGTTTGATTGGCTTGGAATGATAAAAATTGTTCCACTCTTTCCAATTACACTGATTGCTGGCGTTTCTATTTAAGTGGTGGTTTGAATGTTGGTTTTAATGGATCAAACACGGAATCAAAACCAAGAAGGGCGAGAAAGCCCAACTGGACCAGTTAGTGGATGAACACAAGGCAATTCTAACAGGAAAATTCGGGCTGGGTGTCACAGCATGGGGCAAGAAGCAGACGAGGGAGCGTAGCCTATAGCGCAAACTATTAACGGTTCATTCTCGTTGTACGCAAGAGGGAAGCCTGCTATATTCATAAATGCAGTTTTTTGAGCCTGCAAGGTGGGAATGTCCAGTGGAAACAAAATGAACTGCGACACAATAAGAGGTTCTGAAAGTGCTGTAATTTTTTGTGTGATCACGCTTACAGAAGGTTGTGACAGACCCAAATCATCACCGCTGCTTTGCCAAATATCCTAATGTAGTGATTACTTTCATTCCTGCGCTGTGTCAGAGATGTTAGCGTGTATCTAATAAGATCAGTCACAAACACGATCTCTGCACGATCTAATCTATAGCGTCTGATTAACTCACTGTCATCCGTTGTCTGCAACACATTTCTTCTCCCTCTTCGTCTTTCTGCCATTTTCTCCTCTACTAAAGAAACTCTTAAGCCTCTTAAAAGTCCTCGTCCGTGCTCCTAACAATTCTGAGCTTAAGAGCTCTTTTAAGGGTTAAGATGCTTTATGAATTACTTTTTTCTTTACTAGGATTTTTTCTTTAATTTTAAGAATTTTCTTAGAATTACGTCACTAGGAGCTACTCTTAACCTTAAGATTCTTTATGAATACGGGCCCAGAATCCATCAGAGCTAACACAGAGAGGGAGAGTTGAGAAGAACAAAGAGTGGCTGAAAGCTACGAGTGGGGTTGGAGGTGGGAAGGTCTTTTTGGCACTCCAGTACCCCCACATTTATTGGGGAGCCCGGTCTTTTGGCCGAACGGGCCAGAACACAAGAAGTAACCCTTACACCCGCAGTAGAGGCACTCACCAGATCTTCTACGGTGGTGGTGTTTGGCTGGAGGGAGGTGAGCTCAGCCTACCGCCATCGGCTCAGGGGAGTTGTGGGAACTGGTGACTCAGGAAGAGGACCTGGTTGGCGGAAACCATAGCTGGAAAGGTATTGCTGGCAGTTTGTCTCTCTCTGCACTGATCACGCAGGCAACTGTCCAACCGCATAGTATAAGAGCCAAGAGAGTTAAAGTTAGTGGCTTCGTCCCGTTGACACAAGCTCATCCTTGATCCTCTCGCTCATTCCCTTACAAAAAGCTGGTCACAACACTGCATCATTCCACGACATATCGGCAGCTAAAGTTCTGAACTCTACAGAAAAATCAGCCACACTCTTGGAGCCCTGCTGGTTGTTTAATAACCGCCTGGTAGCATCCCCTTGATGGTCTGGGTGATCAAGGACCTCCCTAAACTTAGACTCAAACTCCAACAAGATCAGTGTTGCAATAGGGGAGTTAATTGATAGCCTCAGCCCACATTAGTGCTCTTCCCATTAACAACCCCAGAATGTATCATACCTTGAAAGTCTGTGGGCGCTGAAAGTCTGTGTCGCTGAGAAAAAACCATGGCGCTTTGCAACACTCCTCTACACTTTTGGCGATTTTGTTTTTGGTGCTAATGGAGTTCATCTTCGTGGGATGGGTTATGTGTGAAAACAGGCTACATAATACAGGGTCGCTGGTCTACACCCCGAATACACAGCTGGACAATCACAGCGCAGCATAGGACTCGCTCTAACTGTGGTCCTACATTTTCAGGTACACGCTCAATTGACTCTAATGCAAAAAGAGTCGTTTTCTAGCTTATTTTGGCTGTATTTTTCTAAGACATGGTCAAACACTGTTCCTGGGGCACTTGTAATGGTAACAGTTGCTACCCATTTTTTTCACGTCTGTTTGAGTCAATTTCACAGCCTGAATACAGCCTTCAAATGTTTAATGCGGCAAAACTGTCTTCTTCTTCTGAAATCGCTTTTTCCAACAGTAATACACAGTGGCATCGGCGACAGTTTGTCAGACTTAGCAAAAGTAACTAAGGGGAAGGGGCTTAGCGAAGGGTCAATTAATCAGATCGACTATAATCTTTTACATTGACGATGAAAAGTTATGCTGTGCGTTTTTGTCGATGGGCGTGTCCGTGGCATGGTGACGGTTCGCCATAAAACAGGTAATTGGTGTAACTTCACTGTACATGTTTAGATCTCTACTAAATTTCACACAATGGATAAGGGTCACACCCTGAACATATCTACAAGTCAAAATTCACTCAACCCCTGCTGGCATCAGTGTACATGCTCAGATCTGTACCAAACTTTACACGGTTGATAAGAGTCCCGCACTCAACATATCCACATGCAAATATTTAATTAGTGTCATAGCGCCACCCACTGGTAACAGGAAGCAAGCCCTTTCTGATAAAAATCATTTGATTTACAGGGCATTTTCCCTCTATATAATAAAGAAAAAACACAATTCTGTCTGCATAATACACAACCCACATCTTGCACTTGTCTAGCAGAATGCTGCATGGACTGTTGAGAAAGACAGAAAAGGATTCTGCAAAATGTGAGTATACTAGACAGTTCCCAAAACTGTCAAAGACTGACCCCACACCCTGCTTGTCAATATAGATAGCAACTAGGGATGTCCCAATCAGGTTTTTTTGCCCTCAAGTTTTTTTTCTGAGTCCAAGTCATTTGATTTTGAGTATCTACTGATACCGAGTCCCGATCCGATACTTCTATAATACTTAAAAACAGAATAAAGAAGAGCGAAAAAACAGATGTCCAGGATGTTCCTTATTTATTTAATTCACCTTATTTTAACCTTCAACAACTCTGTTAACAAACAGAGCACTTCTGTGAGGTAGCTTGAACAATCAAGTAATAAATAACATAAATTCTTCACTTTTGGACTTTAGTGCAACAGTAAATATAAAATAAGTCTAAGATAAAAACAAATCTCAACTTAAAATACCCGGCAGGCATGTAAACAAATACAAAAATAAAAGTGCCACTGTGTTTGCAAAGCACATCTATATATACATTTATATACATTTAAATCCGAGTCCTGATCGGGAGGTAACGTCCGATTCCGATCAAGTCTGAAACAACAGGATCTCGTGATCAGATCTGGACATCCCTAATAGCAACCCAGTGTTGTCCTCCAAGATAAAAGGGATCTATGTTTACCACCAACATGATGGGTCTTTTTTTAATAACTGTTTTAGGACGCTGATCACTAGCAAATACTCCTTGAAAGATACTTTGCTTTACCACCTTATCAACAAATTTTGACTATTCTATCGTATTATACTACCTGTCACGAGGCCCCGGCTGTGAGCCTGTTTTTGTTGTCTGTCTGGGAGTGTGTTTGTGTTGTCTCCGTTTTCCCCTTCTCTCTCTCTCCAGTCCAGGAGCTGGGGGCATGTCTGCTGCGGGCTCTGCACTCACCTGCTTTTCATCTCCAATCAGCACACCTGACCTGCATGGCTCATCACCATGGCTTAAAAGAGAGGCTCAGAAATCCAGTCACCACTGGATCGTAGAATCACCTCCTGTATGTTGAGTCAGCCCCAGCCAACCTTAAACTACATGAAACCTTTGTTTTCCTCTGCTACCCTCAGAAGACTTCCTCCACCTCAGCAATCACCTGCCGGTGATCTCCCTGTTTATGAGTGGCATGTAATCTCTCTATCATTCATCAGGGCTCAGGTTAAAATAAAACACTATATCCATTACAAAATTAGTTGCGGGTAATGGCCATAGCATTGTTTTTAAGATACTTTCCAGTTGCTGAGTACAGTTGAAGATACACCCTAACGGCCTTACTCCTGGCAAAGTTGAGTTGAAAGGGTTTTGAAGGATATTGTAGGCCGTCAATGTATAAACATAAAAACTCTATATCATAATGGTTAAATGTGAATGGATTATAGAGTATAACTACATGTAAATACCTCATGATCTACAAATCCTGCTACTAAAAATTTAGGTATTTGTCCCAAGAATACATTTTCTTGATTACAAATGTGAGTGCCCGCTGGTATGCTAAATTTAAGACAGACTCTGTCTATGGGGTATTTAACATTAACATGCATTAATGCCTTAGCATAGGCAAGCTTAACAGCTGGAGACACAGTGACTTTCTTCACAAACAGGCTTGCCGACATAATGTTAACCCAAATGTCGTCTACAGTGTTACGCATTAGGCAAAATTAATTTTTAGCCCTTGAATTTAATCTTGAGATCTACTCCATTTATCATTAATTTGTTTTGAAAAAACAAGTCAGAATGTAAAGGATTAAAGGATAATAGGATATTAGCTCCACCAAATGGCCACTTTGTGTGTACTCCATTCTTTTACAAAAACCCTCAATATGCTCTCCAACCGTTGCATTATCCATATGGCCTGTGGTATCCATTTTAAATAGTCCGGATCCAAACTGTGTCCTTTCCATAGTTTAAAAGGCATTCTATTATAGCCCTTAAGGATATGTGTTTAATAACTGTGTTATAGTCATTCCCCCAGTGCTATGTCCACTAGAGGTTGAAATTTGACGTAGACACTTGGTTAACGGCACCATTAACAAGTCTAGCTCCGACTTCACGCACCCTTTTGATATGTTATGTACCAATGCCATTCTTGTTAGGAAATGTCTTGACTTCTGACGTTTTGTTGACTTGTTTTTCCTTGATTGTTTATTTTTCTAGTCTTAGTATAGCTCTTCTTATTTGTTGTTTGGCGACGCCTCTTTGGTTGGGAACTCCGTCTTTTCCCTGGTGGGCATTTTATTGGTCGGCAGGCCATGGCCACTATTTCCGACCCCTCCTTCTGCCTGTTGCCATGATTCATGACATAAGTGATAATATTCTGTAGCTATGTTTTTAGCAGCTGTCTTTAAATGAGGGGCAGCAAATATAAATCCTTTCTTGAGTAACAGCCCCCTTAAAAATACCCCTTAACCCTGCTCCATACTGAGAACCGAGTCTGTTGTATCCTGGTAAATCTCCACCCACTTGGGCGGTATAGTATGCAACGTATTTGTCCGGTTGTGAACATTTGATACAGGTTTGCTCCTTGTCTAATACTGGTATTTTACTGGTCAGAAGTCTAACTTTATTATCTTTTGCTGTACGTAAAAGGGATATGTTGATTCTGATCTGACTTGAGAGAAATCTCTATTCTGTCAATGTGCGTTTTGCAGAGCTTTAGGTAGTGCGGTCTGTCATAAGTATTCATGATCATAGGGTTGCTTGGCCCTGTTATATGTACTGTTCTTAAAAGAGGGACTTAACTGTCACCCACTGTTTGATGTTCAACAATATCGTTGTAAACAAACACATTATACAGGCCTACATAACATTGGCAGGATGTGGCGTCAAAGATTGCTCTGGAGGACGTGCTGATGTACTGCGGTAAGCGTGTTGACTCATTTCCGTTTCCGGTGCTTGTGTGTTGGTAGCCTGTTTGCTGCTCTCGCTAAATACCAGATAAAATTGTTAGATTATCATTATAGCGGCCAATTGTCCGCTAAGCACTTATTCTTACACTAAGTTTGCCTAAGCACTCACAATTCTTTCCCTCTTTAGTAACTGCTGTTCAATCTCATAGTTGTTTTCAAAAGTTGGTAGCCAACACTATCGTACTTTAGCTTAGCCGTTAGCGTCTTTAGCTTAGCAGCTAACGATGGCTTCTCCTTCTCCCTCTCTCTCTCCTGCTTTCTCCTGCTCGGTGTGTCAGATGTTCAGTTACTCCTCTGCCTCCTTTAGCGGTAATGGTACGTGTAACAAGTGTAGTTTATTTGTAGACATGGAGGCGAGGCTCAGTGAGTTAGAAGTCCAGGTCCGCACCTTGGTAGATCAGCCTACTGTAGCTAGCCAGTCCCCGGTAGTCGGTGCGGACCGGCCTGAGTTAGCCTCTGGTAGCTGTTCCCCGGCATTTCCTGAGCAGCCAGGAAAGGGTGGCTGGGTGACTGTCCGAAGGAGGAATAGTCGTAAGCATTGAAAGCTCTCAGGTCACCACCATTCGCTTCCCGTTTCTAACAGATTTTCCCCACTCAGCGACACACCCGCTGAGAAACCAACTCTGATAATTGGCAGCTCCATTTTGCGAAATGTGAAGTTAGCGAAACCAGCGACCTGGGGCCAGAGCAGGCGACATCGAGTCCTATTTGAAACTGCTGGCTAAGGATAAACGTAAATACAGTAAGATTGTTATTCACGTCGGCGGTAATGACTCCCGGTTACGCCAATCGGAGGTCACTAAGATTAATGTTGAGTTGGTGTGTTCATACGCAAAAACAATGTCGGACACCGTAGTTTTCTCTGGACCCCTGCCAAATCTGACCAGTGATGACATGTATAGCCGCATGTCGTCATTCCGCCGCTGGTTATCGAGGTGGTGTCCAGCAAACGATGTGGGCTTTGTAGATCATTGGCAGACTTTCTGGGGAAGACCTGGTCTGATTCGGAGAGAGAGCAAACGAATAGGAGAGTAAAATGTAGACTCTTAAACATCAGATCTCTCTCTTCTAAAGGTGTACTAGTAAATGAACTAATATCAGATTATGAAATTGATTTATTCTGTCTTACTGAAACCTGGCTGGGTGATGGAGAATATGTAAGCCTAAATGAATCCACCCCTCCCAGTCATATTAATACTGACATTCCTCGAAGCACAGGCCGAGGAGGTGGAGTTGCAGCTATCTTTGACTCTAGCCTAGTAATCAGCTCTAAACCTAAACTAAATTATAACTCATTTGAAAGCCTTGTTCTTAGTCTTTCACACCCAAGCTGGAAATCACTGCACCCATTTCTATTTGTTATAGTGTACCGAGCACCTGGTCCGTCCTCTGAATTCTTATCCGAATTTGCAGAGTTTTTATAAACTTTAGTCCTTAAAACGGACAAAGTTTTAATATTCATATGGAATGACAGCTTTAGTACTGTGTTTATCCTTTTATCTGAATTTGCAGAGTTTTTGTCAACTTTAGTCCTTAAAACGGACAAAGTTATTATTGTAGGGGATTTTAATATTCATGTGGATGTAGAGAATGACAGCTTTAGTACTGCGTTTATCTCTCTATTAAATTCAATTGGCTTCTCTCAGAGTGTTCATGAACCGACTCACTGTTTTAATCACACCCTCGACCTTGTTCTGGTATATGGTATTGAAATTGAACATTTATTGTGTTCCCACAGAATCCCTCTTTATCTGACCACTGTTTGATAACTTTTGAGCTTGTAATGCTGAACTATCCTCCATTGGGCAAAAATTTCTATACAAGATGTCTGTCTGATAGTGCTATAGCTAAATTTAAGGATGCGATCCCATCGGCTCTAAATTCACTATCAGGTATCAAATTAACAGAGGACTCTTCACGTAATTTCAGTCCCTCCCAAGTCGATCATCTTGTTGATAGTGCTGCAGGCTCGCTGCGAACAACACTTGACTCTGTAGCCCCTCTACAAAGAAAATACTAAAACAAAGACGGTTAGCTCCATGGTATAATACTGAAACTCAGTATATAATAGAGGAAAATAGGAACAACCCCAGGTTTCTTTTAAGCACTGTAGCCAGGCTGACAGAAAGTCAGTACTGTACAGTACAAACTTAAAGAAGTTTTGCCCTTGGTTGGCACTTCTCTGCTGGATGTGATTAATTTGTCTTTATCAACAGGCTACGTGCCACAGTACTTTAAAGTAGCTGTAATTAAACCTCTTCTGAAAAAGCCCAACCTGGATCCAGACGTTTTAGCCAACTATAGACCTATATCTAACCTTCCATTTATCTCTAAGGACCTGGAGAAAGCAGTCGCCAAACAGCTGTGTGACTTTCTACATAGCAATAGTTTATTTGAGGATTTAGAGCTCATCTTAGCACAGAGACAGCACTGGTGAAAATTACTAATGACCTCCTAACTGCATCAGACAAAGGACTTGTCTCTGTATTGGTTTTACTAGATCTTAGTGCTATATTTGATACCATTGACCATCAGATCCTATTACAGAGAATGGAACATTTCATTGGCATTAAAGGAACCGCTCTAAGCTGGTTTAAGTCCTATTTATCAGATCGATTTCAGTTTGTACATGTTAACGATGAGTCCTCCATGCATACCAAAGTTAGTCATGGAGTTCCACAAGGATCTGTGCTCGGACCAATCCTCTTCACTTTATATATGCTTCCTTTAGGCAATATTATCAGGAAACACTCCATAAACTTTCATTGTTATGCAGATGATACTCAGTTATATTTATCGATCAAGCCAGATGAAACTCATCAGTTAGCTAAGCTTCAAATGTGTCTTCAGGATGTTAAAACCTGGATGACCTGCAATTTTCTAATGTTAAACTCAGATAAAACTGAAGTTATTGTTCTAGGCCCTAAGCACCTCCGTGACTCATTATCTAAAGATATAGTTTCCCTTGATGGCATCGCCCTGGCCTCCAGCACCACTGTGAGAAATCTTGGAGTTATCTTTGACCAGGACATGTCGTTTAACTCTCACATTAAGCAAATTTCAAGGACCGCCTTTTTTTTTCGATTTCTTCCCTTTCCCGTGGTCGTGTGCTTCCTCCTCCTGTCGCTTCCTGTGGGTGTTGCTGGCTCTGGAGCTGTGGAGTCTGGATCTGTTGTTGGGAGTCTCCTGCTGCCCCCGTGTTCCTGCTCGACGCCCTCTGCTACAGTTGCAACTGCTGTTAGTAGTCCTATTGCTATTATTACTGTTATTATTATTATCATTAACATTACTATAAATATCTGTACCATTTTTCATTCAGTTTATAGCACCATGTGTATACTGTGTAGGTTGCCTCCCTCTGCTCTCTCTCTCTCTCTCTCTCTCTCTCTCTCTCTCTCTCTCTCTCTCTCTCTCTCTCACCCCCAAGTGGTCGAGGCAGATGGCCGCCCACCCTGAGCCATGGTTCTGCTCGGACACAGCGCAGGAATGAAAGTAATCACTACATTAGGATATTTGGCAATGCAGCGGTGATGATTTGGGTCTGTCACAACCTTCTGTAAGCGTGATCACACAAACAATTACAGCACTTTCAGAACCTCTTATTGTGTCGCAGTTCATTTCGTTTCCACTGGACATTCCTACCTTGCAGGCTCAAAAAACTGCATTTATGAATATAGCAGGCTTCCCTCTTGCGCACAACGAGAATGAACCGTTAATAGTTTGCGCTATAGGCTACGCTCCCTCGTCTGCTTCTCGCCCCGTGCTGTGACACCCGACCCGAATTTTCCTTTTAGAATTGCCTTGTGTTCATCCACTAACTGGTCCAGTTGGGCTTTCTCGCCCTGCTTGGTTTTAATTCCATGTTTGATCCATTAAAAACAACATTCAAACCACCACTTAAATAGAAACGCCAGCAATCAGTGTAATTGGAAAGAGTGGAACAATTTTTATCATTCCAAGCCAATCAAATACCTGATAGGAAATTAACAGCATGGTAAATAAAAAACAGGATTTATATACACATAATGTGTGTGTGTGTGTGTGTGTGTGTGTGTGTGTGTGGTGTGAGGTGAGAACGGTCAAATAGGAAATATTACGCATTTAATTTCCAAAGTGAAGCTTAGAATATAACCTGTACTTAGAATCACTCTGTTTTTCCTTCTTGGATAACCAACCAAACACAGTCTTCAAAAGATTGTGTCATACATAGCAACGTGGTCAACCCCGCCTCCTCACTAAGATAAAAGTTTTTGTCTTTTCCTTGCTCAGAGTTGCTCTCAGATCAGTCCTGAATAGCTCTTAAGCTAAGACTCCTAGGTAAAAGTTTTTAAGCTAAGATAAGAGTTTTCTGAGAGGACTCTTTATGAAGATATATAGATTTATGATATTCTTTATGAAGACGGGCCCTGATGTTTAAGAGTCCACATTTAATTCTCCTATTCTTTTGCACTATTGCTCTTGTGGTTTTAATTTTTTTGAGGTTTTTATGCACAGCTCCTCTTCTGTTTACCTTTGATTTAAATAATTTCAGTGGTCACTATAGGGTTTTTCACTACATAACTCCTGAAATGGAGGAGCAGAAGAGGATGTTAGTCTGCAACTCTGCGTAGGGTTTTGGGTAGGTAACTGCTGAAATAGAAGGGCAGAGAAGTGTGTTAGACTGTGACTGCCTCCTGGTCTCAACTCTGGATTGCCATGGATTTGGTCCACAAATAAACTTGGCCAGATTTGTAGAAATGAGCTGCTCCTTCCCAAGTGGAATGGATGCCGTCCCTCCGAATCAGACCAGGTCTTCCTTAGAAAGTCTGCTAATAATCTCCAAAGCCCACATTGTTTGCTGGACACCACCTGCACTACCAGCGGCAAAATCACAATATGCGGCTATACATGTCATCACTGGTCAGATTGGGCAGGACTTTTAGAAAACTACAGTGTCGGACTTTGTTTTAGCATATGTACACAACGACTCAACATTAATCTTAGTGACTTCCGATTGGCGTAACCGGGAGTCATTACCGCCAACGTGAATAACAATCTTACTGTATTTATGTTTATCCTTAGCCAGCAGTTTCAAATAACCCAAGGATGCACTTAACTATGGCCGCTAGCTTACCTAATTTCACGTTTCTCAAAATGAAGCTGCCAATGATCATAGTTGGTTTTTCAGCGGGTGTGTCGCTGAGTAGGGAAAATCTGTTAGAAACGTGAACAGGTTGGTGGTAACCTGTGGGCTTTGTGTTGTGGTGGTAGCCCAGTTGACGGTGAGTGTCCTGTTTGTTTCTCCCTGTTTTGCTTGTGAATCTGTTTTCCCCTGGTGTTTTGGCCTGCCTGTTTGTGTCTCCTCCTTTCCTCCTGCGTGTGCTCTCCCTCTCCCTCCGCTCCTGAGCCCAGCCAACGACCCGCACCTGCACCTCGTCAGCCACCTCCTCTGCCTGCCACACCTGCCAGCAATCAGCCTCATCTCTGCCTGTGGATCGTCATTGCTCCTTACCTGGTGCTACCACATCGCTCTAGCCCCCAAGTAATCTGTGTCATCCCTGTTTCCTTGTACTTTGTTTTCCCTGTGTCTACCCTGTCTGTCTGTCTCCCCTCCAGGTCCACTTACCTCTGTCCTCCCTTCCGTCAGCTGGGCTCGCCATCCTGCCCTGCCCTCTTCCACAGCGTCCTCCCGGCTCCTCCCCGTGCTTCCTTACTTCCTCGGTACCCAGTGCCCCCTGCTCCCCCTTTGCTCAGGAGATTCCGGGGGACGGCTACCACAGGCTAACTCAGGTTGGTCCGCACCAGCTACCGGGGACTGGCTAGCCACAGTAGCTAACAACTGATCTGCCAAGGTGCGGAGCCTCGCCTCGCCTCCATGTCTACAAATAAACTACACTTGTTACACGTACCATTACCGCTAAAGGAGGCAGAGGAGTAACTAAGTAAGGAGAAAGTAGGAGAGCGAGAAGGAGGACAAGCCATCGCTAGCTGTTAAGCTAAAGTCGCTAATGGCTAAGCTAACATACTGTTGCATTAGCTACCAAGTCAAATATGAGATTAAACAGCAGTCACTAGAAGATGGAAATAACTATGAGTGCTTAGGCAGAATTTCTGTAAAAATAAGTGTTCAGCAGACAGTTGGCCGCTGTAATGATAAATATAACAAATTTAACTGATATTTAGCTAGAGCAGCACAACATGCTACCAACAAACAAGCACTGGAAACGGAAATGAGTCAACACACATACCGCAGCACGTCAGGACACAACAGCTCAAGGTTGCAATTAACTTTAACATTTTATCATAAAAATTACAGAATTTCCATGTAGTGCATTATACTGAAATCTGTAAGTCACTCCCAGGCTTTGCTGGCAGTGTGCCTTTTTCATGTAAACAAGTTGTCATTTTCTGCTCTTAACTTGATGAGGGTCACCATCTCATCATCACTCCCTGTGTGAAATGACAAAGTGAAATTGATCTCTAATGTAGCCTACAGTCCCAATTGCAAATGACATGCAGACTACATAATGGGCAACTGAATACTGTACCAACATGAAATACAGGAAATTAGTACAATATGAGAATTCTCTCGATAAAACAATTTTGCCGATTGTAGCTGTTTGAACTTGCACACCATGTGAAGAATAAAGTAGTTAAATTGGGTGTAGCCTACATTCAACAATAAAGCATAAGTAATTAGAATTAGTACAACTGAATACAAAATGACCACTTACATTTGTGTAGTCCTGCTTCCGCCACGGTTAGTCAAACTGTGTTCCAGCTGTGAGTCACGCCTCTTTTTATACAATTTCCAGGTCACAGGAATGAGGATTGAGCAGGTGAGGATGCACAAATTTTGGAAATGAGACAGGCCCCAGGGATTACATTTTTGTATGTAATTTAATTCAAAAAGTGAAACTATGGTATATTCTAGAGTCATAAAACATAAAGTGAAATATTTTTTTTCTTCTTCATTTTACAGCTCATAGGAATCAAACCCCATTATCTCAAAATGTATTAGAATTTTACAATTATTTAGATGAATTTATAATAGAGAAATGTCAATCTGAGAAGAGCTAATTCTAATCAGCTAATTAAGTCAAAACACCTGCAAAGGTTTCCTGAGCATTTAATCTCTGTCTGGTTGTAGTGCTCACAATACACTTTTTTGAGAGACAGTACTTTTCCTTTCTTCCTTTCTTAACTTCCTTTTGACTTTGCTCCTTGTTGCCAGACTATTTTCTTTTGCTGCAGAATAATGTGAATAAAGGAAATTTTCCATTACCGCATCATGTTGCTGTCATGGCCCGTTTTGTCATTTTTTTCATAGATTTATAACTTTTTCTCATATCTACTTCATACTGTATACTCATGTCATAGTTAGGTAGGTGTGTGTGTGTGTGTGTGTGTGTGTGTGTGTGTGTGTGTGTGTGTGTGTGTGTGTGTGTGTGTTTCTTCTCAGGGGCTAAAACTCTGAGTCAGATCTTCAGGGGATTTGTTGGTTTTATTGAAGTTGTCTGGTAACTCAGCTGCTTTGAGGCCCCAGGAAATTAAAGCACTGTTCTAAAGGTAGTATTTCTAAGAGAAGCACTGGAGAGTTTGTCTGAAATCTGGAGAATGAGGGATGATTTGCTTTCAGTGCAGATATATGAAAATAGTGAATTTGTAATAAAGGTGCACAAAAATAATTCCAATATAATTTGTTTTTGTTTCTTGTTAGGTCCCCACCCCCTTTCCCAGTAGACCAGGGGCCCTGGTCGTTTGTTTATGTCTCTGGTCAGCAAAGAGTATAGTGCTTTTGTGAGGTGATATTCTTAGGTGTGTTCAAACTAAACACAAAGCAAATGTTTGTCTATGCAAAGGTGCAAGTAGACCCAAACAAATTACTTTGTTGATTCCATGCTGCCAACACAGCTTGCTGGTGCGTGTCAGTCCACCCCACGATTCTCCTTCGTATGTGACTGAAACTTTCATATTGCGGACTTCTGTAGTGGTTGCTGGTATTTAGCCAGGGTGCCAGTCAGCGTCTCAAGGCCCATTTAAACTCCTGCGTAGGTACCTTCACTGTGTTACTGCTGCTGTTTTGGCTGCTAAAAGTTATTTCAAAGCACTGGGTACTTCCGGCCGGCTCAGAGGCATTGCGGGGCTACCCAGCCGACTTATCACAGTGCTTACGGTCCGCGTCAACTCGACGTGTAGTTACATTTTTGAGGAGGTGCACGTCAGGCAACGGTGTAGCCTCTGCATAGCCCCGTAGCCTACGCTGTCGATTCAACACGTAAGTATAAATTAAGCTTCAGTCTGGAGTCTTGGGGAACTCCACAGGTCATTTGTTAGCTTAGATGTGTGATTACCTATAGACACAAAGTAGTCCCTGTCCTTTAGCAGTTTGATCCCCACTTTCTTTCCTTAAGTCAGGAGCACCATGTTTCTTGGTGTTTTACATTGATGATGACCTCAGCTGATCAAGGACTTTTTTCACTACCTCTTCTGCCTGAAGAAAGCCAGCCTCTCATTTGACCTTCTTCACCTCATCCCCTGTAGTGTTGGTCTTCTTTCAGGATTTTGTGGCTGTTTTCACAAAGGTCCATTTAGGGTATCCACAGGCTGTAAGTGCTGTAACATCTTCTAGTATCTTCAACCAAGTCCTTGACCTCAACCTTCATTGGATTCCTTGACACCTCTTTCAAATTATCCATCTTCTCTGTCTAAGATTTGCACCTGGTGGTCTTCAAACGAGTGTCCGGTGCCCTTAAGATGTAGGTACACTGTCTTGACATGAGGAGTTGGCCATTCTGTGTTGAGCTATGCATTTGTTTAGTGGTTGTTAAGTTTCCCCATTATATGCTTCCGTGCATTCCTCACTGCATTTGTGAAAGGGTCAGAAAATGGCAGGCGACTTTTAATGCTTCTGGTGTGTTTTAATTTGTGTGCTGTGCATTTTTACTTTTTTAGTGTGTTATTTGGGCTTTTATCACATGTGGTGTGTTTTAATGCATGTGTGTTTTTTAAGTCAGGGTGGCTGTGGCGCTACTTGGCTCAGAATGGGCTGACAAGCTCCAATCTTGTCATCCAATCCTGGCACTTGACGGTCCAATGTTGGAGGCCAATTGCGCTGCGGGATGTCCAATGTGACATTGGATGGAGGCCAATCACCGCGCGGGATGACATTGGACGTCACCTATCGCTGCGCTTCTTTGCAGTCCCTCCGCCAGTGACTGACATTGGACGTCGCCGGCTCCGTTAACGTTCAGCACCGATCGTGACACAGCTATAAACAACTCTGTCAGAAGTAAGTAAACCGTTAAATGTCTTTATTTTATAGTCATACGTGCTTAGTTATATTTCCATCTTTTGTTGTCGAGTGTCACAGTACGTTATAATGACGGTACGACGTTAGCCAACTTTTAACTGCTAGCAGTCGCTAATGCAAATCACTAACAGTATATAAATTATAGGATTTATTAATATGAGTGTAAACGGCCATGCATACTTTATTCCCCCCCTTCTTAATTAGCCACCACCTAACAGTGGTATGCATTGCATTTCATCTCAGGTAAGGCAATGTCTGTCCGCTAGCTAGCAATCGCTAACGTCGTACGTAAAACCTGTTGTGTTTCTATTAATAGAAATAGTTTCTATATTAGTTATAGAGACGTTTTATTGTATCAGACTATTTTAGTAGGCTTACTACCTGTTTAACACAGCGGTGGCAGGTAACCGATGTTAATAATACAGCTGCTGTAACTTGTAATTTACATATTTTCTACAGAACTTAACATATTATGTTTGCTTTTGACAAGTTACATGAGCAAGTATTTGTGCTGCAGTGTCACAGTGTATTATTCAAAGCATGTTCACATTCAGTGTTTACTTGTTGACAAGAGCTATTGTGGGTGGGCTTACAGTACCTGTCGTTTTACTGTAAATATTAACTGGTGAAATAGCTACCTACCAATGACATTTCAGTCAATGACATTATTATTAGTCCACCTGGAGCACTGAGAGGATGAGAGCTGTTAATGGTTTTAGATATATCCATGTCATTACTGTATCAGAATGCAAATATATTACGTTCATATTATTAGATGAGCATCAAACCTAAGAGCCACAAGGCCATGGGAGATGGTGAGTGGATGGCGAGGCTGAGGGCATTTGCTGCCACTGGCCTTTGGCCTTCAGGAGGTAATAAACCAGCCCCAAGGCAACGGAAGTGGTATGACCTCTACCAGAAGGTAAAGTATTGTGAAATTTCTACCTATTACTTGTTACGGTCATTAGTATCCAGTTCACTTGATGAAAAATGGGCAATTTGATGGTGCAGAAAGTATCAATTAATGATGGACTATAAATAACAATTCTGATTGTTCCAGATTGAGAAATGCCCCATGCAGGCCCATGGACAGAGCACCCTCTTTGAAGGGTCCAAGGCCTGTAACTGTGGATTTCACACCGTTAAGGTGATCTCTTTCAAAATGACATCAAATAAATTTTCATCTTGCATCGCATCTCTGTTATAATTCTAATATGCTGTTGCAGTTACATCACATGTCGTAATTCTGTTCCTCCTGCTGAAGCCCCGCAGTCTGTGGCCTCAGACTCGGCCCCCGGTGCGACTTCAGCAAGTGCTGCAGCGTCTGCCGCCACACCGAGGTCTTTTCTGCGGCCATCACTGAATTTGTCAATGGTGAGCTCTTTGCAGGACCCTCTGTGAGTACAGCATCTATTCGTTGGTCTGGCTCTGTTGTAAGTCATCTTCAGTATAGCCTTTATTTATGCAATAATATAACTCTTATTTGTTTTTGTCTTTTAAACAGGACAAGTGTGGAGGAGTTCCTTCAGCAGCTGCTGCGGCTGCAGCTTCAGTCTGGGGGAACTGAGCAAGACCATCCCCGTGCAGGACTACAGGTGGATTGCCAGCACCCTCTTTCCCCATGGTAAACTGCGGCCAGATGTAAAGCTGTGGTATGAGCCCCCTGTCCCAGCCCTCATTTACCACCAGACACCGACACCCGACCGCTTCTTCACCCATCGGCTGATGGTTGGATGCCATACCACCTGTGTAAGGTGAAGGTGTCCTGCCCGGCTTGTGGGAAGCAGCTGACGGGCTATGGTGTCCACAAGAGGGCTCGAAAGGTCCTAGACATCGACGGGTATTACCTGATGGTGACAGAGACACTCAGGTGCACTGTGTGTTCCCTGAACTATCTATCGACCAGTCAGACAGTCCGGGACCAGCTGACCTGCCACACCTGAAACTGTTTGAGGTGATTCTGACCCGCAAGTGAGTAAAACAGTTTTTAAAAGACTAAATCCACTTAAATTATCCTCCAATTAAAATTTAACTAATCACTGTATTGTTATATGAGGTGTATACACACACAGGATTAAATTAAATGTGCTTTTCAGGTATGCTTGTGACATACGTGTCATTCGGCTGCTTCGGGATCGGACTCTCGGCAACAGTCCAGCACGACTGGCGAAGCAGCTCCGGGAGAACCACGGTGGGGGAGTGTGCTAACTTTATGAATCGGCCCAGCCTCTTCCCAGTGATCTGCCAGGAGCCCCCGGAGCCTATCCAAGTCCCCACCAGTCGCTGGCTGCTGTCAGTCTACAGCAGGGACATCCTCTCCCGTCTGGACCACATTAAGGCCAGCATCACCTCCACGTTTGGGTCCATCTTAAAGATGGATTCAAACAAAAAGGTAAGAAATAATCTAACTGTGAAATATTTCTCTTTATGCAATATATACTGTCATATACATATTTACCTTCTTGTCAGTAGTAACATTACATATGCAATAAGTGTGTGCTATGTAATGAATCTACATACTCTTAACTGCTATAGATAATGTCTAAAACATATGTAATTTAAACATCACCCTCCAGATCACAAAGAAGCTGGCTGGCCACGGCAGAGGGACAGCTGACTGAGGTCTCTGGCTGACCTCAATCAGCAACGAAGTTGGCCAGGTCCTGACCAGTGTCCTGACAGTGCAGGAGGGGCCCGGACTGGATAGGATGGTGTCTGGAGTGATGGAGCGGTACAGCCAGGCATGTGTCCCCCCGTCTGTGCTGCTGTATGTGTACTGTGGCTGCTGCGTGAGCGAGGGAGAGAGCAAGCTGCAGACCAGGTTTGCACAGTGGCCAGACATCCACATAAGACTGGACATCTGGCATTTCATGAGGAGGCTGGCTGTCGGCTGCACCACTGACGCTCATCCACTCTACCCCACCTTCATGGGCTGCCTGTCTTTGATGCATGCATCTTTGATTGGGATGCAGGGGACCTCACTCTGTTGCGGCAGGCAAAGAGAGAACAGCTCAGACAGGAGGGTGTGCCAGCGCTTACTGATCTCCTGGTGGACAGGAGAATCACTAAGAAGGAGCTGAGCCAATACTGCAGAAGGAGGACGCGCGGGGAGGAGGCCACCATCAGCCTCATCGAGCAGCTGCTGCAAACACTGGGGGGGCCAAAAGGGAGAGACCTCACGGAGGTGCCGCTGCTGGACCAGGTGCGCATCTGGCGGGTGCAGAAACGATACGTAAGGTGCATGATGATGATGATGATGAGGTGGCTTTTGTTTTGGTTTGTGGGTTTTTAGTGTTTTAATGTTTGATGTTAAAATAAAACAGTTTCTATTTAGAATGTTTTCAATTTCAACTAATAATGTGTCTGTGTGCGTGTTTCTGTTATTTCCCATAGGAGAGCTGCTTGGTGTAGACTACCTGCTGAGTCAGACTGGGCAGCCCATGGCGGTGAACCCCGACTCAGAGGAGACGGAGGACATGCTGGAGGATATAGAAGAGGGCGAGGAAGAAGAAGACGATGACTTTGATGAAGATACTGTGCCAAAGCTCGAGGACCTGAGCTTCTCGTCCTTCCAGCCTGCTGCTTCCTTCCAGCCTGAAGCCTCCTTTCACCCTGCTGCCTCCTCCCAGCCTGCTGCCTCCTTCCAGCCTGCTGCCTCCTCCCAGCCTGCTGCTCCCTCCCAGCCTGCTGCTCCCTCCCAGCCTGCTCCCTCCATGGCTGCTGCGTCCGGGGTATGTAAAGACATAATTATGTGTATATAAATACAAACCATATCTGCATTTTGTCCCACCTAACTGTCCTCAAATACTGTCACTCATATGTTTTTTGTGTGTTTTTTTCAGGTTGTAGATGACAAAGTTGACAGCTTGGCAGAGTATCTGGTGGAGCTGAGAAACCAGACTGCTCTGTACCTGAAAAACCAGCAGGTCAGGAACATTTATTGTCTACTACTTTCCCAACCTTGTTATACATGTTCACACTTAACACATTAACTTGTCTTTTCATGTGCTGTTGTGTTCTGTCTCCGCTTAGGTGAGCACCATTGTTGCTCTGTGACAGTACCTGCTGGACCACGACAGGCAGAGGGTGGTGTTTGCTGCTAGACACCAGAGCAGGCTGGACACAGGGAGATTTAGGTCTCCAAAAAAGAGGCAGGAGTTCACTCCAGGGACGGAGAGTGTGAAGAGGCACGCACTCACCACCACTGCCCCACTTGCCCAGTGGCCAGATTGCTGCCGCCTTGTTGAAATGATCTTTGTCAGGCTCCGTGCGATCCACCGCAGTCCCAAGAAGAAGGAGACTGGCACAGTGTCAAAATGGGATCTTATTCTCTCTGACTACAGAAGGATCAGGCAGCTCATTCTATGCAATGGGGCGGTAATGCAGCAGACCACCCTGCAGCTGGTGGATGTGAGCCACACCACCCTTGTCCAGTGGCACAATAAGAGGGTGAAGAGGCAGGAAAATATGGTGGTGATGCAGGGGCTGAACTGTCTGGCTGTCTGTGGCAGCTGACCCTCTTCCCTCTGCTAATGTGCGCCCCTCGTCTGCCCCCCCCCAGCCAGGCCCAGCTCACCAGTACCACCTGCCCAGCAGCACTGTGGGCCTGGCGAAGTTGAAGAGGATGATATCACCCTCGGTGGCAACACCCGTGGCTGTCAAGCCCCAGCAACAACTCTTCCCTGCTCCACCTTCAGTTCCTCAGCTGCGTCCTCAGCAGCAGCTCCTCCCTGCTCCACCATCAGGTCCTCAGCTGCGTCCTCAGCATCAGCTCCTCCCTGCTCCACCATCAGGTCCTCAGTTCCTGATGCTGGCTCCACTAACCCCAGGTGCTGCTCCACAGGCCCTGGGATTCAGCCTTTCCTCTGCCCCTCCTGCTCCCGCTCCAGTCCCCCGAAAACTGAACCGAAAGGTGCTGCACAACACGTGCAAAAAATGCGGACAGTTCAGGACGGCGGAGACTGGTCACAGCCAATACAAGGGTGTGGTTTATTCCCCTCTGTAGAGGCTGTACCAAAGGAGCAGTGGTTGGAAGAAATGAAAAGGAATAAATAATATGTAAATATGCCCTGGATTTTTTTTATGTTTATAATTTTATATAATATTGTATTTAATGTTAATCTTAAATAAGTTATAATATTCAGTTTTCTATGACAGGGATGGTTTATCCCACTATTAGAGGCATAGGCCCTGGATACTTTTTTATGTTTTAGTTTTATGTAATATTATATTTAATGATAAATCTTAAATAAGTTATTGTGTTTAAACTATACTATTTTAATATATAGGTATGTGTTATTGTTTTATTGTCTTATACTGTAGAGTGTTTCTGACAATTTGTCCTCAGTTCTAAACTGATTCTTCAAAGGATTTGTTCTGTTTAGTGAAGTCTTCTCCAGGATATTATGCTATATTCAGCTAACACTGGGGCTTGGCTCAGCCTCAAACACAGACGGATGAAACCAAGACAGCATAAAAGAAACACATTTTTCTTCTAGGGAACACAAAGCAAGAACATCACAGTGTAAAATATTTAATCAAAGAAACTTGAAAGATACAAAGAGTCTATGTATGGATAGTAGACTAATATAATACATGAGGTAGACTAAGAAAGTATTTTTATACTAATATATTAACAGTTTATTACTACATGGGCAACCAAAAGCTGGGATTCGAACAGGGTCTCTTTGTGGATGTGTCTTTCTCCTCCTGAAATGCACACAAAAATACATTTTTTGTCTTAACAAAATAATTTGGTATAAAAATACTTAAGAGTGCCACATGAGTGCTACTGGGGGCTACAGAAATACTGTATGTTTTCTTCTTTTCTTTCCTTTTTTCTCTTTTTTCCTCTCTTTTCTTTCTTCCCCTTCTTCCCCCAGACTAGGAGGTAGAGCGGGTTGGCTGTTAATCAAAAGGTTGGCGGTTTCTTTTTGAGCACTTAGGCTCAGTGTATGAATGTGAGTGAAAGGTGAATGCAGATGTAGAGTAAAAGCGCTTTGAGTGGTCAAAAAGACTAGAAAGGCGCTATACAAATATGGAGCATTAAAGTTTTACTGGCTGGACTGATCTTAAACCACACACCTCCACTGATGACATAATGACCAAATGACCAACAGGTGTGGAAGCCGGAAACGGATTGGACAGGACTCCTTTTTAAATGAAGCAAAGGCAGTAGTAGAGGCTAGTAGAGGAAAGAGAAGGAGCGAGGAACGGCGACACGGTCAAGGATGTAGGCCGGTAAAGAGCGTGACGGCGTGGAGGCCGGGGGAGATGGAGGTCCGACGGAGAGATCAAGAGAGCCGCAGGAAAAGCCAGCTTGTTGGGCACTGAGCAGGGGGCATCGAGCAGGAGGACGGCAGCTACGAGAGACCTGCGGGGAAGTAATACATTGGATGGAACTGGCACGGCAGCTGAGACGACGCAGCAGCAGGTGACTGTGAGAGCAGTCGCTATAGAGGCCTGCAAGGAGACGCCGGGCTGATTCGGACAGAGCCAGGAACAACACGAGTAGACGACCGCAGCAGCCAGTGTCCGCCAACACGCTTCCACTCTCACGGTTACTGTCACTCACGGTTTCCCCGGGCGAACAGTACGACTGTTGCCCGGGGAAATTGTGAGTAACAGTTTACGTGTCTTAAGCTAGGCGGCACAGAGGACCATGCAGGGGAAGGCTGCAGAGTCAGGGTCAGGAGGCATAGGGTGCTGGGCCGTGGGACGGAGGAATCCCCAGAGGGACTGTTAGCCATGCCGGGAGCTGTCAAATGTGGCATCACATGGGTTTTAGTTTGGCTGTTTTAAACTTTTAAACATTTTTTAATTGTAATAAATTGTCAACATTTATTTTAGCTCCTTTGGTTTGTTTCTGCTCTGCTCCAACCTCGATTTTAAAGAACCTGTGTGTCTGTGAGTCCTAGGGCTCATTCCCTAGGTGGCGTTGTGGGCGAGCCCTCGCAACATATTTTTAGTTACACCCTTTTAATTGATCCTTTATCACGTATCCGTGCCACACACTGGATTGCTTTTCTTGTGTTTAGGTGTGCGGTGTTTAGGGTGGACCAGTATCTGTCTTAACATGTTCTTGGGTTTAAAGCCCCTCTAGTGTATTTTGATATTTCTATATTTCATATTTTTCTGAGTAATTTCCTTACAATATTGATTACCCACATAGTTCGCCAAATATTTTTTGACAAATAGCTTAATTTTGTGCTCAAAGTTGCAAAAGTTGCTTAGTTGTTAAAACGGGTGGTGACGTATGACTATAGTAAATTCCAAAGTCATACGTCATTCTCCAAGCTTACGCAGGCGCACTGTCATGCCTCGTTAAAAAACCGTCACGTCTCGTGAAGTCAGAGCATCAAACCAATAAACATCGTTGTGAGCTAGCTAACCAATTTATCATGTCATTTACAAAAACGTGTTGCACTTATACAGTCTGCAACATGTATTTTACTGACGGTCTTAATGCATCGGCAGAGGTACACCCCATATTACTGATATATTTTGGGTATGTTATTTTAGGCATTTTTCCTGGAAATGTGTGCCAGGGTCCACGCTGTTTAAAGAGCTCTTTTCAGGATGACATTTCTGTTTTATAATTTAATTATAACAATCGGTGGTTCACTTCTTACCGGGGCATATCGCCATGGTAACTTATGCTGAACAGCTAACCTGCTCCAGAACAGGTTCTGTTCCAGATAAGAGATCAACTCTATGAAAATGCCGCCTACTGACCAATCAGCTCTATTTGAAAACGACATCACCATCTGTAGGAAATCCGACAGACTGTTTTATAGGCTGCTTTTATGTTTGCTGTGATATGGAGACACTCTTGTAGGCTAAAGCGATATCATCCTACAGAGACTGATTAACAGCCTTGGGCTATTGTTGCCTACAAGTTTTTACAGTAGGCTGAGCCTACTTACTGCTTTGCAATGTGTTTAATAGCAATGTGTTTCACACAGCCTGTCCCAGCCATTAAAAAAATGGGTCTCATTTTTCTCATCTGAGGCTGAATATTATGAGCAGTTTGCTAGGGATATTGAAATACTAAATTTTAATATGAACATAGGCTATCTAGTCTATTTTAGGTTAGTATAGTCTACTACAGAGACTGTAGTCATGTTCCGTCCCACCTTTTGCGATGTGGGCGCAGGTAATGAAATGAGTTTTCAGTAGCCTAAATGTTGAGATTCAGTCTTTCAGCCACTTGCACATTTTATGGAATGAATGGATTTTTCGTTTCATTGATTTATGAAGTACGTCATGGACAAGTCGCCAGTTTATTGCAGAGTTGACACATACACAAACAACCATTCACACACACATTCACATCTAAGGGCAATTTAGAAGCAGGAAATGGAAGCAGCCTGAGAGAATCCCATTCTATATAACATTTTGAAATGTTTCATACTAAAACATAACCTCATAATCTCTACTTCTGTATTTACTGTACATTATCCCTACTGGATGATAATTTCTGCTGTCCTCCGGGATCAATAAAGTTACACTGTCTATCATGGATGGATTAAACAGATGTCTGGGTTCTGAGTTCATGACAACTGTGAGGGGTGTGAATTTTTTTCTTACTCACCTCTGTTTAAATTATATTGCGCTTTAAAGTTCTGCATTATTAGTGCCTGTGAGCTTTGAGTGACAAGTGGCTGCTGCCGCTGTTACTACAGTCATTCACGGAGCTCTGCAGCTCTGCCTGTTTGAGTCTGCTGGAGATTTCTTCATGCAAATACTGGACGAATAATGGCAGGCTGCGGGGTTTATTGTAGAGAGAGATCAACCAGTACAGGCTCCATACCCCGTACTCCAGTTGGTAAGTGAAATTGTATTTTATGTGTTAACTAAACTTTAACAGGTATCGGGGCTGGCATATACATATTAGATTAGCTTGTTACGGCAATTAGCCAGCTACACTCTGTCCAAAGCTGTGCTAACGATGCTAAGTTCAAGAGAGTGCGTGCTAACCGCAGTGTTTAAAAAGTCAAAGTAAAGTCAGCAAGAAAAGAGAAGCCTACATTTTGACTTCTTTTGAGAAGCATTATTGTGTGTTCACATACAATGCGTAGGGAGTGTTTTGCGTGGCTTGATTACATACAAAGTCAATACAAAGATGCAAATCGATGTAAATTCGCTCCGGGGGGTGCAGAAGATGTGTTTGTTGCGACATTCGCTAGTTTCACATGACGCTATGTTACAAAAACCTTTCAGTTGTGAGATTGTCCAGACGTCACCGACGGACATATGTTTATTAAAAGGTTGCAGGAAAATCAAAGGCTTGATATGATCATGGGTGAAAATGTATGATGTCTTACAGTTTTTAACAACTGTTTTTCAAAACTCTACACTCAATTCGCAAAACTGCTCACACAAAATGGCGGCTGTGGCTCAGGAGGTAGAGCGGGTTGGCCGTTAATCAGAAGGTCGGCGGTTCAATCTCTGGCCCAGGCTACATGTCGAAGTGTCCTTGGGCAAGATACTGACCCCTGAATTGTCCCTGGCAGCTGTTCTGCCGAATGTGTGTGAATGTTAGTTTCTGTTTGAGCACTTAGGCTCAGTGTATGAATGTGAGTGAAAGGTGAACGCAGATGTAGTGTAAAAGCGCTTTGAGTGGTCGAAAAAGACTAGAAAGGTGCTATACAAATATGGAGCATTTACATATCTCCTTCAAAATTAAACATTGCATCCAAAATGAAGCATTTGCATCAAATTGCAAACACCTTTTTCAAAATCTTTTGTTTAGGTTTTTGCACATTACCATACAATGTTTTAGAGTGAAAGTAATCTGCTGAGAGGGGTTGAAAAGTACACTCTTAACACCAATGCAATGTTGAAACCGAAAATATTAATTTGGCATAACAGCACAGTTGTAACTGTAGCACAATGTTGTATACCATAGCATACAGGCAAACAAAGCCATAAATAAATGTAAACCACAAGATTAGTTTTTAGAATAAAGAACAAATTTGTGTGTATATGTTTGTGTATGTGGGGGGAGGGGGATCACCAGCTTCATCCCACTGTTTTTTCTCTTACCAAACAGTAATACTTATTTTACAATACTGTAATGCAAGTCATTAAATAGTCATTATAGAGTTGCATACCAGTTATTTCTGAAGGTTTGAATTATGGACACCTCTGTAAAGCAACTTAAGCTGAGCTGGACTCTCAGTCCAGCTTCTCTCTTAGATGATAACACAATAAGTGAAACTCAATAAGTGTGGCCCTGATCTCATCCAAGATGGCTCTCCTTCCTCCTCCTTCTCCTCTGCTTCCTCCTCATCTTCCTCCTGTTCCTCTTTGAACTTGCTCACATTGTCGTCCCCTGGCTCTCCCTCCTCCTACCCTTGCTTGCTTGCCTCTGTCCATTGTTGCCATCCATTGTTCAAAACTGGTAATCTCACATTTTTCTATTTACAGTCCTATATTAAAGCAGTAATTGGTTAGTGATCAGTTAAGCAATTAGTGTTTGCACATTTGAGGAGTGGGTGTGTGACCAGGGCTCAGTTCAGTGCTGACAAAAAGTTTATTTCAACGTAAATGGTGGTGCGTTAAACACCCGTTATGTATGCCACCCCGTTTGTATGTAAGTAGCTGTTAAAAAACTGTAAATATGTTAGGTAGAACCAAAGCATTCCTGACTAATACTCAAACATGGCCTGTGTGTGTGTGTGTGTGTGTGTGTGTGTGTGTGTGTGTGTGTGTGTGTGTGTGTGTGTGTGTGTGTGGTTTCAGAGCAGGTAAGAGGCTGCACATTGAACTCTGCTGTGGAGCTGGAACACAGAGTTGTTGGAAAGAACAGACATTTTCCATTGGATAAAGCACTTGGACATTGGTTTTATAGTTGTTGTTTTCTCTCATTACTTGATTAATATTGAAGTCTAGCAGGAAAAAAAAGACCCTGAAGAAAAAAACGGTATTACTGCTGAGCTTAGCAGATTTATTTTTTAGTCTAATGAATAAGTATGTTTCGGACTAGGCCAACCAGGTATTAAACATCCTAGACTGCCAAAGCATGAATTTTACTGCACTTTCAAAAGACGCTTGATTAAGTGTAACTCAATAGGTATGCCTCTTTATATTATCTGGTGCAGTATTTCAATGCGCCCCTCCCACACACACACAACACTGAAAATAAATGATCTCACCAAAAAGGTGGTTATTTTTAAGACCTTTGTATTGTAGTGCAACAATAAAAAAACACCTTCCCAGTTTTTGCACTTTGTTTCATTTTACTTGCAGGAAGTTTCTTTTTTCAAAAGAACATAAAATGCTTAAAAACCTGGTGCTGTTTTCTGTTGACACAATGACACAAATGTCTGCACTTCTAGCTGTTGGGCTTCACTGCCTGTCTACATGCTATACAGACATGGATGACATCTATTATAGTAAGACTGAGGTACTCCTTAGTTCAAATTCTTCTATGTCAAAAACCAACATCAGCCTACTCCCCATTATGGAGCCATCATACCTGTCTCCACGTAGGTTAAGGGCCTTGGTGTCATTTTGGACAGTACACTCTCTTTCTCTAACCAAATCTGTAATGTATCCCAGGCTGTCTTTATCCATCTGCGAAACATCTCCAGACTACGCCCTGCTCTAACTCAACACTCAACGGAAGTTTGTGAATGCTTTGCATGCATTCACTACTGCAATGCAGTTCTAGCAGGCTTCCCCAACAAACTTATTCACCGACTGCAACTCATCCAAAATGCTGCAGCAAGGATCATAACACACTCCCAAGTCCACAGAACATGTCACTCATCTGCTGATTCAACTACACTGTGTCTCCCTGTATCACAAAAGATTAACTTTAAAATATTACTATTAACATCCCAAGCCCTCTGCAATTTCTCTCCTACTTATCTCACTGGCCTCATTCAGACTTTCACTCCATCTTGTTCCCTGTAGTCTGGAGTATCATAAAAGGTGCCATCAAATAAAATGTTTTATTTATATATTTCATATACTAATACTCATGCAACAAAGTCAAATATGTACCGACAAAATTATACACTGACATAAAGGCTTTCTAACCCAAATATGTGCTCCCACATGGCAGTATACTCTGTCTTTCCTCCCTTGAACTGTAGCAGGTCCATGTTGGGTCGTGTGAAATGGTGAGACTCCTTACCAGCTACAACCATTCTTGTAAAGTTGTTATAGTTCTTTCACACAATACAAAAAGTCACAGCCATAAAATCTTCGTGCGATTGTCTTAAAACCTGTGTGCCAGCTGCCTCACACTTTTTATTGTATGCATATTAATTTTGTTTTTATTAATGATTTCTGCAATACAAAGGCCTTGAGACACAGTCCCTTTCATTTAACAACCACAGGTGGCCAATCCGTGAAGGGGGTACATTTCCAGACATACAGCTCATCCACTGGACAGGATATCGGCCCCATTTGTAGGACACAGAGGTGTGAAGGTTATATAATGGCTTATAATTTCGTCATGTGGAAGTGTGTGCATGTGTCTTTGATTTTGTGTGTGTGTGTGTGTGTGTGTGTGTGTGTGTGTGTGTGTGTGTGTGTGTGTGTGTGTGTGTGTGTGTGTGTGCGCGTGTGTGTGTGGGGTTGGGTTGGGGGCATGTGTGAGTGAAAGTAGCAGAGCAAAACCATATGGGAGCACCCAAATACACAATTTTCTCATCTGCCAATTGAAAGTAGGCGAATTCAGGTGGAGAACTACAAAGACAGGATATCATTAGTGAGGGCTGAAGTCACAGCTATGGTATCAACACTGATGAAATGAGGTCAGTCCTGTAAGCAGATGGTGGGAGAGAAGTTAACAATTAAATACGAACCAGAAAAAAACATGAAAGAATAGTTCTTACAGTCCTTCCAATCCAGAGTAAACTTTTATACTGGACCATTCTACAAACACCAGATTATAATCAGTGTTGGCAGTTTACGATCCTTACCAGTGTTTTGTCATTAATGATTCGTACAATATCTATGCATGGCAACCACAGCATAATTAAAGGAGTAGTTCAAGAATTTAGGAAGTACCTTGTTTGATAAATATCAGTCATTGTAGAACAGTTTGCACACGCACAAGTCTAATTTCCTCTGTGGCAGTTAAGCATATTATTAAAGTAGACATGCCCTCGACCATGCACTCTTTAGACCTGAATCAGAATAACAGTCCGCTTTATTGTCAGTCTAAAATGTATTGTTATCAGATTCTGTGTGTGGCATTATTTGATGTTTTTCACTGTATGATAGCACTAGAAAACCATGGATATGGTGGTCTGACGTGCTCACATTTCCACTGAACGTTCTGTTTTTATTTATATCAATATATCTATTATATCAGATATAAGTAGAAAGAAGCCAGATATGACCTAAGATGAAATCACTCAGTATAGGAGATTATAGATTTGTACATTTCTGTGCAGCATTACACCATATCTACATGTTCTCCTTGCAGGAACTATAATCAAAAGGAACAGAGGCACTTGAGTGTGCATGTACACAACAGTGCTGTTCATACCTCGATCTTCAGCTCCGTGTAACTGGGAACTGCCCATTATGATCATATCTCATTTTTGATTACCCTGAGGCCCAGACTGACCTGAACCAGGGTTTAGGGACACACTTTCTAAAGCTTTTTGCCAATGCCATCTCCGTGCTGTTTCTGTAGTGAATGATGAGGAGGCAGAAGGCAGACAGACAACAACAGAGATCTGTTTCTGAGTTAATGAAACAAAAACGATGCTGAACTATGATAAATGTTGGCCCTGTAATTCTCGACCTGCTGGAGCTACTGTCCAGCTAAAAATTATTCTGTTACTACGACTGCTGCCTACTTTGCGTTAACTTGTAAAGTCGACCCCTGACTACTACTACTAGGACTAGTATAAAATAAAATGTAAAGTCAAGTCAAATGTGGATTTTTTTCACAAAGCCAAAAGCAGAGGCCTTAGACCTCTTCAACAATTTAATGTATTTAATATACTCAAGGGCTCAGCTGGGTGATTAGCCTAGAGGAGAGGTAGATCGGTGTTTCTAGATTTGAAAATGTATTTTAATGGCTCATTTTGAGATATACTATACTTACTTTTCAAGAATGCTGGAATAAATAAACAAACCTCTAAATATCCAGCGCGCCTGACAAATGTTTTGTCAGGAGAGAGAGTAGACCAAGGATAAATTCCCGGCTCACTATTTTTGAAGGTATTGATGATGCTGCACCCAGTTGTTCACAGAAAAAGTGCACATTGGTGGCCATGATTGTCTGTTTTTGAATTCGTCATTGGTAAGGAGATTTCAGACACTACTGGATGATTTTAAGTCAGGAGATACAACATCTTCATTAGCAGGGTTTTTCCTGGCTTAGAATGGGCCTTTGGAGGGTGACTTTGCGACAGTAAGCATGATCCGGATGAGTACAGTAAAGGCAATGAGTTACCTTATGACCGAAATCTATGCATTTGTTATTTTTGATCATTTTATAAACAAAATATATCCACTACACGGACAAGTAAAGGTATAAATTTGTATATTAGTAAATATTATAATATTAAATAGAAAGTATAATGTTAGTATAATATATTTAATAATAATATATTTACCCAGTCCTGGTGCCAGTTAACCAAAGACTAAAAGTAAAAGGGACAGTACCAGTGAATACCGCCACACTTCAAGCACAAAAGGCTTTTATATTTTGTGAGAAATAACAGGAAGTCATTAGCGTGAGCTTTGTAGCAGAGCGTTGAGGCGCAGTCAAACCAACACAGCAGCTGGTTTATTAATCCAGCGCAAGCTGCATGTATAAAATACAGCGGCTGTGGATGAAAGGAGAGGCGACTGCTAGAAGTCAAGACATCGTATTTAAGCTCAACCGTTGTTTGATAAACGGCTATTAAAACACATTCAGAAGGAATATGAAACGCTTTTTTTCTCCTTTCATTTCTGATCAGTTTGGCGCTGATGATTTTCCTTTGGCTCTCGCTAAAACCTCTTTAGGGGACATCAAAAATTTCTCTATGCAGGAAAAACCCTGAATTAGTGTCTGTAAGCAGAGATTCAGTAAAGCCTAAAATCCACTGACTCTGGCTACAGTGCATTACGGCTGCGCCGTGGTTGCTGGAGCTATTCGCGGCATTTCTAGCCAGTGCTTGTGAGTCCACCACAAGCGGCTGCAATGCTCCACAAAAATAGGTAGCAGGTCTGTTTTTACCGCAAGGCGCATCAAGCAGCACAGAGCCGATTGAACCAGGCAGGAAGTCAGACACAGAACCACATAGAGAATCCGGTCAATTTTCAAAATAAAACACGCTTTAGAGACTCCTGATTAGAAAACGACAATAAACATGGTTAAAATGGACACAAAAAGAAACCATTTAACTACACCAATATGTTTATCATAGTAGAAGCACATAATGCACTGTTTACCAAATCAACAAAATCTAAACATATCAGCAAAATCAGGCAGGCAAAATGCTCTGATTCTGAAATGCTTCTTGTGGGAGGATGCAGCCTGAAGTTAACACAACGAAATGGGGTCACAGAGAGCTGTGAAGAAGGTAGTAGAAGCACAAAAATGACAAATTAATAACAAGTCAATAACCTGGGGCAAGCTGCTGAAACACTTCTGAGACGCTTCCAGTGGACGCCGGACTAAGGACACATCCAAACCGTGGAGCAGCTGTAGCGTGCCATAGCCGGGGGTTTTACCTTTAATTCTTAAAAGTTCCATTAAAGACTGCAAAGGTTTCTTCCACCCGCACTACCACCACCACCCCTTCCCCCACCCGTGGGTGCACTTCAGAAGGCCAGGTTGCCTCTTTGTGTTGGCTCTGCTCTGGCCTTTTCACAAGGCAACTCCTATTGTGGAGTTACTTAGACATTCTGGATACATCCTCCAAACCACACAACCTCTCATAATACACACACACATGCACATAGGCACATACACACACTCTCTCTCTCTCTCTCTCTCTAACCCCAGGGGACAGTACCTTTTGTCAGTTAATCACTGGATTTCATTGCGGTGGACTTTTACAGCCAGGCTAACACAGCTAAAGCATGATGGAATAGTGGAAGCTGTTGCAGGGCCTCAGATCAAGAAGAATTCAACAATGGACTCTTCTCCTATGGCCCCGTAAAAGGCCTCTTCAGCAGAAATGTGACTTCTAATGAAGCAGATTGAATTATTGATGCTATAAATACTGAGATTGTCTCTGGACTAACATTTGTTGAGTGTATAAGGGAGGGTCTGTTCACTGCTGTGTGTGTGTGTGTGTGTGTGTGTGTGTGTGTGTGTGTGTGTGTGTGTGTGTGTGTGTGTGTGTGTGTGTGTGTGTGGGAGGGGGAGCAGGTTGCTATTTGTTCCAGTTGGTACTTCGTTAACATGCACAGAGGACTGTGAGAAAATAGAGAGATAACTAAGGTTTTTGTGCATTACTCAAGTGGTAATCTACAGGAGCGGTGTTGAGCCTACCTTATGTTAAGCATTCACTGCTGTCAGTATTACTTATGACACTGTCTACAACGCTTGTCTCTGTTCAGAGATGGTCTCTGGTGTTGGCCGTGAATGTCTCCTTGATCTTTTTCAGGTCATCCACTGTTTCCTGGTCGATGGCTGTTGTCCTCTTCCCAGTGGATGCTGTGATCCTCTTGTCCAGGGTCCTGGTGTAGTGTTTGCACAGCTGTCATATGTGATGTCATGGTGATACATTATTGTATTATTATTGTTGTCATACAGTACAAGAAGTTTTTGAATCTGTGCAGTAAATATTCAAAATATTCTTACGAGGCAATTGACGGCTCAGACTGTTAAACCAGGTGTCTGACAAGATCCTGAAAAGGATCCCTTACAATTGACTCCCGGTGACACTCTTTGTTTTTAACAGGAAAATGAACTTTCGCTCAAGGACAGTTCTCGCTCTGAAATATGAGAAGCGAGTTGTTGCAGAAAACGATGGTGGAAATGTGAGTAAGAGGTAGAGAAAGGAGGTTGTGTTGGAGTTACATTAGGAAATACAGTCTTGCTAGCAGTGTGTGCCTTATTAGCACAAACTACCTGCTGATATGAAACAAATGTCAGCTGTATGAGTATAAGCACAGACCATGTGTGTGCAATGTGCAACTCAACAAAAAAATAAGTCTTTGCGTCAATTTGCACCAATCTAGGGTGAATTGGTGTCCACTCGTGTCTTTGATGACTTTGTACGTCATTGACCCTTTGCTATTCCCCAAATACGTAGCTGGTCAATCAATGCGCTGTATAGGACTCGCTCTAACTGAGGTTCAACACTTTGATGGCTGTGGTCCATTGACTCGTATAAAAAAGGCATCGTTTTCTAGCCTTTCTTTGCTGTATTTTTCCAATATACAGTCAAACGGTGTTCCTAGGGCACTTGTATTAGTTACATTTGCTACCCAGAGAGGTTGAAAGGAGAAGTACGATTTACCACGTTCCAAAACCTAAAACAAACCCAATGTGTGAATGTAATGTAGTATAAGAGCGCTTTGAGTGGTTGCAAGACTAGAGAGCCGCTGTACAAATAAAGAACACTTACATTGTGAAAGCATTTCTTCTTCAGTTATTCCAAACAAACTAGAAACTTAATTTCCTGGGTCCCATGGAGTTTCTCAGAAAAGATCTTTCGGTCACTGGGTTTTTAGAACAGCTAGAGCAATAGCTTGCAGATACTGGAATGAATCATAATTACATAATAACAATCAGTGATAAGTTTAACATTTATTAGTGTGTAAACTGTGAGGTAACACTTAAACCTCTCAGTACAGCATTCAATTTATTTTTGTTGCACAAATGTTCCATTCTCTGCAGTGATGATTAGAAGACTGAGGCAAATAAATTGGGATTTACAGGTTTGGCAGTAACATCCCAAACTCGCAATACACGTGTAATGTGGCTAAATCTGCATCAATAAATGAAGCAAGAACTTCATGGGGACTAGTTAAAGGAATCATGGTTTTGTTTCACACCATTAATGTTTCTATTTTTAAGTGAACTGAAGTAATTGCCCCCAATTTAGCTCCCTGTTAATTGGCAGCATATGTGTTGAGGTGTTAAGCCAATTAGAGCAGCAAATACCACTGAGAAGTCACACTGGAATACTGGGATTTGATCTCATTTGGCAAGTTGATTTCAGGTGTGTGTCAGTAATCTGATGTTAGCCCCTCTGCTTCTCCTCTTCTTGGTAGTACTGAGCTAACAGGATTGTTAAAACTAAAGCAGAGATGTAGCAGGGAGCCCTGGACCTGAAAGAAAGACTTAAAGAAATGGTGTATACAGTACAAATGCTACATCACAACATCCTCATCAATGGAAACCTATTATATATACTTAGTAGTTAATGTAGTGTTTCTGATCTGACTTAGTTTGGTGGAGTTTTGGGATACATGCTTTGTCTGTCTTGGCTTTCTCTGTGGATGAAAGTGGGTTTGGTTTGGTGTACATTTTGATATTCCTTTCACTGTTTTGTTATAATTTATTTTTTAGTTGGAGATTTTTTTCTCTCCAAATGTGTTTAATTCTAAATGGACCTATTGTGCTCATTTCCAGTTCTATAGTTTTATTCTGGGAGATTTGCATGTTTCACAGTTTTTAAAAAATCCTTTTTTATCTTCTACTGGCCCTATTTGCAGTGCCTCAGGTCTGAAACAGGCTGTTTTAGCTCCTGAACCCGAAATCTCCTGTTTTGTCTGGTTTTTGTATAAAACTGTAGTATCACAGACCTACCGGTAAAAGAATCACATGCCATACTTATTCAGTAATTATTAAAGCACCAATCAGCGTTGGACGGGCCCTCACACAAGAATTGCATCAGACAGTCTGCCACTGAATTGTCACGCAATTGTCACTTCCTGTGTCTTCTATGTGGTGCAAAGGAGCACCCAGTAATAATACTTTATGTCCCACTGCATCATGTTGAGAAAATTTCTTTTAATTGCATAATGAGTGTCACACAAGGCTTACCTTCTATTGCCAGTAGGTGGCGCTGTGACTATAACTGAATTTTCTTATGGAGATATATTGTGGACGGAACTATTATCAACCACACAAAGTTTGGTACAGATGTAAGCATGTACACTTTTGTTTATTTCCTGTTTCATGGCGAATCATTGATATTCTACTCCACGCCATGGGCTCCCCCAGTAGACCAAAACTCACCATTTGTTCAACATGTAATCATAGATGGGATAAGAGTGTACAACAAAAATTTTTTCAAGAGGATGTGCCCACATGAGTGCCGGAAATATACACTGATAGTTTCATTCAAATTGACCACTAGGGGGCGCTTTAAATGCAAATATTGACTTTGAATTACAAATTACGCTATTGATCAGAAAATAATTGTCCAAGCGTTTCAAAACTTTCAGGATATGTTTCATAACAATATCTAACCATGTGTGTGTTATTTTGTAGTCGATGCAAAAAAAAGGTTTGAACCCACAAATCGCGGCTATATTTATTAGGGCCTGAGCACGAACCTTGCCTTTTTTTTCTTTCTTTCTTTTTTTTGCAAAGTAGCCTCAATTTTGGGGGCATAATCATAAAGCATAATTATGTTAGCATAAACATAATCAAAACTCATCAAACTTTGCACATAATTCAGGCACGGCGAAAAAATTCATATTTTATGCATTTCGCGCATAGGTGTGGCAAAATGGCTCACTAATGCCCCCTACAGAGCAGCCCTCGGGCAAAGTTTCACCCACATGTGTGAAATTTCTATGGTACGTATATCATGTCCAGACGTACAAAAAGCCTCTTGGCGCCATTGCCTAAACCCAACAGGAAGTCAGCCATTTTGGATTTAATTTAATTTTGGTGATTTACACACTCTGTACTTTAACAAACTCCTCCTAAGGAGTTTGTCCAATCAACTTGAAATTTTTGCTGTGTAGTCTAAATATTGACGATTAAAAGTTTATCATGGTTATACAGTTACCGTAAAACTTTGAATAATAGCCCGAGCTGTTATTAGCTAAAATCGCTGAATTGACTGTGTCTTTATTTGGGACAGGCGTCCATATGGGACAGGCCTTTAATTCTTTTTGCACAAAACTGAAACTACTATCAAATAGTTTATTTATTTCAAACAGAATAAAAAATTATCAAATAATATCAAATACACGTCATTCATTTGATCTAGCTCAGACAGACGACTTATGCGCTTTTATTTTGAACATGGTGCAGGATGAGAGAAGTTAGCAGACAGAGAGCGATGGACTTGACACGTGACATAAATTCACATGGATAAATTTTTCTGAAAAGTTGTTTTGATTCTTTTGATCAGTGGACCCTTACAGACTAAGGGGCGGCTGTGGCTCAGAAAGTACAGCGGGTTGGCAGTTAATCGGAAGGTCGGCGGTTCAATTTCCGGCTCCCCCGGGCTGCATGTCGAAGTGTCCTTGGGTAAGACACGGAACCTCGAATTGCCTCTGGGGGCTGTTCCGCCAGTGTATGAATGTGTGTGAATGTTAGTTTCTGTTTGAGCACTTAGCCTCAGTGTATGAATGCGAATGAATGGTGAATGCAGATGTAGTGTAAAAATGCTTTGAGTAGTCGAAAAGGCTAGAAAGGCTCTATACAAATACGGAGCATTTACATTTACTAAAGGAATATAAGTAATCAAGGACCAGACACATTCGGACTTAACGAGCGGACTTAACAAGCACTACAAAGTTAACGTGAGTCAGCACTTTTTCCCCCCTTTTCCTCTCTTGTAGCCATGCAGGTTACAAGAGAGGAACTTATTGTGGAGAATCTAACCAATCTAAGGATGTTTAGCATGTCCGTATTGACATGTTGATCATACTTTTAAACAATATTTGTCTTAATGATCTAAGCAGCTTATGATTTAAGAGGTTTTATACATCCAAAGAACTTCTATAAAAACCAGACCAGGCAATTACTTGAGGCAGGCGTTTATTTGTCAAAATATGTTCCCACACCAGGCCAGTAAAGGAGATAGGTGGCTATTTGGTTGACTGATAATACCGTAAAACTTTAATTAATAGCCCCAGTAACTCCCAGTTTACCCCTGGCATGCTGTCAAAAGTCAATGTTTTGCCATGAAACAGCAAGTATAACTTCAGTATACATGCTCACACATCTGCACCAAATTTTGTATGTATAATAAGAGTTCTGCCCTGAATACATAATTTTTGGATGATTTACACACTCCATACTTAAACAAACTCTTCCTGGGGATTTAGTCTGACAGACTTCAGATTTTTGCTGTGCAGTCTAAATTGACGATTTGTCATAAAACAGGAAGTTGTTGTAACCTTAGTGTACATGCTCACATCTGCACCAAATTTGTAATGTACTACAAGAGTCCCGCCCTAAATACAGCCACATGGCAATATTCACTTAAAGTCACAGTGCCACCTGCTGGCAACAGGAAAGGACAAGTTTTGTTCTGTAATGTACTACTCCTACTACGTTGGACATATCAACTTCAAAACTGTCCCAGAATACCCATAACGCATTGATGAAGCCATGTTGTAAAATTCATGAGGTTAGAGTTAACGGTGTGGTGTCTAACTCTTTGCCATGACACAGGAAATTGTGGAACGGTGTGCCCGTGGCAACCCGATGATTTGCCATAAAACAGGTAGTTGTTGCACCTTGATAGTACATGCTCAGATCTGTACCAAACTTGACATGTCCCGCCCCAAACAAACCTCATGTTCAGTTATAGTTGTACTGCAAAGTGCTATGTAGCGCCATAAAGGTGACACCGGAAGTGACGATTAACACCTTTGTGCAGTGTCTGAAGCACGTTGCAAATTCACAGCCCCACCAGCAGAACTCCAGAATCTGCAACATGGCCGCCTCACACCTTGATGCGCTACACGTGCGAGAGCCTGCCCAACGCTTAATTATTATAGCTATTATTATCATCAACATTACGATTATTATCATAAACATTACTATAAATATCTGTATTATATGTATCATTATTCATTCAGTCTGTACCAACATCACCTTTACGGTCTGTACTTAAGTATATTGTGTGTAGGCTGTGTATTCAATTCAATTCAATTCAATTTTATTTATATAGCGCCAAATCACAACAACAGTTTCATAAAGAGCAGGTCTAGACCATACTCTGAAGTTATTTACAGAAGCCCAACAATTCCCACCAAGAGCAGCACTAGGCGACACAGGCAAGGAAAAACTTCCTTTTAAGAGGCAGAAACCTCGAGCAGAACCATGGCTCAGGGTGGGCGTCCATCTGCCTCGACCGGTTGGGGGTGAGGGGGAGAGAGAGAGAGAGAGAGAGGGCAAGAGAAAGAGAGACCCCTCAGCAGTAGTGCTATTTAAATGAATGGGTTAAAATCAGTCTAAATATGTTGTGAACACAATGTTGTGAACAGCATTCTGTTTGACAGTATTTTGTTGAGTCGTGGTTTCAACCGTGGTTGCATTGTGTGCCTCCAGTCATATCTGCTACAGAGACTGGGAAATCATTTTCCACCTTAAAAGCCTCCATGCCGCCCTCTACCAGCCACCTCTCTCTCAGCTGATAATTTTGCATTCCTCTTCATTAACAAACTGCCATCAATGGACAATTCACAGAACTACCCATTTCTTCTCCCTGAGGCAAATGTCTCCGGGAGACTGCTTGTCCTCTGGATTCTATTCCCTCCAAGCTCTTTCCACTCATCTCACCCACAGTCATACTGTATCTGCGATCACGTACATATTATACTGTATGCTCCTTTGTCGTTGGATACATTCCCCAAAATGTTTAAGCAGATCCATGTTACACTGTCCCTCAAGTGACACACCAGTGTCACTACTACCCTTCCTATCCAAGGTTCTAGAGCATTCAATTTTCACCCAAGTCTCAGACTTCCTCTCTGGCACAAACCTCTCCCACAGGGAGTGCGTTCCAGAGGTTAGGGCTAGCCACACTGAAGGCCCTGTCACCAATATTGTAGAGCCTGGAGGAGTTCACGGCATGCTCTCGTTGGCTATGAAAATTATATGTGCACCTTTTCATATTAACATGAAGGTTGAATGGGTGAATAGATTCTGGAGGCTTACTGATTTATATTAAATCAGAGAATTACATTTCAGCAGACTATCTGTTGTCATTCAGCAATGAGAATCTCCCCACTGCACCAGGTTGAACTAAATAATAATGTATTAAAACAGTTTGACTTCAACTGGGTAAAAACCCTAACCCTCCCTGATATGGAGAGGGTAGAGGAGAGTACCGGCAGCTTGGGAGAAGTCCTGGTATGCAAGAAAATGTCCTGGTAAGCCAAAGAGTAAAATGTTGAGGTGCCGGTACTGTGTACCGGGCTGTTCCAGCCAACTTCAAGTCCTGATTGTAGCTCATGTGTACATTGGTTGGACAAAAGCATCAGAAATGATTCAGTTTTGTGTCTTTTTTTCATTTTCTCATGAAACTACAGTGATTGTTTATTGGGCTCTGAGCTCAAGTCTGGGGTGTTACTCTTCACCCCAGACTTTAACTAAGTTGTAAGCAGCTCCTTCACAGTAACCAGAGCAAACCATAAGGAATTTTAATGTCCCCATGTATATCCTCCCTCATGGCGTCTCCTCAGCCACATGTGACAACCTGTGGTCAAACAGAAGACCCGACAGGAAGAGAAAAAAAGAGAGAATGTGTAAAAAAGGAAGTAGTCCATCTGAGAAGGTGTAATTGCATGTTTGCTTGGCAGTGGCAGAGCTACATGCTTGTTTAGTGGTGGAAGGGTTTGAATGTTTGTGCTGTATCTCTGTGTGTCTATACTGTTATGTGTCCTGTGAGTGTCTGTATGCTGAGTATGCACGTGTGTGGTCAGAGAAGCATTTGGTTCATTTTATATCAAACCAGCGGATAAACATAATAATTCAGTAAGATGCATGCCCTTATCAAAATGTGAAGCATGGCAAGGAACGGTTGCATATCCTCAGCAGTGTGAGAAAATCTGCAGTTCAGAGTGCTTGAATGTTTTCTGTATATTTATTTGAGCTTTAAATGCTAAACAGCACAACACTCCATTCTGCATCTCACATCTTGGCTGTGCACATTGTCACCAGCTGCGATGCACTGAACCGATACTAAACAGGGTCAGTCACTGTTTCTGATTTTGCTCAGATGGTTTTTCTGGATTAGTGGATATCATGCAGAAGAGTACTTAACTTAAAGACTTTAAAAATAACTTTCCATTTTGACCAAAGATCCTTTCCCTGTGGATTCCTTTCCCTTAAACACAGGATGTGTTTCCTTTGTGACAGTGTTAAGAGTAATGAATAGCTCCCACAGAATGCCACTGTGTTGAATAATTGACTGTAAACACTCAGGGAATGTTAATTAAGCCTCTCACACAACTAAACAGATTCAGTGGGTAATTTTGTGCTCTGGGGAGTCACACATTGAGCTGAGAATAAAGGAATGACAGCAGCCAGATCAAATAAATTGCATTTACTGCTACCTATTGGTATTCTGAATACCTGAAGTAAAATTTGTATAAAACCATTGTGGCCCTTAGGATGCAGCGTTCATTACACACCACAATACTTTAACATGAAAATGAATAAACAAAATACTGATATTTATGCTTTTTGTAAGGTATTTCCAGACCTGACATGAAGTGAAGTCTGATGTGGCAACAAACACAAGCAGTCAGAAGATTGGAAACAGACAAGATGAAAACAAGCCAAAGGTTAATCCAGATTATCTAACCACTTTATTTGCAGGTAAAACCTATAGTACATATGGTGGGGCAGAGTTGAAGCAGGAAGTCATACTGTAAACTGCATGGATGTGTCATAGATGTAGTACTGTATCAAGTGAGTAGCACCCTTGAGTTGTAATATGGTGAATACATTTCTGTGTGTGACCCATCCCCCTCCAAAATCTTTATTCTTATTCAAAATTGTTTATTTGTTAGATCCTATACAATTTTAAAGTCCAGAGCCATATGATTAAATCATGTATCTCTGTTTTATCTACAGTGTTTTTTGAAAATTAAACCATGTAAACGTATTCTGGTACAACCCCTAAATAAAACTATGAACCTGAAAATGAGCATAATAAGGCCACTTTAATCCTTCCCTGTGTGTGTGTGTGTGTCTGTGGTCTCAACAAATCTCAAGATTAACATTATTTGCTCAACAGATGTTCATTAAAGGTTCAGTGTATAAGATTTAGTGGCATCTAGACACTGTGAGGGTTGTGAATTGCAACCAACTGTAGTCTACCACTGCCCCGTACCCATTCAAAGAGTATAGGACAGTTATGGTGTCTGACACAGCACAAAAGATGTCTCTTCTGAGACAGCAGAGAGTAGCCAGTCAAGAAATGTAGTTTAGGTATAATTTAGGTATATTTATTAAGAAATTATATTTACTTTCTTCAGTAAAACCATATTTTATGGTGACTTGACGTGACGAACGCACTCTGTAGCACTGTTTGTTTTCAACTACAGTAGAAACTTGACAATGCAATGTGGCGATGTCCATGGAAGGTAGGTAGATAGGTTTATTGTCACAATATAACAAGTCATTAGGGAAGAGCGAGTACAGCATTATCTGTATCTGTATCTGTTAACCATATGAATTATCTGTATCTGTACTTGGACGGGTCGGGCCTAGCCCAGAAGAGGGTCGGGTTGTCTTGAAATGGGCGGGGCTTTAACGGCACGTTATTTTAAGCATGCAATTTATATGGGTTGATCAGAAATTGTTATATTTATTGCTGATTAGAAAACTATTTACATGACAGCATCAGCATTGAGCTTCAGATCAATGGTTTTGATCACAATAACAAACAAACTATATACAGAACAAGTTTTGCAACAATGAATACAACACATGCAGTTGCAATTATGAAGTAAAATGTAATGAACAAGAGTTTTCATACTAAACATAACGTCTCGGGTTACGTAGGTAACCCTTGTTCCGAATGAAAACTACTTGTTCCGAATGAAAACTACTCCAATCCTATTGGCTTAGTGAGAACGGTAGCATGTGACGGCATAACCGTAGGGGTATATAAGCACGCCGGCACATAGGTACATTAGCTCTTTACTATGAAGCAAGGCACTCCAGGCGGGGGAGAGGTGCGGTGAACCGACGCAGTGTCTCCTTCCCCTTTCTCGGGGAACAAAGGTTACCTACGTAACCCGAGACGCTCCCCTCGAGGGGAACTTCGAGCCGCGCCGGTGACGACACTATGGGAACGCAGATACCCACTATGCCGCCGAAAACCCCGCCTGCCCTAGCGTGCAGGCAACCTGTGGGCACGACTTAGAGAGAGAGCGCTCGGGTGCCGGGTGCGGAGGGAAGGTCCAGACTATAAAAACGAATGAAGGTGTGAGGAGTAGCCCAGCCAGCTGCATCACAGACCTCCTGAAGAGATGCTCCAGAGAGGAGAGCCGTGGAGGCTGCCATGCCTCTCGTGGAGTGAGCCCTTACCGCCATAGGTGAAGGCAAATTGCGCACCTGATAAGCCAGGGAGATAGTCTGAACAATCCAATTGCTGATTGTATGTTTGGAAGCGGGGAGCCCAGCCTTGGGGGACCCGAAACATATCAGCAATTGGTCTGCCTTCCTCCATCGAGAGGACCTCAGAGTATATGTACTCTGACAGTACATATAGTGCTCTGACAGGGCAGAGCAAATGAAGTCTCTCGTCCTCCGCCGTCACATGAGGTGGAGGATGAAATGCCTGCAGTACCACGGGCCCCATTACGTTGGACTGCACCTTAGGAATGTATCCCGGAAAGGTGTGCAGGATGGCCCTCCTATTCCCTGGGGCAAACTCCAGGCATTGAGGAGCAATTGACAAAGCCTGGAGGTCCCCCACCCTCCTCAGAGAAGTGAGCGAGGAGAAAAGCCATCTTCAGGGTCAGGTACTTGGCCTCAGCCGACTCAAGGGGCTCGAAGGGGGCCTCAGCCAATGCTTCGAGCACCACTGCCAGGTCCCAGGTGGGAACTCTGGGGCGAGTCGCAGGTCTCATCCTCTGGGTCCCACGGAGGAATCGTACGACCAATGGGAGCCTTCCCAGAGACCCATCCCTACAAAGGGTGTGGAAAGCTGATATAGCTGCCACATACACCTTGAGGGTGGATGGGGAAAGGCCTGCAGAGAAGCGGTCCTGCAAAAACTCCAGCACCTGAACCACCGGGCAGGTTACTGGGTCCAGCATGCGTTCTCTGCACCATGTGGAGAAAACATTCCATTTGATGCCGTACATCCTCCGGTGTGGATGGGGCCCTGGAGCTAAGGAGTGTCTCGACTGCTCCTGTCGTTAGGCCCGCCTCTAGGTACTGCGCCCCCTCAAGGGCCAGACCCACAGCCGCCACAGGGCAAGGGTGAAGAACCCGGCCCCCTTCCCGGGACAGCAGGACCTGCCATGGCGGACCGTCCAGGAGATCCAGCAGGTCCGAGAACCACACCCAGGTTGGCCAGAACGGCGCTACTAGAAGTAGTCGAATACCGTCCTGACGGACCCTCTCCAGGATCCCCGGGAGCAAAGCGACTAGGGGAAATGCGTACAGACGTAACCTCGGCCACGAGTGTACCATGGCGTCCAGCCCTAGTGGGGCCGGGGGTGTCAGGGAAAACCATAGAGGACAGTGCGTAGTCTCTTGAGTCGCAAACAGATTGAGTCTATGGGCCCGAACCTTCCGCACAATGACTCCCGGGATGAACATCGCTCTGATGGACAGTAGCCTCTGCCGGGACCACAGGAGGATCTGGTGCACCAGTCTGCAAAGAGGGCGCGAGTGCAGACCCCCCTGGTGATTCAGATAGGCCACCACTGCCGTACCACCTGACAAGAACGTGGTGACCCTGGAATTTGGGCAGGAAGCTCCTCAGAGCCCGGAACACCGCCAGCATCTCTAGGCAATTGATGTGCCATGACGAATGATGCTCCTGCCAGACCCCCTGCGCCGAGCGGTCTCCCATGACCGCGCCCCACCCAGTGAGGGAAGCGTCTGTCGAAACGATTACACGGCGACAAGATGCCCCTAACTTGGGTCCCTGGGACAAGAACCAAGGCTTTTCCACTCTGATAGAGCACGAAGACATCTGTGCGTGACCCGTATCAGGCGGAACAGATTTCCCCTCGGGGAGAATCCCTTGGTCTTCAACCACCACTGCAGGGCCCTCATGTGCAGTAGACCAGAAGGTATTACGCTGGAAGCTGCTGCCATGAGGCCCAATATCCTCTGGAAGTGTTTCCTTGTGATGGCGTGGCCCAACTTCACTCTCTTTACTGTGGTCAAAATGGACTGGATACGTGCTGGAGACAGCTGTGCCTGCATCGTTCCTGAGTCCCATATCACCCCTACGAACACAGTTCTTTGAGTGGGTACCAACACACTTTTCTTCACGTTGAGCCTCAGCCCCAAACATTGAAGATGAGCGAGAACAACATCTCGATGTCGAACCGCCAACTCTCGAGACTGCGCCAGGATAAGCCAGTCGTCGATGTAGTTGAGTACTCGGATGCCCTGGAGCCTTAGAGGGGTCAGTGCTGCATCCATGCACTTGGTGAAGGTGCGAGGAGAGAGTGCTAGGCCGAAGGGAAGGACCCGATATTGGTATGCCATGCCCCCGAAGGCAAACCTCAGGAACTTCCTGTGGGATGGACGGATGGGGATATGGAAGTACGCATCCTTGGGACCAACCCCTCAGGGTTGGTGGCAGGTGCCTCGTGCTGGTCTCGGATGGTCTCCTGAAGCAAACTGGCAGGAAAGGAACCCCGATTACCTGCAGTCAGGGAGCCGAACCTCTGGCTGACTGCCGCCCCTCGGGGTCAACAGAATGGTGAAGGTTCGGTGGTGGCTAGTGCGTCCCGAGCGCCTCAGCGGCGGGAAAACTGCGCTAGTGGCCACTCTGGAGGGGACCTCAGTCGGCCTCCGGGGCTGAAACACAGAGTCAGGACCTCTTCACTTGGCCCCTCCGCGACTGGATGACGGTCCTCAAGTCCTGTCTGTCGGGGGGGGGGTGCGCAGGAGCGTCGCTTCATGTCCCAAGCTGCTCGAGGGGGACCGCGAGAAACCACACTCTTCTTGCAAAGTCTGCCAACGGAACCAGCCCCTCGGGGCTAGTGGTCGGTGTCTCATGTGATTTTCAGGTGGACCCCTGAAGCACCAGAAAGGCAGGGGAGAGCCACCGAAGATCCATGGTGAGTGAGTCTGGATGCCGCCTGACTGCAGACCCTCGGGGCAGGCAGTACGGCGTGGATTCAATGGTGGCAGGCGCGTCTCGAACGTGTAACGGCGGGATAATGTCACCCGTTGCCATGGCGGAGGGGACCTCGGTTGGCCTCCAGGGGAAGGGGGGAGGGGTACGCAGGGACCACGGAGATATGCTCATCATGCTCCGCCGCACCTCTGCGAAATCGCCAGCGGAACCAACCCCTCGGGGCTGGTGACCAGTGCTTTCTTGCCGATCTCGGACGGTCTCCTGAAGCGGGCCGCCAGGAAAAAAAAAAAACGCCGATGAACTGCAGTCTGGGAGCCGACCTTCTGGCCGACTGCCGCCCCTCGGGGCCGGCAGAATGGTAAAGGCTCGGTGGTGGCTAGCGCGTCCCGAGCACCTCAATGGCGGGAAATCGTTGATGTGCTGACAATTTTCTATACTTAGGTTTGTCCATTTATATGGCCAGAGGGAGGATTGTAAGGGCAGAAAATTGTATTCTTCTTACATTTACTATCCATTTCTGCAAGTACTTATAATAGTGCTATTTTTCCTTTATTATTATTATGTCTTATACATTGTTTAACCTTCAACATGTTCCTTTTATTATTATTATTATTATTCTTATAATTATTCTCATTCTGCTAGTCTGTCCACAGGTGTGTAGGGTTTAAGTCAAGGATGTGGAGTTGTTTTCTGTTCCTCTCCTGTTTTGTCTGGGACTAGGCAGAGCAGGCAGAGGAATCCTTTTGTTACCCAAAACATAGATACTCAGACTGTGTAAATGACTATGCATCACTCTGTTCTGGGCCAGACGTTACTGACTGTCTTAGAAGACAGAACCTCTGGTCCAGCTGATTCTGTTGTAGTACTTCTCTGTTTATTCTCTTTTGTTAAATAAATTCTTCAAAGACAACGGTTGGTTGTAACTCCATTATTTGCCTAATCTCTCACCAGGAATCTAAATTTCCACGACACAGCGCTAGTCCCAGAGCGTCTTCTACCCGCGGCATCGGGTAGAGGACGCTTGCTGTACTCCAGCAGCTGGGGAGTAGACAGCTGGGCGGAGAAATATTATCCCAAGACTTACATAACTCATTATGTAACGGCATGGGGATGCTGAGTGGCTCCTCAGGAAGCGATCATCCAGTTACTACACTGATAATTTTTTACAGTGTACCGGCATTAAGTTTCCTCACAGCCTGTGACCAATCAAGGATGAGCTTAGCCACAGCCCGCGTCACCACTTCCAGCCGCTCATCATAGTCGGCCGCGGCGCTCTTCTGATGACGTCAGCCCGACACCCGGAAGTCATTCTCCTCCTCCCTGACGCTAAACACATCTAGCTCCTCAGAGCCAGATTGCATTCGCCTCGCCGAACGGAGAAAGCCGAGAACGGGCTCCCGAACGGGAATGAGGGGAGTCGGAGTCAGCAGATGAAGGGCGAGAAGGGGCATCAGCCGTCTCAGAATCCTCCAGCAGATCTTTCTGCGATCCCCATAACTGAAACCGCCGCTTTAGCCGCCTCAGCGTATTACGGGGCGTACGCCACGGGGAGAGCGTATCTGGCCGTCCTCAGAGAAGAGAGCCATACGGGACCTAAGTACCCGCATGGGCAGGGCCTCGCAATGGTCACAAACAGCTTCTCAAGAGCTTCCGTGGTGTGCGGCAGACCCAGACAAGCAACACACAGCTCATGAGTGTTAGTCTCCTACCGTGATCAAGCGCGGGCAGGGAGACCCACATCTCCGGAACTGGTTCAACTCTGAGGACACACTGCAACTTCCAGGTGGGTACTTCTCTACTAGCCAGGATGCGGGAGCTTTTCACTAACAACATTAGCCAACGTGCCTGCTGAATAGAAAAAAGCTAATGTACCTATGTGCCGGCGTGCTTATATACGCCTACGGTTATGCCATCACATGCTACCGTTCTCACTAAGCCAATAGGATTGGAGTAGTTTTCATTCGCATTCAGCCCTGCCACGCCTAAAGGCGTTCCCATAGTGTCGTCACCGACGCAGTTCGAGTTCCCCTCGAAGGGGAACTTTCTTTTATTAACTTTATTAACTTTTTTATGATCAGTGTGATTTTTTTTGGTTCTTTTTTATTTTTTTATTTCCACACCAGAAGCCTGTACCACGAAGCAGGATTTGAGCTTATCCAGGTAACTTCGGGGTTAACCCTGGCACTAAGGTGGTTCACTTCTTACCGGGGTAGATCTCCATGGTAACTTATGCTGAATGGCAAACCTGTTCCGGAGCAAGTTATGTTCCAGAAAAGAGATTAACTCTGTGAAATACTGACCAATCAGCTCTCTGGAAAATGACATCACCATCTGTAGGAAATCCCACAGACTGTTTTAGCCAATAGGCTGCTGCTGTATGTTTGCAGCGTGATGTGGAGAAACTCTTGACTATGGCGATCCTACAGAGACTGATTAAAAGCCTCAGGCTAATGTTGCCTACAGGTTTTTACAGTACAGCAGGATCAGTTGCCTTTAAATGTCTTTTAATATTTTTATTTGCTCCCAGTCCGTTTCACACAGCCTGACGCAGCCATTAAATAAATGGATTTTATTTTTCTTATGTGAGGCTGAATATTATGAGCAGTTTGGTAGGGATATTGAAATACTAAATTAAACACCAGTTTAATTTTTGTGTGTTCTTTTCAGTTATTAAGTTATTGTGCAAGAAAAATGCTCTACATGGTGATTAGACTTTATTTTTATGCAAAAGACTACACTATGCACATGGGTCACGATTGCATGAAAGGCTCCCAATCGCCCTGCAGAGATTAGCAGGCAGGTGAGGGTCACATAGGGTCCAGAAAACCTGATATAGTCCTGTATATCCGATGAGTTTTCAGCAGCCTAAATGTTGAGCTTCAGTCTTTCAAACATTATTTGAGCACATTTTATGGCATGAAGGGATTTTTCCGTTTCACTGCTTTATGAAGTTAATTTAGAACAATGTTTGGAACACTTTTGAGTGTGTTAAATAAATTAATCTCATTGTTGAATTGGCGACAAGTTTTTTAAAGTGAGGGAGAACAGCCCGAGTCTTTAATGCGGAAACGCCGACACACAGCCGAGCTGAAAGAATAAGGCTGATATTTTCTGCAGCTCATAAGAACACTTTATCAACGCATTATTATAGACTAGCCTACTGTTCATTTAGGCATTCACACTCTCTGCAAATTTCTGTCTCCCTGCATGTTTCTGTTTCAGCCGTGCTACTGTCGTATTTCTGTAGTGTTACATTTTAATCCTCGATCGTAAAATATGACGCTCTACTGACAGTGGACCTGTTCATGTCTGTGATTGATCATCTGCTGCTAACACCGCCTCTTTTATTTGAATGAGCTCCTGGCTGGATCGGGAAACCCTGGGTTAATTTACCAAGTTGATAAGCAGCTTCGTGGTGCCGCTTATCCCGACCGCGATTGTAACAGATAACAAAAACATATCCTGGGTTTGTTAAACTAGCTTTGGGCTGCAGGCCAGGTATGTGTGTGTGTGTGTGTGTGTGTGTGTGTGTGTGTGTGTGAGTGAGTGAGTAAGAGGGACACAGAGGGGCAGGGGGGGGGCTTGTGTGTGCGTGTAGCTTAATTGTAGCTTAATTTGTATTAGCCTATTATTTTAAAGAATTTATTTATACCAGAACTACCTTTATTTTTTTTAAATACAGCAAGAAAGTGTCGGACACTAAGTGGTAAAGTAAAAAAAAACTGGTTAGAGCCAGCTGACAGTTTAAAAAAAAAGGGGAGAGAGTGTGTGTGTGCAGACACAGTCAGCTACCCAATGAGGATTTTTTTTCAATCCAAGCACAGATATTGACTCATATTACTCATATTACTCATATAATACTCGTACTCGGCAAAAGTGCTTTATCTGTATCGGATACTCATTTCAGCCGAGTATCTGGCTCAACTCTACAAGTTATACAGTGATATTGTGTTTTGTAACTCCCTTCTGCTACATAGCAGACAATATACATTAATACAGAATCAATTGTAAAAAATGGTAAACAGAAATGATGGGAGACCATCATATGTAGATAAATGATTCATTCAAAGGTAATAAAAACATTATAGGTCTTTACACACCACTGAAAACATAGTTATGGATCTTATATTGCATTTCTGTCGATAGTTCCTCAGAAGCATTACACACTGAACCTTTAAACATTTCTTAATACAGTATTTCATGATTAATTCAGATAGTTACAAAGCATTTACTAGTTGTTAGTCAAGTACTTTGTGTGAGCTCTAAAGTGAGAAGTATATGTGCCTTACAAAGCATTTACAAATGATATTGTTACACAAAAGTATCATTTATCTTCTGAAAAGAAAAAGGAAATGGACACACAGAGTGATACAGAACATATTTATTACAAAATGTCAGTCATTCGTTCATCAAAAAAAACTACACACATCAACAAGCGAGACCATTGCTGCATAAACTGTACTGTTGATATAAAATGAACCATGTAAAATCCAACCCTTTCTCACTCCCAAGTTGTCACATATGGACCAATGGTCAAGACCCTGTGGTGTCACTTTATACGGACTGGGGAGCCCCTTAGCGTCTTAAGTTCAATGCACTGTGGAAAGCCCTGTAGCATAGTTTCTGAATGCTAATGAATATGAATGGTAGCTGTAGAATATTTAACACTAGTGTATCACTTCACAGATAGTGAACCAACCACATTTAAAACAGTACCCAAAATACGTAGAGCTTTTTTCTGATAGATCATTCTTATCTGACAGTGTCCTGTAATCTGTTGTGTCAGTCCTGTTGAATGAGTTCCGAAGCAGTGGTCCAATCTGATACAGGGTGCATTATCTCTGGGACTGGCTCACCATGAACATCCAGTGAAGGGTTGTCCTCTAAGCTACAATCCAAGGTCTCAAAAACCAGTTTGCACATTTAATACCGAATAAATCAGATTCATAAGTCATCACAGTGCATATATAAAATCTCATCCCGTTGTCTAGGGATTCTTTTTCTAATACTGCATTTATAAATGATGAACCCATCATTTATAGAGTATGAAATACAATCATTAAGCACATCATAGATAAGCTTATTAATAAAAGAAAAGAATAAAAGAAGACAAACATGTAACTATAATACAGCATAACTGTTTATAAATGACTACAGTGTTGGGAGTAACGCACTACAAAAGTAATGCAGCCACAGTAATGTATTGCTTTTTGCTCTCAGTAACACATTACATCAAACTTTAACCCGAAATTAAGTGGTGTTTTGTTTTTTAAATAATTCAGCAACACTGCAAAACATTTTGACACTAGAAAAACAAATCCATGTATAAAAGAGTAATGTTATTTCCTGTTGCAGGAATCCAATGGTCAAGATTGTAGCAGGGTGCAAACTACAAAGGGAGCCCAACTCCTCTTCACAAGATGGTAGCTCCCCTGAAGGATCATGTATAAATAGATTTTTATAGGATATGTGTTTGTGCTTTAATAAATTACTTTAATGATCAGAGAGGCTACTGTCATTTCATCTTGATCTGTCTGAGTATGCCGTTATACTGCTTTACTGCTTTGTAAATGCGCACAGCGTCTTTAGCTATCTGCGAAAATAACACCCACCTACCTATGCAGACACATCTTACTATCACAATGAGAGTTACAGGTGGGAAAGGGCGTCCCTTTGAGTTCAAACGTGGTGGGGACACTTTAGGGCTTAGATTAGAGTTGTGACAAAACACTAGCATATGAGATGTGACAATCCAGAATATTGAGATCACGAGATAAGACTAGAAGATATTTTAATAGTATTTTTAAAAATATTCCTTGATGAGTACATGATTGGGGGGTTTGAGGGTTCTCCCCCAGAAGATTTTGAACATTAAACATTTAATTTCCTGCATTCTGGAGACATTTTCTGCACCAATATTTTGGTGAAAATGTCTCATGTTTAGTGTTAATCACCATCTAACTCAGCTACATTTAGCCTTAGATGTTATATGAATCTGGTTTTATCATCTGTCAATTTTCAATGCACATTTCACAGTGCAAGTTGCAACTGTTATTAACAATAATGGAAAGCTGAGGCTTTTCAGTAGCAGTAATAAGAATGAACACAGGCCTATGTGCAGTTCTTTCACCAAAACTCATTCATTACAGAATATTATCATTACAGAATCATTACAGAATATCAGGACTGAGGACACCAGAAGGGGTCCACATCCTCTCAAGCTCACTTATCTTCCAAAAACCATTGTCAAACGTAGGTTATGTACTTTATCAGCTTAAATGCATGAGCAAGCATCCAGGAACTGCACACACACACACACACACACACACACACACACACACAATATCCCGCATTCACTTATCCATTAACGTTAACTAGTTCTAGATTCAATAGACCAATAATGCTGTTACAGTTCCGTTACTGATAGCGTTAATGATAACATAGGCCTATAAGCTATTTTCACTCACCAGGTAACGTTACGAAAACATCAGCCTCATCTGGCTAGTTTTCTGTGTTTCAGTAACTTCAACGTTCCTGTCATGGTGTCACATGGTGAGCGGCAGCAGCTTCTGCAGGCTTACGAAAACGCTAAAGAGTGTAGTTTGCGTTTGCTCGCTTGCTCACATCTCCTTCAGTGATTCACATTAGTTAATTTAAAATGTGCGCCGAGTGACCGCCACACTATCATCTCACTATTTTAAGTGGGTATACGGAAATCTTTGACTATTCCTAGTGGGTATACGGCGTATACCTGCATATCACGTAGACTACACCATTGCCTATAATCTGTAATGTATTACATTTTGGAAGTAACTTGTCCAAGAATTTTCTAGAGCTCAACCTATGTGAGATTTTTTTATTTCTGATACGGATGTCGATATTTGAGTATGGTGTTAATTGTTTGTCAAATGTTATGAGCGTGTAAGACATGCTTATGATCACATTATTTCACACGCGCAAAAATTAATCTTCCTGTGCGCACGATACAGTACTCGTGCACAAATTCAACAACCAAGAGTTGTACAAGTTTCTGTGAGCGAGCGCCTGGTTTGCTCTCAAAGAATAACTCTGCTTGCACAGTGGAATTCTGCTCGCACGCAGTGTGCTTCTGCTCGCGGAGTGGTGTTTAACTCGCGCAGTGGTGTTTAACTCGCGCAGTGGATTTCTGCTCGCTCAGCTGATTTCTGCTCGCTCGAGTCTACAGGACTTTTCACAATTCGGGGGCTCTAAACCTAAACTAAATTATAACTCATTTGAAAGCCTTGTTCTGAGTCTTTCACACCCAAGCTGGAAATCACTGCAACCAATTCTATTTGTTATAGTGTACCGAGCACCTGGGCCATACTCTGAATTCTTATCTGAATTTGCAGAGTTTTTGTCAACTTTAGTCCTTAAAACGGACAAAGTTATTATTGTAGGGGATTTTAATATTCATGTGGATGTAGAGAATGACAGCTTTAGTACTGCGTTTATCTCTCTATTAGATTCAATTGGCTTCTCTCAGAGTGTTCATGAACCGACTCACTGTTTTAATCACACCCTCGACCTTGTTCTGGTATATGGTATTGAAATTGAACATTTAATAGTGTTCCCACAGAATCCCTCTTTATCTGATCATTGTTTGATAACTTTTGAGCTTGTACTGCTGAACTACCCTCCATTGGGCAAAAATTTCTATACAAGATGTCTGTCTGATAGGCTATAGCTAAATTTAAGAATCGCGATCCCATCGGCTCTAAATTCACTATCAGGTATCAAATTAACAGAGGACTCTTACGCGAATTTCAGTCCCTCTCAAGTCGATCATCTTGTTGATAGTGCTGCAGGCTCGCTCGCGAACAACACTTGACTCTGTAGCCCCTCTACAAAGAAAATACTAAAACAAAGGCGGTTAGCTCCATGGTATAATACTGAAACTTCACAAATTAAAGCAAATATCACAGAAACTTCGAGAGGAATTGGCGTTCTACCAAACTGGAAAATTCTCGTTTAATTTGGCAAGATAGTCTTAAAATTTATAGGAAGGCCCTCCGTAATGCCAAAGCAGCGTACTACTACGTCATTAATAGAGGAAAATAGGAACAACCCCAGGTTTCTTTTCAGCACTGTAGCCAGGCTGACAGAAAGTCACAGCTCTATTGAGCAAAGTATTCCCATAGCTCTCAGTAGTTATGACTTCATGAGCTTCTTTAATGATAAAATCCTAGCTATTAGAAACAAAATCCACCAAGACCTGCCCTCAACTGGCACCGACTTAACTCTATACTCAGGAACTTTAGAAACAGCTGTAAAACCAATTATATGTTTAGACTGCTTTGCTTCCCTCAATCTTTATCAACTAACTTCAATAATTTCTTCATCTAAACCATCAACCTGCCTCTTAGACCCCATCCCGACTAGGCTGCTTAAAGAAGTTTTGCCCTTGGTTGGAACTTCTCTGCTGGATGTGATCAATCTGTCTTTATCAACAGGCTACGTGCCACAGTACTTTAAAGTAGCTGTAATTAAACCTCTTCTGAAAAAGCCCAACCTGGATCCAGACGTTTTAGCCAACTATAGACCTATATCTAACCTTCCATTTCTCTCTAAGGTCCTGGAGAAAGCAGTCGCCAAACAGCTGTGTGACTTTCTACATAGCAATAGTTTATTTGAGGATTTTCAGTCAGGATTTAGAGCTCACCATAGCACAGAGACAGCACTGGTGAAAATTACTAATGACCTCCTAACTGCATCAGACAAAGGACTTGTCTCTGTATTGGTTTTACTAGATCTTAGTGCTGCATTTGATACCATTGACCATCAGATCCTATTACAGAGACTGGAACATTTCATTGGCATTAAAGGAACCGCTCTAAGCTGGTTTAAGTCCTATTTATCAGATCGATTTCAATTTGTACATGTTAGCGATGAGTCCTCCATGCATACCAAAGTTAGTCATGGAGTTCCACAAGGATCTGTGCTCGGACCAATCCTCTTCACTTTATATATGCTTCCTTTAGGCAATATTATCAGGAAACACTCCATAAACTTTCATTGTTATGCAGATGATACTCAGTTATATCTATCGATCAAGCCAGATGAAACTCATCAGTTAGCTAAGCTTCAAATGTGTCTTCAGGATGTTAAAACCTGGATGACCTGCAATTTTCTAATGTTAAACTCAGATAAAACTGAAGTTATTGTTCTGGGGCCTAAGCACCTCCAGCGACGCATTATCTAAAGATATAGTTTCCCTGGATGGCATCGCCTGGCCTCCAACACCACTGTGAGAAATCTTGGAGTTATCTTTGACCAGGACATGTCGTTCAACTCTCACATTAAGCAAATTTCAAGGACCGCCTTTTTTCACCTACATTAATATTGCAAAAATCAGGAACATCCTGTCTAAAAATGATGCAGAAAAAACTAGTCCATGCATTTGTTACTTCTAGACTGGATTACTGCAATTCCTTATTATCAGGCTCTTCGAAAAAGTCCATTAAGACTCTTCAGCTGATCCAGAATGCTGCAGCACGTGTTCTGACAGGAACCAGTAAAGAGATCATATCTCTCCTGTCTTAGCTTCTCTGCATTGGCTTCCTGTAAAATCCAGAATAGAATTTAAAATCCTTCTTCTCACATTCAAAGCTCTTAATGGTCAGGCACCATCTTATCTTAAAGAGCTCATAGTACCTTACTACCCCACCAGAGCACTGCGGCTCCCAGAATGCAGGATTACTTGTAGTTCCTAGAGTCTCCAAAAGTAGAATGGGGAGCCAGAGCGTTCAGCTATCAGGCTCCTCTCCTGTGGAACCAGGTTCCAGTTTGGGTTCGGGAGGCAGACACCGTCTCTACATTTAAGAGTAGGCTTAAGACTTTCCTTTTTGATAAAGCTTATAGTTAGGGCTGGCTCGGGTGAGTCCTGAACCATCCCTTAATTATGCTGCTATAGGCTAGACTGCTGGGGATTTCCCATGATGCACTGAGCTCCTCTCTCCTCTCTCTCTTTCTCTCTGAGTGCAACCTCATCCCATTAATGCATGTTACTAACTTCGATTTTTTCTCCCTCTCCGTGGTGGTGTGCTTCCCCCTCCTGTCACTTCCTGCGGGTGTTGCTGGCTCTGGAGCTGTGGAGTCTGGATCTGTGGTTGGGAGTCTCCTGCTGCCCCGTGTTCCTGCTTCGGCGCCCTCTGCTACAGTTGCAATTGCTATTACTAGTCCTATTGCTATTATTACTGTTATTATTATTATCATTAACATTACTATAAATATCTGTACCATTTTCATTTAGTCTATAGCACCATCACCTTTATTGTCTGTACCTCTATGTGTATACTGTGTAGGTTGCCTCCCTCTGCTCTCTCTCTCTTGCTCTCTCTCTCTCTTTCTCTTGCTCTCTCTCTCTCTCTCCCCTCACCCCAACCCGGTCGAGGCAGATGGCCGCCCACCCTGAGCCATGGTTCTGCTCGAGGTTTCTGCCTCTTAAAGGAAGTTTTTCCTTGCCTGTGTCAGCCTAGTGCTTGCTCTTGGTGGGAATTGTTGGGCTTCTGTAAATAACTTCAGAGTATGGTCTAGACCTGCTCTTTATGAAAAGCGTGTGAGATAACTGTTGTTGTGATTTGGCTATATAAATAAAATTGAATTGAATTGAAT
>JALXJV020000017.1:33831031-33856432 GCA_024633595.2 Lepomis macrochirus
CGACCACGTGACCTCCTCTTATCTGAGTTTAACATTAGAAAATTACAGGTCATCCAGGCTTCAACATCCCGAAGACACATCCGAAGCCCAGTCAACCGATGATCCTGATCTGGCATGATCGATAGATATAACTGAGCATCACCTGCAACAATAAAAGTTTATGGAGTGTTTCCTGATAATATTGCCTAAAGGAAGCATATATAAAGTGAAGAGGATTGGTCTGAGCACAGATCCTTGTGGGACTCCATGACTAACTTTGGCAGGCATGGAGGATTCATTAACATGTACAAACTGAAATTGATCTGATAAATAGGACTTAAACCAGCTTAGAGCGGTTCCTTTAATGCCAATGAAATGTTCCAGTCTCTGTAATAAGATCTGATGGTCAATAATATCAAATGCAGCACTAAGATCTAGTAAAACCAATACAGAGACAAGTCCTTTGTCTGATGCAGTTAGGAGGTCATTAGTAATTTTCACCAGTGCTGTCTCTGTGCTATGGTGAGCTCTAAATCCTGACTGAAAATCCTCAAATAAACTATTGCTATGTAGAAAGTCACACAGCTGTTTGGCGACTGCTTTCTCCAGGACCTTAGAGAGAAATGGAAGGTTAGATATAGGTCTATAGTTGGCTAAAACATCTGGATCCAGGTTGGGCTTTTTCAGAAGAGGTTTAATTACAGCTACTTTAAAGTACTGTGGCACATAGCCTGTTGATAAAGACAGATTGATCATATCTAGTAGAAAAGTGCTGACTAAGAGTAAAACTTCTTTAAGCAGCCTAGTCGGGATGGGGTCTAAGAGGCAGGTTGATGGTTTGGATGAAGAAATTATTGAAGTTAGTTGGTAAAGATTTATGGAAGCAAAGTAGTCTAAATTGGTTTTACAGCTGTTTCTAAAGTTCCTGAGTTTAGAGATAAGTCGGTGCCAGTTGAGGGCAGGTCTTGGTGGATTTTGTTTCTAATAGATAGTTTTAAGACTATCTTGCCAAATTAAACGAGAATTTTCCAGTTAGGTGGAACGCCAATTCCTCTCAAGTTTCTTCGATATTTGCTTTAATTTCCGAGTTTCAGTATTATACCATGGAGCTAACCATCTTTGTTTTAGTATTTTCTTTTTTAGAGGGGCTACAGAGTCGAGTGTTGTTCGCAGTGAGCCTGCAGCACTATCAACAAGATGATCGACTTGGGAGGGACTGAAATTAGCATAAGAGTCCTCTGTTATTTTATGACCTGATAGTGAATTTAGAGCTGATGGAATCGCATCCTTAAATTTAGCTATAGCACTATCAGACAGACATCTTGTATAGAAATTTTTGCCCAATGGAGGGTGGTTCAGCAATACAAGCTCAAAAGTTATCAAACAGTGACAGATAAAGAGGGATTCTGTGGGAACACTATTAAATGTTCAATTTCAATACCATATACCAGAACAAGGTCGAGGGTGTGGTTAAAACAGTGAGTCGGTTCATGAACACTCAAGAGAAGCCAATTGAATCTAATAGAGAGATAAACACAGTACTAAAGCTGTCATTCTCATCATCCACATGAATATTAAAATCCCCTACAATAATAACTTTGTCCGTTTTAAGGACTAAAGTTTACAAAAACTCTGCAAATTCAGATAAGAATTCAGAGTACCGGACCAGGTGCTCGGTACACTATAACAAATAGAATTGGTTGCAGTGATTTCCAGCTTGGGTGTGAAAGACTCAGGCTTTCTAATGAGTTATAATTTAGTTTAGGTTTAGAGCTGATTACTAGGCTAGAGTCAAAGATAGCTGCAACTCCACCTCCTTGGCCTGTGCTTCGAGGAATGTCAGTATTAATATGACTGGGAGGGGTGGATTCATTTAGGCTTACATATTCTCCATCACCCAGCCAGGTTTCAGTAAGACAGAATAAATCAATTTCATAATCTGATATTAGTTCATTTACTAGTACACCTTTAGAAGAGAGAGATGTTGATGTTTAAGAGTCCACATTTTACTCTATTCGTTTGCACTATTGCTCTTGTGGTTTTAATTTTTATGAGGTTTTTATGCACAGCTCCTCTTCTGTTTACCTTTGATTTAAATAATTTCAATGGTCGGGGGACAGACACCGTCACTATAGGGTTTTCACTAAGTAACTCCTGGAACGGAGGAGCAGAGAAGTGTGTTAAACCGCAACTCTGCGTAGGGTTTTGGGTGGGTAACTGCTGAATTAGAAGGGCAGAGAAGTGTGTTAGACTGTGACTTGCCTCCTGGTCTCAACTCTGGGTTGTCATGGATTTGGTCCGCTAATAAAGTTGGCCAGATTGCTAGAAACGAAGCTGCTCCTTCCCAAGTGGGATGGATGCAGCCTCTCGAATCAGACCAGGTCTTCCCAGAAAGTCTGCCAATGATCTACAAAGCCCACATCGTTTGCTGGACACCACCTCGATAACCAGCGGCGAATGACGACATGTGGCTATACATGTCATCACTGGTCAGATTGGGCAGGGGTCCAGAGAAAACTATGGTGTCCAACATTGTTTTTGCGTATGTACACACCGACTCAATATTAATCTTAGTGACCTCAAAATCGTTTCTCAAAATGGAGCTGCCAATGATCAGAGTTGGTTTCTCAGCGGGTGTGTCGCTGAGTGGGGAAAATCTATTAGAAACGTGAACGGATTGATGGTGCCCTGTGAGCTTTGAATGCTTACGACTATTCCTCCTTCGGACAGTCACCCAGTCACCCTTTCCTGGCTGCTCAGGAGATGCCGGATCAGATGCCGGCTACCAGAAGCTAACTCAGGCCAGTCCGCACCAACTACCGGGGGGCTGGCTAGCCACAGTAGCTAAAGGCTGATCTACCAAGGTGTGGAGCCGGACTTCTAACTCACTGAGCCTCGCCTCCATGTCTACTAATAAACTACACTTGTTACACGTACCATTACCGCTAAAGGAGGCAGAGGAGTAACTGATGTCACAGCCCGGCTCTTAGGCTGCGACAAAGATGGGAGACAAGATGAGATTTGCATGAAAAAAAGTAACAATTTATTTTACAAAATAAGATTTAACAAAGATAATAACGTGTGAATCAGTATCAGTCATGTCAGTGTGTGTGAAACATCAGTAAGAACACAAAAAAGCAAACAACAGCTGCACCCACAATGAGAGAGAGGGTCGTCACTCCATAAAAACGGGGTTCCCACCGGGAATTCCGTCAAACTACAACTAATTTAACTAAACAGAATTAGTAATCATTAGAACCTTAGGTTATTTTTAATCCTAATACCCTTTTAAATACTGACCAATTACCCCCAGCCTGTTGATCTCCTCCCTGCAACCAGCAACTCCGGCACCTGGAGAAGCATTTAAGAGTGAAAGCAAGGAGAGAGAGAGACAGCCAGAGATAACACATAAAAGATGATACAGTACAAAATTCAAGAGCAAGGTGCTCTTGACAAAGCATCTGCCACGATGTTTTCAGAGCCCTTAATGTGGCGGATATCCAAACAATAGGACTGGAAAAACAAAATCCATCGCATCAACCTGCGGTTTGGACAATGCAAAGAATGCAAAAAGGTTATGGAATTGTGGTCTGTATAGACCACCAGAGGAACACTACCAGAGTCAATATAGACTTCAAAATGTTGTAATGCCCAAATGAGTGCAAGAGTCTCCTTCTCAATAACAGAATAATTTAACTGAAAAGAATTAAATTTCTTTGAGTAGAAACTCACAGGTCGTTCAATACCACTGTTGTCACACTGAAACAAAACAGTACCTGCCCCTACATCACTTGCATCCACGTGCAGCTTGAAGGGTTGGTCCATGCATGGAGCTGCAAGAACAGGAGGTGAGCAAAGAACAGATTTAACATCTTCAAATGCTTGTTGACAAGAAGCTGACCAAATGTACTTAGCTTTTCCTTTTAGTAGATCTGTCAAAGGTGATACCACAGTTGAAAAGTTTTTACAGAAACTGCGATAATAACCCACAAGTCTCAGAAATCGCTGGAGTTCTTTTTTAGTTGTAGGCACTGGATACTGCTTAATTGCAGTAACTTTAGCCTGTACTGGCCGCATGTTGCCCTGCCCTACTACCTTACCAAGGTAGGTGACAGTAGCCTTAGCAAACTCACTCTTTGCCAAGTTAACTGTCAACCATGCGGCCGCCAGGCGTTCAAACAGCTTCTTGATACGAACCAAATGTTCTTCCCACGTATCACTATAGATCACAACATCGTCCAGATACACAGCACAACCATATCCATAAGGCGCTGGAATGTTGCCGGTGCGTTATGTAACCCAAAACTCATCACAGTATAGGAAAATAGGGCAAAAGGTGTTATGAAGGCAGAAATCTCCCTTGCTCTCTTGGAGAGAGGTACTTGCCAATATCCCTTCAATAAGTCGAATTTACGCACTGAGCCGAGCCAACTTGATCAACACAATCTTCCATACAGTGGCAGTGGATACGCGATCTGGTTTTGTGACCCCATTTACCTTGCGATAGTCTGTACAAAACCTAGGACTTTTATCTGACTTATCTACCAGTAAACAAGGAGATGCCCAACTGGATGATGAGGGTTCTGCAATACTGTTCTCAAGCATATATTTTACCTCCGCATCCATCACCTTTCGCTTTTCCTCTGACACCCGGTAAAAACGTTGGCGGACTGGCTGCGCTTCACCTACATCAATGTCATGTCCTCTCCTCAGACAAATGACCAAACAAAGCCTCTAAGTTCTGCAAGGTCTCAGAATTCTTTAACCGGCCATGCAACAAAGTCTCATCAGGAGGTGTAACTCCGTCATCCTCCTGTACAGAGAAACACTTCATACCATTCCCCACTGTTGCAACCACTGAAACTGCTTTCAAGGAATCTTTCCGCTCCCCACCACGCGACTCAGAAACCTGAAATTGACGAGCATAATAGGGTTTCAGAAGATTTACATGACAGAGTTGGGTAGGTTTCCTACGCTTTAGCTGTCGACAACAGTTAGTTTTGTTCTGAAACCTGACGCAAAACTGTAAAAGGACCAGGGAACTTAGCCTGAAACGGTGAACTGACAAGTGGACACAAAGCAAGAACCTGATCACCAGGACTAAACTGGCGATGCTCAGCTTTGCGATCATACAGGCGCTTCATTTTCTCTTGTGAGGAGGTTAGCTTCTCTTTAGCTATCTCCCCAGCAGTATACAGCCAATATCGGAAACCGTTAACATAGTCAACGAAGTTACTAGGAGGTTCTGATTTCCCAACAACATCATGCAGCAGAGTGAGCGGCCCACGTACTGTATGCCCAAACACCAGTTCATTGGGGCTAAAACCAGTGCTTTCCTGCACAACCTCTCTGGCGGCTAACAATAACCATGGCAAGCCCTCTTCCCAATCCTGGTTCAACTCAACACAATAACCACGCAACAAAGACTTGAGGGTCTGGTGAAATCTTTCCAGAGCTCCTTGACTCTGAGCATGGTATGCGGAAGACTGGTTATGTTTAACCCGCAGTTGCTTAAGAACTTGTGCAAACAGATGAGACGAAAAATTTGAGCCTTGATCACTCTGAACTATCTTTCGGACACCGAAGATTGACATGAACTGGGTCAGCGCTTTTACCAGCGATTTGATAGTAATAGAACGTAATGGATATGCAGCTGGATATCTTGTACACTGGCACATCACTGTAAGCAAGTAATTACTACCAGATCTAGAACGAGGAAGGGGTCCAACACAGTCAATTATCAGGTGCTCAAACGGCTGCAAGATAACTGGAATGGGATACAGAGGAGCTGGTTTAACACTCTGATATGGCTTTCCAGTCATTTGACATGTATGACATGTTTTAATATACTGTGACACATCCCTTTTTAATCTTGGCCAAAAAAAGTAGCGCAGAATGTAACCATATGTCTTGCGGACCCCTAAATGTCCTGACCGATTATGAGAAGTCCTCAACACTTCTTCACGAAACTTTGAAGGAACAACAATCTGAAACACAGATCAAAGTTCAAAAAGTTCAAAGTACAGATCAATCTGAAACACCAACAAAGTTTTCTCCATGTGGCAACCATTTCCTTACCAACAGTTGGTCTTGTAGCAAGTAACCACTTGGAACACTCTTTCCATCTGTAGCAGTGAGAACACAATCAGCGAACTCAGAGAGGGATCAGCTCTCTGCTCTGCAACCAGGTCACTGCGAGAAACAGACAAAAGAGAATCAAGAATGACAGCAAAAATCTCTTCTGCTCCATCCTGCTCAGATGCAGGCTCTGGCTCCAACTCAGCACGGTGCATAGCTCGTGTCACTGTGCAAGCTGTAAAGACACCAGGGAAACATCTAGCACTTTCTATCAGGTTTTCCTGTAACAGAGGGTGAAGACGTTACTATAGGAGGCGGTGGCGGACCATCAGCCCACACACGGTTACCAACCAGGTCGTTCCCTAGAATGATTTGCACTCCTTCAATTGGTAGTGCTGGCTTTATGCCCATGGCAACCTCACCTTGGACCAAACCACAGTTAAGTGTCAGTCTATGCACTGGAACAGGCAGTACGATTAAACCCATTCCCCGCATCAGCATCGTGGTCACCCATCTCAGTTTCCTGAGAAAGCGGCAATACAGAGCTCACAATATTTGAATGAAAAGCTCCAGTATCTCTCAACATTTTTACCGGTACAGTGACATCACTCCCCACTAGCTGACACACAGCCATCAGACACCTGAAAGCTGAGAAGTCTGACTCCTCCAAGCTACACTTATCACCAGCGTCCACCTGTTGACACAGGGAGAAATGACAGGACTGACATGTTTAACAGGAGCAGCAAATGCAATAGGCTTAACCGGCGGGCCACTATTTCCACACCTAACATTATTCCTAGGACAATCAGCTTTCCAGTGTCCCCTGCCTCTGCAGAAGTTGCATATTTTGGTCAAGTCAAACTGGATCTGACCTCGTGTAGTCCGCTCCGCCTACCCAAGCGACCAGTTCCTTCCTCCCATTTACCTGGAACGAAACTTACTACCATCTCCCTGTAACCAACATCATCCCGAAGCACGGTAGTCATGGTCACTCCTATGTGTAATCACATACTGATCTGCCAATTTAGCGGCTTCTGCAGCTGTCTTCACCTCATGTTCATTGATGTAAACAGCAATGTAGTTTGGAACAGAATTTTAAACTGCTCCAAAATGACCAAATTACACAAAGCTTCATAAGTCTCAACCTTCAATGAAGTACACCACCGATTGAAATGAGTACTTAGCTCCCTGGCAAACTCAACATGAGTTTGCTTACCAGACTTCTCCCATGTCCGGAACCTCTGGTGATATGCCTCTGGCACCAATTCATAAGCCATTAACACTGCAGACTTAACAGTCACATAAACTTTACTTTCAGCCACAGTCAGAGCAGAGTATGCCTCCTGGGCTCTACCTGTCAACACACATTGCAAGAGTAATGTGCGGTCAGAGTCTGACCACTGTCTACTCTCTGCTACCCGCTCAAAAAGTGAGAAAAGGTGTCCGGATGCCTTTCGCAAAACTGAGGAACCAACCGCAGATTACTGGCCACATCAAAGACCCTGAAGCAGACCTACTAGGGTTTGCAAGAGAGGCATAGCCACCACCTGTATGAGTTTCCACACCTAATCTATGCTCCTCCACCTCAAGTGTTTTAATTTCTGCCTCTCTCCTCAATTTTTCAATGGCCAATTTCTCCATTTCAGATCTTATGTTCTCCTTCATCCTCTTATCACCAACTTCTATGTTAAAATGCTCAGCGATTCTCAATAATTGCTCCCGTGAACAACTCTCCAATAACTCCATTGAAGGTGCACTCAAAAACTCAACACTAGCCATGGCTTACTACTTAATTTACTTGCCCAAAAACAGAACTACTTAAACTAATATGACAAAACTAGGCCATACTCCAACATGCAGCACTCCAAGCTCAAGACAGCCTCAACCACAGCCAAAACATCACCGCAGCTATGTCCCTCTAACTGCCTATCCAAAATCTAGCTAAGCTCCCCCCTAGTCTTCAGATGTTACTTGTGGTGGGTACTTATGCACTATAGACCGACAGCCCGGCAAAGCAACCATAAAATGGCAACCCACCTGCAGCTCGCGATGTGCTCCGAGACAACTGCTCTAACCACGTTCATCACCACACTACAACCCCCCCAAATGAACTCCAAAGGGAACCCGCTCTTTGCCTAAACAGGGACAATACAACGGCAATTTACTATGGCCATGCACAGGACAAACAGAACTCAGTGCCACAAAATCACCAGCATCTCCCAGCCTGGCAACATAAATTCTCTCCCTCAAACCAAACCACAATTTGTTAATCAGTACTATTGCTTACCTTAATCCAAAACCGCAAAAACAGACTACTTACCAGCTCATCAATGTCTCCTAAGCAACCAGACTGTTAAACTCATTTACAAAATGAGGCACACCGTTTATAACACTAAACCACAACTAACCTCTGACGTCAAGCCAACACCAGGTCACAAGGATCGGACGAGCCCCCATTTGTCATAGCCCGGCTCTTAGGCTGCGACAAAGATGGGAGACAAGATGAGCTTTGCATGAAAAAAAGTAACAATTTATTTTACAAAATAAGATTTAACAAAGATAATAACGTGTGAATCAGTATCAGTCATGTTAGTGTGTGTGAAACATCAGTAAGAACACAAAAAAGCAAACAACAGCTGCACCCGCGATGAGAGAGAGAAAAATATAAAGTTGGTGAGCTTTATAGCTCCCAACCACTCAGGCCCAGGTGTAACACATGCCACTGATGACGACCTCCCAGAACCACATCCTGTAAGACAAACACAAAGAGACAGACCCAGACACAGGACACCTAGTGGCTGGGAGGGGTCATCACACTGAACATCTGACACACCTAGCAGGAGAAAGCAGGAGAGGGAGAGGGAGAAGGAGAAGCCATTGCTAGCTGCTAAGCTAAAGTCACTAACGGCTAAGCTAAAGTACGGTAGCGTTGGCTACCAAAACTTTTGAAAACAACTATGAGATTGAACAGCAGTCACTAAAGATGGAAAGAACTGTGAGTGCTTAGGCAAACTTATTATAAGAATAAGTGTTTAGTGGACAATTGGCCGCTGTAATGACAATCTAACAATTTTATCTGGTATTTAGTAGGGATGAGCGAGTACATCATTATCTGTATCTGTATCTGTTAACCATATGAATTATCTGTATACGTATCCGTACTCGGATTGGGCGGTGCCTAGCCCGGAAGTGGGCGGGATTTAACCCAGAAGTGGGTCAGGTTGTCTTGAAATGGGCGGGGCTTTAACTGTATGTTATTTTAAGCATGCAATTTATATGGGTTGATCAGAAATTGTTATATTTATAGCTGATTAGAGAACTATTTACATGACAGCATCAGCATTGAGCTTCAGATCAATGGTTTTGATCACGATAACAAACAAACTATATACAGAACAAGTTTTGCAACAATGAATACAACACATGCTGTTGCAATTGTGTAGTAAAATGTAATGAACAAGAGTTTTCATACTCAACATAACTTTCTTTTTTTTAACTTTTAATTTTTTTATGAACGGTTAACCTGCTCCCAGCAGGTTATGTTCCAGAAAAGAGATTAACTCTGTGAAAACGCTGCATACTGACCAATCAGTTCTCTGGAAAATGACATTATCAGCTGTAGGAAATCCCACAGACTGTTTTAGCCAATAGGCTGCTTTATGTTTGCAGGGTGATGTGGAGAAACTCTTGACTATGCCGATATAATCCTACACTGACAATGTAGACTAGACTGATTAAAAGCCTTAGGCTAATGTTGCCTACAGGTTTTTACAGTACAGCAGGATCAGCCTACTTACTGCCTTTAAGTGTGTTTAATATTTTTTATTTGCTCCCAGTCCGTTTCACACAGCCTGACGCAGCCGTTAAAATAAATGGATTTTATTTTTCTTATGTGAGGCTGAATATGATGAACAGTTTGGTATTGAAATACTAAATTTTAATATGAATGTAGTCCATCTATTTAGGTTAGTATAGCTTTCTAAGGCCAACTACAGAGACTGTGGTCATGTTCCATCCTACCTTTTTGCGCAGCAGCCCAAATGTTCAGTTTCAGTCTTTCAGACACTATATCATTTTATGGCATGAAGGGATTTTTCCGTTTCACTTCGTGTGTTAAATAAATTAATCTGATTTTTGAAGTGGCGACAAGTTTTTTTTAAAGTGAGGGAGAACGGCCCGAGTCTTTTAATGTGGAAACGCCAACACACAGCCGAGCTGAAAGAATAAGGCTGATATTTTTTTTTTATCAACGCATTATTATAGACTACGCCTGTTCATTTAGACATTCACACTGTCTGTGATTTTCTGTCTCCCTGCATGTGTCAGTTTCAGCCGTGGTACTGTCGTATTTCTGTAGTGTTACAGTTTAATCCTCGATCGTAAAATATGACGCTCTGCTGACAGTGGACCTGTTCATGTCTGTTTGGTCATCTGCTGCTAACACCGCCTCTTTTATGTGAACGCGCTCCCGGCTGGATCGGGAAACCCTGGGTTAATTTACCGAGTTGATAACCAGCTTCGTGGTGCCGGTGTGACACCAAAATCTGTGACCTATCAGATTCTGTGAACCCAAATGGGAAGTTAAGCGCCTGAGGCTTTGTTGACGATATGAAGCAGCTGCGGGTTGGTTGGGTTTAGGGACTAATGGCTCGTTTCCACTGAGTGGTGCGCGATACGGTTCAGTACGATACGGTTCGGATCGGTCGCTAAACCATGATCGGGGCTCGCGTTCCACTGCCAACAGTACCCTACTTGATAGGCGTGGTGTATGCCGACATTATTTGTCAACGGTGTTTTAAAAATGAGCCTCTTGTGTTGTCGAGTTCCCTTAGCACGCAGCGCAAGTGGCGATTCTCTGTCAACCAATCACCGTTCTGCAGTGAGTCTAGCTCCACCTTTTAGTACCGTACCACTGTGCTAGGTACCCCAACGAAAGGTACCCAAAAAGTGGTACGATACGGTTCGACTTTTGGTACCATTCACAACTTTTGACAGTGGAAGCGCCAAATAATTGCGCATACTGTACCGAACTGAACCGTATCAGCACCACTCAGTGGAAACGAGCCATAAAAGTACTTGGTTGGGTTTAGGTACTAAAAGTACTTGGTTATGGTTAGGAAAACATCGTTGTTTGGGTTTTGGTCACAGAATCTGATAGGTCACAGATTTTGGTGTTACACCGGTTATCCCAATCGGGATTGTTAGGGTTAGTGAAGCCAGATAACAAAAACATATCCTGGGTTTGTTGAACTCGCTTCGTGGTGCAGGCCAGGTATGTGTGTGTGTGAGTGAGTGAGTAAGAGAGGGGGGGGGCCTGTGTGTGTGTAGCTTAATTTGTAATATTATTTTAAATAATTTATTTATACCACAACTACCTTTATTTTTTTAAATACAGCAAGAAATTGTCAGACACTCAGTGCGTGAAGTAAAAAAAAAAAACTGGTTAGAGCCAGCTGACAGTTTAAAAAAAAATCTCCGATGACGGGCAGAGAGAGAGAGAGACAGTGTGCGCACAGTCAGCTACGCAATGACGATTTTTATTCAATCCGAGTACAGATATTGACTTGTATTACTCGTATAAAACTCGTACTCGGCAAAAATGCTTTATCCATACCGGATACTTGTTTCAGCTGAGTATCCGGCTCAACCCTATTTGTAATATCAAGAAATAGTAAGAAATTGTCAATATTTGCCTTGTCTATGTTTGTACAAGGTGGTGGAAGTGTGTTTTGAAGTTGTGGTAACCTCTCCTAAATAGGAGTACCTGTTTGGTATTATTGTGTACAGATTATGTTTTTGTCATGTTTTCAAATGGCTAAGGCTTTAACACTTTATTCAGTTAATGTACTGTATGTTTTGGGTTTCAGGTGCAGATGGTACTTTATTGAAGTTGTGCAACTGTGGATGAAGTGAAATTGTAAGTTTTGCAATTTTGCCACTTACAATGAAAAAAACAGTAGTGAGTCACTACAAAGACAGTCATGGACGTGAAAGACGGGGCTTGAGCTGCATTTACCCAAACTGACAGTCCTCCAATCCCATGTGGATTTTGCAAAACATATAAAGGAGCACAAAAAAGGATCAAATCCTGTTGCTAAAATACACTGTGAACTTTGTAGTTTTTCAGCTCCAACCAACATCAGGCAATATTTTCTTCATCTAAAGAGACATTTGAGAAATCGAGAGACTGTGAATTGCCCATTTGTAGGGTGCTCTTTTAAGTCTAAGGTATTCTCAACTTTTACTGCCCATAAAAGTCGGTCTCATCACACTGCTACGTTTGTCAATTTCAGACCTGAACTTGTTGTGAAGTGTCACAGTCAGTCCTTTGTAAACGACGAAGGGGATGATTTAGTGTCACCAGATTTATTGTTGCCAGAACCTGTATTTCAGCCTGTACAAAAGTCCAGTCAGAGGCGGATTGCATCCCTTTTACTTAGGCTGCAAGCAGTCCTTCATGCGTCAAAGTCTGCAATTCAAGAAATTGCGGATGACTTATTTGATATTGGTGAAGGTGCTGGACAAATAACTAGGCAGGAAATTGAAAACATTTTGACGGTGCATAATTGCACATCTGAGGAATTGACATCATCGTTGACTGAAGCATTACAGAGTTCAAACCCACTCACTTTGCTTTCAAGAGAGGGACCTCTAGGCACAGAAGATAAAAGGCATTCATTTTATAGGCAAAACTTTTCTGTCATTGAACCTGTTGAATATGTTTTGAGTACACAAAAAGGTCTCATACTGTTGTTTATGTCCCAATTCTAAAATTACTTTCTGATCTACTCAAAAGAGAAGAAATACTGCATGTATTGAGAGTAAACAAACCAGTTGAACAGTCTGGTCACAACAGGTCATGTCTGGATGGTGACTACTTTAAAAGTAATCCAGTTCTCTCAGGTCAAGATTTTAGTTTATGCATAACATTGACGATTTTGAAATTTGTAATCCCTTGGGGACCTCCAGGAAAAAACACAAAGTCTGTGGTGTGTATTGGCCAATTTGCCAAGAAGATATAAGTCATCACTTTCATCAATCTACCTAGCTTTACTGTGCAAGACTGAACATATCAAGATTTATGGGTATAGTAGTGTTTTAAAGCCACTGATAAAAGACATTGAACATCTAGAAACAGTTGGTGTGTTTGTTGAGAAACTTGCTGTTAATGTTAAAGGGACAATCTTGTATGTGGCTGCAGACAACTTGGCTGCACACTCCTTAGGTGGATTCCAAGAGTCATTTAATGTGGACAAGTTTTGTAGGTTTTGTCTGAGTAGTCGTAAAGAAATACAGACTTGTGATGTCAGAAGTGGTAACTTTGTTTTACGAACACCAGAGTTGTATGATGAAGCTGTGAATGTGTTGAAGCAGAGTGAACTTGTGTCTGTTGATGGTGTAAAACAAGAATGTCCTCTTAACAGATTGACAGGTTTTCACGCATGCCAAGGCTTTCCACCTGATTTTTTACATGATGTGCTGGAAGGCATTGTACCCATAGAGCTAAGTCTTAGCCTTGCGGATTTAATTTCAAAGAACTATTTCACATTGGACAAGCTTAATAGTGAAATAGAAGGCTTTCCTTTTAAATTTGCTGACAAGACAAACCGCCCTCAGAAAGTTCCATCAACTTTCCAACGGAACAAGACTCTAGGCGGTAATGGACATGAAAACTGGAGTCTTGTGCGTTTTCTGCCCCTCATCATCGGTCACCGTGTTCCAGAAGGTGATCAAACATGGGAATTAGTTCTTGAGCTCAAAGACTTGGTGGAGTTATTGTCGACTCCATATTTCGCTTCAGACTCACTTTGTTATTTACAATCAAAAATATCGGACCACAGACAGTTGCTGCTGACCGTTTTCCCGAATAACAGGTTGCGTCCCAAACATCACTTTGAGCATTACCCATATTTCATTCAGAAGTTTGGACCTCCAGTTGAGTGTTGGACAATCGGTTTGAAGCTAAACATTCTTTCTTTAAAAAGTTGTGCGTGATGCCAACAATTTTAAAAACATTCTGCTTACCCTGGCTTCAAGACATCAACTTATGTTGGCACATTATCTATGCGAAGCCTTTTCAAGCCTGAGACTGAGACTGCAAAGGTGTCTGATGTGTGCCTGGATGTCTTAGACACTGCTGTCAGACAAGCTATCTTGAACAGATTCAGTGATGTTGACACAGTTGGACTGACTCCTTACATCTTTCTAAATGGAACAAAGTATTCAAAGGCAATGATTCTTTCTGCAGGGAGCACGAGTGGACTACCGGACTTTGGAAGGATTTTGGAAATATGCATTGTGTTGGCTAGTCATGTTTGCTTCATTATTGAACCTTTTACATCGTACTATGTGGAGCATCTATGGAGTTACCATCTTGTGAGGAAAAGTCCTACTACATGTCTGTTTGTGAAACCAGAGGATCTCAATGACTACGTGCCACTGGTGTCATACTTCATTCAAGGCTACCTTTTGGTCACTCCCAAGACATTCTTGCTGAAATAAACCTGCTGTAAGTAATTATAATGTTGTTAGGGCTGAGCAATTTTGAAAAATGTGTAAATGTGATCATTTTGACTGATACAAGTAATTGAATTTGGGTTAGAGCCAATGATCAATTTTTATAATTCTTATTTTCATAGGAAAAATATAAATTGTAGTGTGATTTTTTGCATGGAACTGCAAAATTTTAACACCTCAATATAATGCAGCTCAGTACATTTTCACTCAACTATGCCCTAAAACATAATTGAATTTACACATTTAGTGCAAACTGGCTACAACCTACACGCGCAAAAGACCAATAACAAAAATATCACATGGCTTACTATTTGTACATAATTAAACATGGAGGCCACTGAATTCAGTTTTGAAAGTTTCCTTTTTACGAGGATCTGCAGTTGAGCAAGATCATTTGTGAACACATAATAAAACTGATAAATAGTTGAAGGATAAAGAGTCAAATTTTTAGTTGTGGCTTGTTGTCAAACAATGGCTACTACCAGAGACAGTTTATAGGAGACATGCCACTCAGTCAAATCCTCAATACAACTTTATGGGGAAAGCCCATAATGGCAAAGATGGCGGTTATCCCACCCCTCCTGTTAGAAAGCCAATCATCTGCTTTTAACAACCAAAGTGAGAAACATATTTCAGCCAATCATAGGAGCCTGGTCTTGTTAGTCAAAATAGCTGCCCGGAGCTGTTACCATGATGGCGGCTGAATGACAGGACTTGCCTAAAAGGACTTTGCTACTACATAGTATGGAGATTTGGAGTTGTAACCACAGTGATGAGATTGTGACCTGAATGGCTTTGTAGAAACAAATTGCACTGAAAATGTCTGCATATTGAAAACTACTTTTAACTACAACTGTTAGTGCCTAATGGCAACAGTTTCAGTTCAGGTGATCCATCTCTTTGACTTCAGATTAACTGTTTAGACTGAGGTTGCTTTGCGAAAAATCATGCCAGTATCAGATTTTAAACCAAATATGGCCAAACTCAGAATAGAAAATATCAGATTCCATGTTCTGTTCACTGATACTTAAAAGCTGTTAAAAAAATTGCTTAAGGATAGATGTGTGACGGGGACTGATATGAATAGGTTATAGTAAACATTTATACTTAAAACTATGTATTTTTATCTCTTTTCAGGTAAAAGTTGTCTGCAATGCTGCTACGTGTCATCATATCAGAAAATGAAATCAGACGTCTTTCAGTTGAAGACATCCCATCCAGTGTTGAGGAGCTGTATCAGGTGTTGCGAACAAAGCTTGTTCTGAGAGGTGGATTCATTTTGCAATTTGAGGATCCTGATTTCAATAATCAGTTGTGCAACCTAAAAGACATCAAAGACCTTCCTGTGGGGCGGGCAACTTTGAAAGTGTTGTTCACAGCTGATGACGTCTCAGATTCTACACTGGACACTTGCAGCCTCTCTTCTCTTAGTAGTGGAGATTCTGTTGAATGGCCTGACCCCCTTCCGATTCCATAGTTCTCACATGATGTGGAGCTGCAGCTGAAAGAAGCCAATTGTACGTATGCCAAGGATGGATCTGTAATGGTGATTCCTAAAGGTTTAAAGACTGATATCCTTGATACACTGGCCGACAGTATGTCAAAGATTAGTGCTTATCCTGAGAGACATCACTATGAGAATGTAGCCAAAGCACTTGTGGAGAAGCATCCTAGTCTGAAGGAGCCAGGGTCTGAAAAGGGATGGTACTCGTGGTTTCACAGCCTGAAATTTAAGCTTGGAAACTATCGGCAAAAGTTAAGTGCAGCAGGATGCCCTGAGGTGGTGGTAAACAAAAGAAAAGGAGAAGGTTCAAAGGGGAAAAGTGTAAAGAAGTCAAAGAAGGGTGAGGTCAACTACTGTCCAGATCCACCTGAAGGACAGAGTCCTGAAAACATGGAGGAGAAGCGCAATATGATGGAGGTTGAAATGCTGAAAAGAGACCCTGATCACCAGCTGGTAGAAGACCGGATGGTTGCTATGTTTTCCCAGCGCAGAAAAAAGATAATTGGAGATCAGCCACTCATCACAGAAGTCATTTCCAGATGGCCAGCTCTGTTCCATGAGAGACAGGTACTCAGTTGAGAGATAGAAGCACATTTTATCTGATACTGTGTCTCATTCATAATTATGTTTGACTTATATTTTTTATCTGTCTCTTCTCAGATCAGGGCGGAGTTCAAGAGAATAGTCACCAAAGACCTTCTGGAATCTTTTGTTGACAGACTTGATGGCCTGGTCCCAAGACTGCTAGAGATGTACAAAGCAGCCACCAAGACTCGAAAGAAGCAATCACTGAAAGACATTTTGGACTGCCTTCAGAAAGACGTAAGTGGAAAGCAGATCATAAAATTAGGCAAAATGTATTATCTTGGCTAAAACATTTTTATCTTACTGCATGTTTCTTTGTCTTGTAGGATACAAATGAGAGGGAGAAGGACTGCTGCCTTGCTTGGTCTGCCACACTACATATCAGGCTGAAGATCCATCAACTGTCATCAGGATGTGCGATGTAAGACTAATATGTTATCTGTAACGCAAAAATATTATTGTGTATATTGGTGATTCTTTTATTGTAGGATTTTTTTTATTCCCAGGGTAGATTTTCAAGAAAGAAAAATACTTCATACCACAACCCAGACTTATAAACTTTGCCTGTCTAATAGTCGTAAAAACTCATTCAATTCATTCAAACTTTACTTTGCATTTTCTCAAAATAACTTAAATGACAGATTTCAAGTTCATGTGGTTTATAATGTGTAATACACTTTTTTCTTGGCTGTTCCTGTCACTCATCTTTTAGGGAAAAATTCTAAAACATTTGCTAAAGTGCTTCAGTGTCTGAACTTACAATTTCAATGAATTGATAGTGATGGTGTTACTGATCAGGTTCAGTCTATTTTGGGAACAACTAAAGGGGGTGACTTTCTTGCTCTATATTTGAGGATTATGATTGCATTTTAAAATAGCCTTTTTAAAGCCTATATAATTGTAGACTGAAACAGTCACACACTGTCTCTGCTTTTTAAGGCTCACACGGAGACTCTGGATGAAGCCATGAAGGGGATGCAACTTGGCCTGCTGATAGGCTATGAAGGTACTGAACGGGATGCCTTTCCACGGGAGGTCTTCGAGATAGCTGTTGTGGTTGAGGAGACCATTGTGCTTCACAACATTAAAGATGTGGCATGCAGCTTTGCCATGCTCATGGGTGTCATCTACTGTGTCAATCTTGAGTACCCAGAAGCCATGAAGTATTCCTTTGAGTTTCTTCAGAGAGTTGTGATGAAGATAAAACCAGACCAAGCATCTGCCCACGTACATGGACTAAGAAACAGAATCCTGAGGTACAGACTGTAACACCTGCTCCTCATTTTCTCAAGATTCTCATGTGGAAATGGTTCCTGTCAAGACTTAATTGTTCTTTTTTATATGCACTTTCAGCACTGTTCTGTACTGTGAAAAAACAGCACTGTCTCACAATTTAAAACTGTTAATTTGGAGAATGATAGAGGGGACAAAACACTGATCTTCCCCACTTTACGTTATTGGATGGATCGTGAGAGCTAATAGGCTCGACTGTTCGAAGTCTTGTGACGTTAGAAGTGGAGTAGTTAAGACAACACAAACCAGCCAGTTCTTTATTTTCAATGGAATAAGACTGTAATAGACTCGGACATTTGAGTTTTGTGCATTTCCTTTTCAATATTATTACTACTCATTAGTCACCATGTAGTAGAAATCACAAGCATTTTACTGATTACAGCTGATGGTCTCAACTGTTCTCTCCTCAGACATGTTTTTCTTTATTATGTTTCTTGATTGTTAAATGCAGTTGTAGGCAGTCTCAACAGTCTCAAGGTTTATATGATCTCATTTAAATTAACTGGTGTAAGAGTTGGGTGGGTTGACCTCTTCATAGACTGTTTAAATACTGTTAAAACATGTTTAATTATCATAAAAATGGTCTCACTTTGGCACTTGTGTAGTCTGAGAAATGTTTTCATTAGCTTTTAGGCTTGTTACATCAATTACAAGTGTATCTGAAGGAGACGAAGGCTGTAAGTTGAAGTACTTACAATAAATTATTTTTGAATACATGAATGAAGTTCATTCATTGTACTCTTTAAGAAACTGATGAACTTGCCATTATTAGTTGAGATAAGGTATGGAAATTAAAACACAAGTCTACTTAATTTAAAATTATAAGTTCAATTGCTGTCTTAAAACATGAGTTAACCTAACTTGAAAAGGCAATTGGTATGAATATAATCAATTATCTTAACTTAAAAAATGTGAGTTGAAAGGGTGTAGACGTGCATGTTTGTTTGACAAGAAAAAGTAAGTTTCATTGACTAGATAATGTAATACAGATAGTTGTTTTAACTCACAGTATCAAGTTGAAACAATAAATGATCATTCATTAAACAACTTCCCTAACTTAACTTACAGAGTTGAAATAGCTTAGATTTGTATGTTTGTTTGTCAAAAGAAAGCAAGTTTCTTTGAATGAACAATGTAATATAGGTAGCTGTTTTAACTCACAGTATCAAGTTGGAACAATAAATGATCATTCATTAAACAACTTGTGTAAAGTAACATCATGAGTTAAAACAAAGCTTTTTTAAAAGTTGATATTACTCACATTTTTAAGGCAGCAATTGAACTTAAGTTTTTAAGTTAAACCACCTTGATAATTTTTACAGTGTGTAGACTGCGCTGGTTTAGTTATTGACCATCTAGGTTTATTGTTATACACTGCTCAAAAAAATAAAGGGAACACTAAAATAACACATCCTGGATCTGAATGAATGAAATAATCTCATTAAATACTCCTTTCTTTACATAGTTAAATGTGCTGACAACAAAATCACACAAAAATTATCAATGGAAATCAAATTTATCAACCCATGCAGGTCTGGATTTGGAGTCACACTCAAAATCAAAGTGGAAAACCACACTACAAGCCGATCCAACTTTGATGTAATGTCCTTAAAACAAGTCAAAATGAGGCTCAGTAGTGTGTATGGCCTCTATGTGCCTGTATGACCTCCCTACAACACCCGGGCATGCTCCTGATGAGGTAGCGGATGGTCTCCTGAGGGATCTCCTCCCAGACCTGGACTAAAACATCATGGACAGTCTGTGGTGCAACGTGGCGTTGGTGGATGGAGCGAGACATGATGTCCCAGATGTACTCAATTGGATTCAGGTCTGGGGAACGGGCGGGCCAGTCCATAGCATCAATGCCTTCCTCTTGCAGGAACTGCTGACACACTTCAGCCACATGAGGTCTGGCATTGTCTTGCATTAGGAGGAACCCAGGGCCATCTAATCTGTTTGTGTGATTATCTTGTGCCTAGAGTTGATGTTTGACTGTATGTTTCTTTTACAAATGTAGTGATGTAGCTGTGTTTGTAGTTATGAGAAAGACATTTCAACATTAGTGTACATAAACAATGGCTAAAGGTCCCCAAGTATCTGTGTTTCTGGTATATAAGCTACCAATAATATAATTTGACATTGTTCATAGCTAAACCTACTGTGTGAAAACCTTTTACTGTAATTGGTGCTGTTATGACACTTCTCAGCCTCCCTGGTAAAGTCTACGCCAGGGTGCTGGAACGGAGGGTTCAGCCGATTGTCTAACCTCAGATCAAAGAGGAACAATGCGGTTTTCGTCCTGGTCGTGGAACAACTGACCAGCTCTTTACTCGCAAGCGATCCTGGAGTGGGCTTGGGAGTATGCCTATCCGGTCTACATGTGCTTTGTAGATCTGGAGAAGGCATATGACCGGGTCCCCCGGGAGACACTGTGGGAGGTGCTGCGGGAGTATGGGGTGAGGGGGGCCCTTCTTAGGGCTATCCAATCCTTGTACATCCAAAGCGAGAGCTGTGTCCGAGTACTCAGTAGTAAGTCGGACTCTTTCCAGGTGGGGTTGGCCTTCGCCAGGGCTGCGCTTTGTCACCAATTCTGTTTGTGATATTCATGGACAGGATATCGAGGCGTAGCCGGTGGCGAGGAGGGCTGCGGTTCGGTGGGCTTGGGATCTCGTCACTGCTTTTTGCGGATGATGTGGTCCTGATGGCATCATCGGTCCGTAGCCTTCAGCTCTCACTGGAGCGGTTCGCAGCAGAGTGCGAAGCGGCTGGGATGAGGATTAGCACCTCTAAATCTGTGGCCATGGTTCTCAGCAGGAAACCGATGGAGTGCCAACTCCAGGTAGGGAATGAGTCCTTGCCCCAAGTGAAGGAGTTTAAGTACCTCGGGGTCTTGTTCACGAGTGAGGGGAGACTGGAGCAGGAGATTGGCCGGAGAATCGGAGCAGCCGGGGCGGTATTGCACTTGCTTTACCGTACCGTTGTGACGAAAAGAGAGCTGAGCCGTAAGGCAAAGCTCTTGATCTACCCGGTCAATTTTCGTTCCTACCCTCACCTATGGTCATGAAAGCTGGGTCATGACCGAAAGAACGAGATCACGGGTACAAGCGGCGAAATGGGTTTCCTCAGGCGGGTGGCTGGTGTCTCCCTTAGAGATAGGGTGAGAAGCTTCGGCCATCCGCGAGGAGCTCAGAGTAGAGCCGCTGCTCCTTTGCGTTGAAAGGAGCCAGTTGAGGTGGTTTGGGCATCTGGTAAGGATGCCTCCTGGGCGCCTCCCTAGGGAGGTGTTCCAGGCACGTCCAGCTGGGAGGAGGCCTCGGGGAAGACCCAGGACAAGGTGGAGAGATTATATCTCCACGCTGGCCTGGGAACGCCTCGGGATCCCCCAGTCAGAGCTGGCTAATGTGGCTCGGGAAAGGGAAGTTTGGGGTCCCCTGCTGGAGCTGCTGCCCCCACGACCCGACTCCGGATAAGCGGTTGAAGATGGATGGATGGATGGTGCTGTTATTCCAGGGTTTCCCATACATTCATTAATTTGTGGCGGCCCGCCACAATATCAACGCTGATGGCCACAGATTGATTTTCAGATTATTTAACTATTTAATATGGGTAAAACTGTAATTTATTGTAGCTATTGGAGCTTCCTCCCTCGCTCCCTCTCTCACAAACAGACGAATAGCCCTCCTCGCGAATAACCCTTTTAGAGCAACCATGCAGGGCAACGTTGCCGTCATTGGTAATCAGTAAAGATAGTAACATTCAGGTATTGAAATTGAACATTTAATAGTGTTCCCACAGAATCCCTCTTTATCTGATCACTGTTTGATAACTTTTGAGCTTGTATTGCTGAACTACCCTCCATTGGGCAAAAGTTTCTATACAAGATGTCTGTCTGATAGTGCTATAGCTAAATTTAAGGATGCGATTCCATCAGCTCTAAATTCACTATCAGGTCATAAAATAACAGAGGACTCTTATGCTAATTTCAGTCCCTCCCAAGTCGATCATCTTGTTGATAGTGCTGCAGGCTCACTGCGAACAACACTCGACTCTGTAGCCCCTCTAAAAAAGAAAATACTAAAACAAAGATGGTTAGCTCCATGGTATAATACTGAAACTCGGAAATTAAAGCAAATATCGAAGAAACTTGAGAGGAATTGGCGTTCCACCTAACTGGAAAATTCTCGTTTAATTTGGCAAGATAGTCTTAAAACTATCTATTAGAAACAAAATCCACCAAGACCTGCCCTCAACTGGCACCGACTTATCTCTAAACTCAGGAACTTTAGAAACAGCTGTAAAACCAATTTAGACTACTTTGCTTCCATAAATCTTTACCAACTAACTTCAATAATTTCTTCATCCAAACCATCAACCTGCCTCTTAGATCCCATCCCGACTAGGCTGCTTAAAGAAGTTTTACCCTTAGTCAGCACTAGACCTATATCTAACCTTCCATTTCTCTCTAACATCCTGGAGAAAGCAGTCGCCAAACAGCTGTGTGACTTTCTACATAGCAATAGTTTATTTGAGGATTTTCAGTCAGGATTTAGAGCTCATCATAGCACAGAGACAGCACTGGTGAAAATTACTAATGACCTCCTAACTGCATCAGACAAAGGACTTGTCTCTGTATTGGTTTTACTAGATCTTAGTGCTGCATTTGATACCATTGACCATCGGATCCTATTACAGAGACTGGAACATTTAATTGGCATTAAAGGTATCCACTCTAAGCTGGTTTAAGTCCTATTTATCAGATTGATTTCAGTTTGAATCCTCCATGCATGCCAAAGTTAGTCATGGAGTCCCACAAGGTTCTATGCTCGGACCAATCCTCTTCACTTTAGGCAATATTATCAGGAAACACTCCATAAACTTTCTTTGTTATGCAGATGATACTCGATCAAGCCAGATGAAACTCATCAGTTAGCTAAGCTTCAAATGTGTCTTCAGGATGTTAAAACCTGGATGACCTGTAATTTTCTAATGTTAAACTCAGATAAAGGGCCTAAGCACCTCCAGTGACTCATTATCTAAAGATATAGTTTCCCTGGATGGCATCGCCCTGGCCTCCAGCCCCACGGTGTGAAATCTTGGTGTTATCTTTGATCAGGACATGTCGTTTAACTCTCACATTAAGCAAATTTCAAGGACCGCCTTTTTTCACCTACGTAATACTGCAAAAATCAGGAACATCCTGTCTAAAAAATGATGCAGAAAAACTAGTCCATGCATTTGTTACTTCTAGGCTGGATTACTGCAATTCCTTATTATCAGGCTCTTCGAAAAGTCCATTAAGACTCTTCAGCTGATCCAGAATGCTGCAGCACGTGTTCTGACAGGAACCAGTAAAAGAGATCATATTTCTCCTGTCTTAGCTTCTCTGCATTGGCTTCCTGTAAAATCCAGAATAGAATTTAAAATCCTTCTTCTCACATACAAAGCTCTTAATGGTCAGGCACCATCTTATCTTAAAGAGCTCATAGTACCTTACTACCCCACCAGAGCACTGCGCTCCCAGAATGCAGGGTTACTTGTGGTTCCTAGAGTCTCCAAAAGTAGAATGGGACAGACATACATACAAGTGTTAATTCACTTACATAATTTATCACTGAGGTCAGACTTTGTGATGTTTGTGTTGTACTGAGCTGCATTATATTTAGAGGAGTTTCTGATATTATGGCCCTGTAATGTACATTATGTAAATAGGGAGGACAAAAAAATCCTCACATCAAACACAATATAGTTCAGTAAAATACCCTTTAATTTTAACCTCAGTATTAAACATTTAATTAAATTTACACATGTATGCTCACGTGTGTAAATATAATTAAATAATTGCACAACTGTTGTACTGAAATGCATTACATTGTAAAGATGCACTTATTAAGGCCACTAAGAGCATTCAGCACAGTAAGAGCAGCAGCTGAAAGGATATGTAAATGCCCCTGTGGCTCAAATTATTTGTATGTCTCATGTCACTATATTCATATTTGCATTAATGTGGAAGAAAGTTTGTCCTGCTTATTGTTGGCTGGACATGGTTTTGCATTCCACTAACTTACTCTTAAATATACAAGTTTGGCACTATGAGGCCTATAAGCAGATCCAGCTGCCAGTTTAATAGGTACACTGAGGTAAAAATAATGCAGTCCTGCAATAATCCGACCTTCAAGGTTACAATATTCAGTTTTAGCTGTTCAGAGGCTTTGATTCAACACGGAGAGCTGTTTTTGACAGGGACATACCTCGTTGATATTTGGATCCTTTGTGGATAGCTGGCTTCCTCACTCATTAGTCAGTCTCCGATGGTTTCATATGTCAGCCTCCTTAACAGAAAAACATATGAAGTTATCTGCTGCAGTTATAACGTTACTTACTTTTTATGCTGCTGATCTTATCAGCCGATGCACTGCCCAACAAACAATGTGTGTAAGGTTAATGACTGAATTAACAAGCTTACCATCTATTTCATACAGCTAACGTTACCGTCGATCGTTACGTTACTACTACGGCAGCCACTAAGTGCTGCTAACTTCTACTATAATTCTAATAACCAAAGATAAACTTTGAATGCCAACGAACCAACGTACATTTAGAACTTGACATTTAAAGTAAATGTCGGCAAACTGACAGGGAGTAATGTTAACTTATGGTAACTTAACCAGTGAAGTGTTGCTCACGTTAGCTAGCTGCGCTTTGAATCTGATGAAATTAGTTAATATCTTCCAAACTAAACTAAAGTTGAACTAAAGCTGGCTACATACAATACCACTATTGACTAAATTCACTAGAGGTCAGTGGATGGTTTAAAATGTCGGTCATTTCATCAACTTACCAGCGAGTGTAGTTTCATCGTACACAACAAAAATGAACCGGTCACAGCCTGATAAACAGTCTCTGAATGTAGCGCTGAAACTTCTTTTGTGTTTATTGGCGATGGGCAAAACAGTTTAATGGCGCATTACCACCACCAACTGGACTGGAGTGTGGAACAAGCGATTAAGCGGCAAAATAAAGAAACAAAACAGAAAAATAATTTATCTAAATCAGTTTCTTTAAGAAACTTAATTATATAAAAATATATCTTTCTTGCGGTTTTCCCCAAGAGACCTGACAATGATAGATCATGATATTTTCAGAACTATTCAGTGTTTGGAACTATCGGCTGCCCCGAGAACGTGTCACTTCCGCATTCAACAGTTCCGATAGAAGTCAATGGGAGGGTCACAACTCTCTTAAAGGCTCTGGTTGTGATCACGTTGAAAGTGACCATTCATAAGAGGGTCGGTGCCCTCCTTGGTTTCAATTCAATTCAATTCAATTCAATTTTATTTATATAGCGCCAAATCACAACAACAGTTATCTCATAGCGCTTTTCATAAAGAGCAGGTCTAGACCATACTCTGAAGTTATTTACAGAAGCCCAACAATTCCCACCAAGA
>JALXJV020000017.1:34456932-34647942 GCA_024633595.2 Lepomis macrochirus
AATAAGAAGCTACTATTTAATGTGTTTATCTTAATAGACTACATGTTTTCAAAAAAGGAGTTTTACACACAACCTTATCAGAGCTAAAGATGATATTAGTACATTTTAGCACACCATAGTCGACTTTAATTGTATAAAACATAATTTCCCAAAAACAAAAATTTGGCTAGTGAAAATGTTGCGAGGCTAGTAACTTTGGAAAATCACTAGCCACATTGGCTAGTGAGCAAAAAAGTTAATATCAAGCCCTGGTTATTACTCATATTAACGCAAACCTTAGTTGAATTTACTTTGTTTTGTTTGTTAAGAGTTATCAGATTGTTTAGCAACTTTGAATTCAGGAACAACCAAGTTCCCTTTTTAAGCTTTATTTTAGTTGAATTAATTCACCTGCTTCCCCAAAGTTCGGACCCAACCAAGTGGGTCTGTTACGCCAGCAGTAATCCAGAGGATATCAAACCGACGAACCAAGCCAGGCTAACCGCTTATCACTGCAAGTCTTCTTCGACCACAAGCCGGCTAGGACGGATCTCCAGTACAAACCTGCTAGTAAAAAGCTAGTCCTGGAGTGCCAAGCCGCTGAAACTGGACGCCTAGGACCTGAGCGCTAACTAGTTGCAGGGCCACCTGAACACCTTCTGGCTGAGAAACCAACAAGCAGTAAGGCTAAAAGATACTACACTGTGTGGTCAAGGTGATGTCCTTTTTATCTTTAATTCTTTAGCCTTTATTTCAATCCTTAATTCTTCTAGCCTAAAAATCCTAGCCAAATTTAACTTTGTTATTATCATAACTTCAGTTCATTAGTTCTTTCTCTAGACTCAAATCCTTTCACAATAGACCAACTAAATTCACATTGAACTCCATCATTCTCATTGATTGCATTCTGTTTGTTTTGTCATTATTTATGTCTTTGATCTCTAATTTGGCTATTTTTGTTTAATACAGTTATTTTCCTTTTTAATCTCTATGGACTTATTGATAAGATCATTTTAAAATATCACATTTGCTGCCCAGCCTAATATTGTTGCCTTTATCTTTTATTATGGACTGCCTACCAAACCACTTGCTTTGCAATAGCACAGGCAGCCAATACAATGTGATTTTTTTTGTGGCAGTAACAGCAACTTGTTGTTGAAGCAGGGTAAACCTACAGACAAAGGAAGCTGTGCATCATGCGTAAAGCCCAACAGGACTGTTTTATCCACCCATATTTTTTCTCTATCTGTGCATCTCAGAAATTATTGTTTGCTGAATAGCCTAAATAACAGCTGGTAACTGCTGAGTGAAAGATTAGTTTCACCTGCGACATTCTATTTAATGGACTCAATGTAGGACATCTCTATAAAGAAACCTATGTGTAATAGAAATAATAGAAATAGAAATTAACAAACAAGCTAATGTCCATTAAAAGAAAGCAATGCTCTGCTCAACAACAAGGAGCCTGCTAATAATGTATCAGAATCAATCCAGTGATTGTCAGAGTTAGATGTTACAGTGTGTGTTCTACATTTGCTCTGCAGAGACTAATATGCTTTTAATGTGCCATTAATGAAAGTAAAAGTATTTCACTTGCGGCTTGTGAAAGAGCAATGCAGGCTGCTTTCCAACACGTGCCATGGTGTGCGCTCACTTGATTTCAGCTATATTAGTAGAACAATAAGGCCTAAAAGTTAAACTGCCACAGCCTGGACTACAGCTCATTGTAGTTAAATGCAGATATGACACTGGATAAGCTTTGAAGGTATGAATGGAAAATGTAGCGAAATTAAAAGTAGATTACTGACCCAAATAAATTACTGGAGTAAAGAGTAAAAGTAGGCTACAGTTTTGCAGACGACTTTTTATGTTTTATTTATTTTTTCAAATTTGTGTCTACTTGTAACAAGTTACTATTCACCCTGCTGCAGGCGTCCTCGCTACTGTCTACAGGGAGGCTATAAGTAACAGCAGCACAAAAAAAGTCAGTAATATTGTGGCACTTTGCTGCACCTCTTTTCCTTTTGCATTGTGTCGTATGTTTTCTATTCATTATTTTTTTGTCCAGGTTTCAGCCGTTTAATTATGTCTGATGTGGTTGATTGACTAGCCACTCATAAACTGCCTCAACTGCGTGCAAACTCCGAAATTGCCAGAGGCAGGCAGGCAGTGGGAAATAAAAGTTTACACTGTGAAAGTGGGGGGAAAAACATTTTGAATTATGGAATAACACTGAATTAAATTATTAATAATGCACAGATTATTATTGACAAGAAGCAGGGCTTTCAATGTATGTGTAACCTGTTATGTCTAATGTTCCAAAATTTTTTGTCTTTCCATGGCATGGAAATGTAATGTGTTCTCCACATTGAAGAACTCTGCAGTTTAACTTGCTCTGTGAGCACCATCTGGTGGTAAAAAAAAAAACTATCCTTAAGTGTAAAAAACAAATCACAGCTCAACATAAAGGTCCAGGTTTATTTAATTGGTTCAAAGAAAAGAGTGGGAGCGATAACTAAGTTAATACATCAGAGACATCTACATCACATACAACTGTAGCCAATTGTTGTATCAAAGTAGTCCAGTCCAAACTGGGTTAAGCTTACAAGAACACCAAATTACTGAAACAAGTGATGCAAACATGAGGGGTTTCAACATTTCCACCTTCTAAAGTCACCCTGACCAGCTTACACGGACCAGCTTCACTCACATTGCTCACTATGGAATTCATCTCTGAAAAACACTCCAACTTACCTGAACCACCTGATCCACCTTCACTCAGCTCTCAAAGACAAAGAGCCCAAATACAAATTTAAAAACCACAATGACATACACAGAGCAGAGAACATGGTGCAGCAGACAAAATAAAGTGACAGTTTGATGAGCATTTAGGACACATCAATATGAACATCACACTGCACATACACAGAAACACATCAGGAACACACAATGATGAACAAAACACAGAATAGCATTAAATCAAACATTTAGTGCAGTTATACAATTAAGTCCAAACCATTACAGATGTCTTTCAAATAATGTAATAAGTGATGGATAATCATGCAATGACTTCCACTGGCATCAAAATAAATGTTTAAAAGTAATTATACAAAGAACAAAGTTAAGTAACTGCAGCTTAAATCTACACACCCTGCTCTCTTCTTGTCAAGACAGGAGATTCATCAGCAGGCAAAACATTCAAACTGAACAGAGTGCCGATGACCCTGAGAACGTGGGACAGAACGGGGAAAGCAAAGATTCAAATTGGGACAGGGTATTTAGTTGTCTGCTGCGTGCAGTTATACAAGAAGCAAGTTAGTGACAGTCCAAAGGCTTTTCCAGTTGGCTTCTCACAGACAGTCTTTCATGAAGAGTTACTCTACTTTGAATACTTCAAGGCCAGCTGCATGGGAAATAAAACAATGTCAAACATTTGTTGTAATGAAAACCAATACAAAACTTTTTGAAATCCTTTACATTTCCATAAAATTAATATATTACCAATTCTTTCTCTTGTACAAAAACTGTATGTTTATGTCACCTTGTGAGCAGTGTCGGCAAACTGCTGGGCTTTGTGCATCAGCTCCACAGTCTTGTCCTCAGCATGAGTCAGTCTTTCTCCACGCTCCCCCAGAGCCACATTCACCCTCTGGACTACATTACCCACAGTGCTACCTGTAAGTCGCTCCGTTGGCTGACCTATTTATACATGCAAAAGAGAAAGGAAGTAAAGAGAAATATATTCAAGCGAGCAGTCAGTGTATTGAAAGTAAGACATCATTCAAATACTGTAGAGAACAGTGTCAGAATTATGTGGGGATATTGATTAAGCATACAAAATGTAGTGGCCAGCTGACTTCCATGTGTGAATTAAGAACAGACAGTTTGCTTTTTTAGTATACAGTCTCACAGTTACTGAAATCGCCTTGTGTGATCTCATGGCACAGCTGGTAATGTCAACCTCTGTTTCACTTTCCCTGACAACTTCAAAATTGCTGTTGCAGATTCAAATATATTTTAGAGGTGTTTGCTGTTTTCAACAGGCACAGTCTTAACCAAGAAATTTGAGCACATTGAAACCTACTGGTTACCGGACACATAACATCAGTCTCAACAACGAAAACAGATTTTTAAGTCTTGACAGCCCTAAAGGGCCACATATTCACAACATACTGGTCGACTAGGCAATCCCTGAAGTCGTACAAGAACACACATTTTCTTGTTTCTGCACCAAACCAGAAACACAAAAGCAGTCTGTTTTGTTAATTTATGCTGCAATTGGCATGGGAAGGAAAAGAACCAAAAGAAAATACTTCACCAACTCTGCTCATTGGTGCCCAGTTCTGCTGAAAACAAGCTGCACACAAATTTGCTTGTGTTTTCATAGAGCTGATGGCAAGGGTCCCAACACAGTTAACCAATTCACTGAGTTTTCTGTATTTTTAACTCTAAAACCACTGTAAGACCTCACATCCATGACAACAAAAATGGGCCTTCAGGTCACAGAGGAGCCTGTTATGCAAATCCATAGACAGAGGACAAGCTAGAAAACAAAGACTGGGCCTTGTGAAGTCCTCGTCCCAAAGCCTGAGTTTGGAGTTATCTCAGACAAAGGCCCAAAGGCCGTTTCACACCTAGGTGCGAAATAGTGTCTCTGACCTAAAAGCAGAGCTACTATTAGCTGCATGTGTAATCTTGCAGGCCGCCCTGGTTAGTTAATTCACACCTACCTGTGAACTCTCAACTTTTAAAAGCAAACCAATGGTTTGTATTTGGCTAAAACTTTCAGGGGGCGGAGTAATCCTAGGAAGTACAGCCATCCTCCTGCTTACTAACCCTACATGCACACACCACATGATCTCTGAAGCTAACCAGACCTGTGACCCACAGCAGGCTAGCATCAGAGGTCTCCAATTTTTTGAAGTTCGGGAGAGAGTGATTTTCCACCATCTTGATTTTGAAATCACATGGTTTGAACCGCTCTCTTGATTCCAAAATCAGCTGGCCTGATTCTGAACCAGATCCGACCACGTGGGTGGTCTACCCCCTTTATTAGTCTTTCCCTAGTCTTTCCCCTCACTCTCTCTCTCTCTCTCTGTCTCACACACACACTCACACACACACACACACACACATGCTTGCTAGATTGTTGTACGTTTTTGTATGATTTGTTTATTGACTTTATTTAATTTTGCTTAGAATAGTTAATAATGATTTACTAAAGTTATTGATCATTAATCTATGCTTGAGTTAAATAAATCCTATAATAATTTTAAGAAGTCATTGCCTGTGATTATTTGTGTATAATGTTGTAGTAAGAATTGGTTGCCACGGCCAGTATACGAATTCACCCTTCTCTGGGTGAGAACTAAATCTCAACATTTACTAAGAACTCACGTGAGTTCTTAGTAAATGTTGAGATTTAGTCTTTCACCATTATTTGAGCACTTTTATGGCATGAATGGATATTTAGGGCCCAAGCATGAACCGTTTTTCTTTCTTTCTTTTTTATGCAAAGTCACCTCAATTTTGGGGGCCTAAACATACCCAACAATTCACCAAACTTTGCACATAATTCAGACGCAACGAAAATTTTTGTTTTTTATGGGTGTCGCTCATGGGCATGGCAAAATGGTTCACTAGAGCCTCTACAGTGCAGCTCCCAGCAAAGTTTCACCTCAGTGTACATCCCAACAGGGAGTCGGCCATTTTGGATTTAATAATTTTTGCATGACTTACAGGCTCCGTACTTTAACAAACTCCTCCTAGGGATTTAGTCTGATCAACTTCAAATTTTCGCTGTGCACTCTAATCCCATTGACTATTAAAAATGATAAAAACAGTTCATTAACACGTTTGTTTAGCATCCGAAGCACGTTGGAAATTTACAGCCACACTGGCAGAACTCCAGAATCTGCAACGCAGCCGCGTCACACCTCAACGAGCTACACGTGTGAGGGCCCACCCAATGCTGCTTGCAACATTAATTGGTTTTGTTGCTTTCTGAATATAATTTAGAACAATGTTTGGAAGTGACGTTGAATGAAAACTTTGTCAGTGCCTGCAGCTTCCTTGGTATGTTGAACTTGCTTCATAGGTAAAGCATGAAGTTTAACTGTAACATGGTAACTTGCTGCAGCCTGGCACATCTCGCACCCATTACACTGCCCCTGTTAGCGTGTTCAATGGCGCACCGTGCTCAGTCTCGGAGCCCCAGCCTTCCTAAAGACCGGCTATTGTACTGATCAAAGAACAAAGTCTTCTCTCATCTGTCTGCCAGATGACAGAGAGGCCTTTCTCCTGCAGCAGGAGAGAGCTACAGCCCAATGAGGACAATAGACAAAAGGGAAAATGACCCTGAGAGACACAAGCCAAGGATGACATGATCTTAGGAGTCATGGTGGTGTACAGTGAAATTAGGCAGGACACCTGTGCTATGAAGTTTGTTGTTTTGAATACCAGAATAAATTGAAACAGCTTATGTTCCCTATTAAAATCTGAAATGTCCCTGAGAAAAGGCAAAATAGTATTCCTTTTGAGTGAAGAAAAATGTTGACCCTTGACTCAACTGACCATCTTCATTGCAGGATTTGTTATTGGATTGGTGATGCTACAGCTCTCTGATACCCAGTGTTAGTGCTAAAGAGCGATACATTTGCAGTAAATGAACATGCCTTGGTTGTGCCAGGCCTTTACCAAACAGCACCCACCAATAAAACAAGAAGAAAAAGGAGAAAAGAGGTCAAAAAAGAACAGAACCATGTAAGAGGACCTGGCATATGTAGATAGAAATGTTTCATTCTAAGGTTATAAAAACATAATGGTTCATTATATAAGGTATTCATTAGAGGTGGATATAGATTTTTTTTTTAATCTAGATTAATCTCACTGTAATCTTGAAATTAATCTAGATTAATCTAGATTAAAATGGCTCATTTGAATTCTGCCGAAAGCAGTCAGATTATGTGAGCGAACGGGTTTCAAGCCAGGTTTCAAGCCAGGTGGCGCATTAGATCAGTGGCTCATCTCCTGTTTCCAAAATGCATCACAAACTGCTTGAGAAAGCTGTTCTACTATGATAATTGGTGATGAAAATAAATCATGTTCAATAAGATGTACTTATGTGTAGCGTGTGATGTGCTTTGCATTTAGGTGGTACTTGACACTGGAAGAACTCCTATAGTAAACTAATACCGCATTGCACAAGGTGCAAACAACCTTAGTCTTGTTGAATTTTCCATTGGGAAGCTTTCTTAAAAGTAAATTTTCCCAGAAGCAAACCCGGTGGCTTCAGAAATGTTCGTACACAAAGTGCTGTCCAACAGCTGTCTGTGGATGTGTTGCTACTGTTAGTGTGAGTAAATACCGCACAATGCGTTTTTTAATCAACCGGCATATCAATAACTAACCTGGCTAGTTGTAAACAAACAGCTGGCCGAGCGAGGTTGTAACTGGAACACCGTCAACTCGGGTGTGACGTCACTCCCAGCTCCGACCTCCGAGGTAAACGGAACGTAGCAATAGCTGCATCCATGTTAGCACGTCACGTTTGATGTGGTAATTTCACAGTAGGCATACACACAGGTTCGAAGGCTTGTTCTTGCCCCCTACTGTGCAATTCGGCTAGGTATACATCTGCGCTAAAATATCAAGGTGAAAGTCATCACAGCTGGCAAAAGTATAGACCCAGCTCCCAACCCAACTTTGAGAATAGATTAACGGCGATATTTTTTTTATCGCCCGATAAGAGTCTCACGTTAACGCAGCACGTTAACGCCGATCACGGCCCACCACTAGTATTCATACACCACTAAAACATAGTTATGGTTATTATATTGAATTTCTGTCAATAGATCCTCCTAAATTTTACACACTGGACCTTTAAGCTTTCAAAAACTTAAAAGTGTCCAGATACCAGAAGTATTTACTTCTAATCTACTCCACTGGTTTTCACATTTCATAAATATGCCTATAATTAAGGATGTCACTTTGTGTTGAAATAGGGGCTCAGATTAGGGGTGTGAAGAGACACTTAGCTCACAAGACATCAGAATACATGATATTAGGTTCACAAGAATGAGACATAAAGATCCTTAAACTGTGTTTTAATTTACTGCATTCTGGTGAACATTTCTGCCCCAATTTATGGTGGAAATGTTTTTGTTTATGTAAAAGGAAACAAAAAATTCAGGTAGTATGTGACATTTCAAAATATATAAATATAATAGAATATGATGCAGTGCAGCTCTCTGGTATTCCTTTTCTCCTGTAGATCAGTTTTTCTCATGTAATATCATCCCTGCTGAGGCAACACATATTTAGTCTTCCCTCTTTCAATTCATGTTCAAAGGGAGTGAATGGAAAATTTGGCCAAAAAGAAACCGTGTCAAGAAGTTGTAGAAGTTACTGATTGCTGCTGCATGTTTTTGGGTCATTTTATAATCAGTAGCTTGATTTTTTTTAGCTTAAGATACTTTTTTGGACAATGCACAATTGTTTTTTCTTTATTTTAATTGCACTGAATGCTTTCTTAATGTGAAAATAAACCTTTCTAAAGGCATTTTTATTTGTTATTTAACTGCAAGCTTTATTGCAGAACAGTTTTTAATAAATTAAACTTTCAAAAAGTGATGGGCACAAAATCAGCCATTTCAAAAAGTGTTGGGGACATGTCCCCAGCGTCCCCAGTGTAAGTGACATCTATGTCTATAATAAATTGTTAATCATTTAGGAGTACATGTACTCCTTGAGAAAAAGGTTATGTGATGCCCTTTTGTGTTTTAATTTATATAAGGCAGGGATGTTGACAGCATTTCACTTTCAATCAGGTACCACATTCTGATCACCTAATTGTAGTTGAGTAATAAATTGACCCAATCATTGTTGCAAGATATTTTAAAGGTGGTTTTGATATTCACTGTGTGTATCCAGTATGTAGTGGTAGGGGTGGTGAGATTGCCCAGGGTAGGGTGTCTGAAAATGTCCATTATTTGTAAATCCCAATGTTGACAGGTATGCTTTATGAGCTTGTGTTTCATCGTGGCATCATCACAATGAGTCACAACGCCCCTCCAGAGCCGCAGAAGACGTTATGTGACAGTTTTCACAGGCTGAGAAGGGCTAAGCATGAGAAGTAAACTTTTATGCTCAGCCCCTTTAGTCGCTGCCTTACCTCGACCTGGTGAGCAACTTTGGTTTGCAACCATCATATTCTTCATACGATTAAAGAAGGCTTTGCAACGGTAAATGATCAGATTCATGGTGCAGGCATCTGAAAGAACAGGGACAACACATCTGGAGTCCATTACACATGAACCTAATGATTTCTAGACGATTATAAACCTCAGTAATCATGTGACACTACCTCCTGTGAGTTTGGACTGGCAGTTGATGAACTCTGCCTTTCTGGGAGGAACGTAGCTCTTCCTTCGTGCCTGCAGGGTTCTGGATGCAGATTTTGTTGGGGAGTCACTGGGACTAGCTCCACTCTTGGGCACAGCGCCTTGGCTTGCTATCTTCTGGTGACCCACCTTGGCCAGCTTCACAGCCTTTCCCAGACTCTCTGCTTTGCCCTCCCAGTAGGTCTGACAGGCATGGTACAGGATCTGGACAAAGATACACTTCTCTGCTGATGAGCTGGCCACCCATTGATCCACAGCATTGTCAAACACCAGGTCAAACTCTGGGCTATCCTGGAAGACCAGGATACAGAAAAACAAAGTCGGCATACACCTGTGTATAAATCTACTGGTAAAAAGAGAATCTCCAAATGCTGCTGCTGACCTTGTTTGGGTTGATGCCGTTGACCTGTCGGAGCTGCTCCACCGTCCACTGGGACCTCCTGGTGAAGGCGGAGGAGCCACCAAATCGCTTCACTTTTGTAATGAGGAGCTGATGTGGCCTCGTGTTGGTTACTAAGCAAACAGATCACATAAGAAAAATGATATCCCTATTGAAAGCTTTTAACAATGGAACAATCGGTTTACATAATAACTGTCCAAAGGATCCTGGAACAGCTTTACAGAGAAATCTTTATAATAAGTATATAATAATTTTAGTCAGAAAAAAAAGCCATTTGGTCCTATGTTCAGACCTCAAATACCATTTCAGAATCAGAAATAGAATCAGAATCAGTTTTATTGCTAGGTATACGAGGAATTTGACTCAGGATTGTACATTGCTCACAATGTGCTTAGTCATGCAAAAATACAAAATCACAATAATAAATATAAAACTAGAACTGCAAGCAGTTGTAAACGGGGTCCAAGCCCCCCGGCGCCAGTCACCCCCCTCGCCCCGCGGAGGGCGCGCAAGTCGTCCCGGGCCCGCCATGATTAATTGTGCCATAATCACAGGCCCCCAGCACAGCCGGGACACGTGGAGAAGAAATGACCATAGTTGTAAATGAAAGTTGTTTGCGGTTATGGAGATCAGAAATGAATGTAAGTCTATGGGAGTTTTTATTGATTTCGAAGTAATAGCGTCACCTAGAGGCCGATTGACACCAATTTTCACATAGGGCATCGGTAAGTCGTGTCGCATAAGGTCACCAAGTTTGGTGTTGATCGGCCTTTCCAAGCATGAGACATGTTATACTTCCTGTTTTGGCATTTTCGCAAACATTTGTTTGTCCCTCTACGAACTTTCTTCGGCTCGGTCCAGAGATGGTCCGTGCAAAGTTTCGTGCCGATCGGACTTGCGGCTTCAGAGGAGTTAATTAAAATAGGTTTTTGAGTTTTCGCAATTTCGCAAAATGAAACCGTCATCGCAGAGAGGCGTGTCCTACACCATAGGAATCGGCAGAATCCCCCAAACACGTAGACATAAGTTTTACGAATGTGCGATGTAGTAGGCCGTAGTTATGAGGTATGAGTTATGAGGAAATGGGCGTGGCCTATACCAGGAGATTCAGCTCGATCCCCTGAACACGTGGATATAAGGTTTTTGATATCCACCTTTGTAGGCGGGAGATTCAAGCCCAAACGCGTTGACCTTGCTTATAGCGCCCCCTAGCGGTAGAAGTGTGCAAATTTTTGCGCCTGAGGTACTTGCAGGGGCTTGTACCTACCCTGTGAGTTTCGCGTCCCTAGCATTTATGCTGCAGTAGTGGAATTAGCGGCGGAAGAAAAATAAAAATAAAAATCTGAGCAAAAACAATAGGGTTCCCAGGGAACCGCGATGCCTTGCAATCGCGGGTTCCCTGCCCACTTCGGGCTTGGACCCCTAATAAAATCAGATACAGACTTCAGTGTAAAAAATATAGTGTACAAATATATACACTATGAACAAAAACTATATAGACATATTGACAAATAGTGCAGTGAGCAGAGTGCAAAGGATGCAGGAGTATGTGCATGTTGGAGGTGGATGTGATATACAGGTACACATACATGCATATATGTACACATGTACACAGTGCGATGATGAGGAATAAATAATGCAAAGGATGCTGGAATAAATAAGTATAAGGGATGACTGACTCCTGTCAGTCAGGAAGTTTGGGATCCACTGACAGGTGGAGGCTGGTACAGTGAGCTGGGTGAGTTTGGTGCTGAGGATGTCCCGGATGATGGTGTTAAACACTTAGCTGAAGTCCATGAACGGGATCCTTACATATGTCCCTGGAGAGTCGAGGTGTTGCAAGTTGACTGCATCATTCACTGACCTGTTACCCCCTGTAGGAAAACTGCAGGGGGTCCAACAAGGGGCCTATAATGTCCTTCAGGTGGGCCAATGCCAGTCTTTCAAAGGACTTCATGACTACAGATGTCAGGGCAACAGGCCTGTAGTCATTTAGTCCAGAGATGGACTGTTTTTTTGGGACGGGGATGATTGTGGAGCGTTTGAAGCAGGAGGGAATTTCACACAACTCCAGTGATCTGTTGAAGATCTGTGTGAAGATGGAGCCCTGGTCTGCACAGATTTTCAGGCAGGATGGAGACACACCGTCACCATCAGTGATTAGAGAGTCCTAAGGCTGCACAGGGAACAGAGCAGGATGTGCTCGGATAGCCAGGATTCTGTGAAACGGAGGGTAGCAGATCTGCAAAAGTCCAAAGTAGAACTTTTGAGGAGAAGCAGTTCATCCATTTTGTTGGCTAGAGAGCAGACATCCACCAGCACAGTGCGAAAACCCTGCTGTCTCAGTTTAACCAGTGTACCTGCCGAAGGATCCCAAACAGAATTGCTACTCCTCCAACTAATAACTCCTGGAAAGTTCTGGGTACGTTAAGGAGCAGTGAAATAGTAGACATCAATCAAACTGCAACATTAGGACACTACTGCCACTTTCAAATTTTAAAACTTGGATAAAATTTGGATAAACACTTTTCAAAATATTATTTTTCCTTATTTTAGTTTAGTCATAACTTCCTGATTCTGTAGCGAACTCTACTTTACATAAATGAAGCTTTTCATTGCATCCCAACAAGCTACTTCTTACTAACCTGCTATTTTATTCTACCTGTCAGGTGTTACGGTGATTTATACCGGTGCACAAATATTTTGTGTTTTTGGCTTTTTTTTGGCAGGCTGTCACTGGTATTCCATGTCTACTGATAGCTCTGCTCCTGCATCTCTGCAAACCCTGTATTCTCCCAAACAATGGCTGCTGTGATGCTCCATTTAACAATGCATCTGATCTGAGCAACAGTGACTGTTAAAGCTACCCTGGACAATGAAAAACCTCTTAAATTATACTAAAAAGAACTTACTTGCCGACCTTTGTATTAAACCATTGTTTTATTTCTCGATCACAATAACATTAATCTTGTTATCACAGGAAAACAACATTCATTATCTTAAGATTTATAAGAAATTAATCCTGTTATCATGGGAAAACGGAGTAAAAATAAATAAAGTGTAAATAAATTAGGCTGCTTCAGACTTTCATAGGATTAAACAGTTCCCCAATGCAATATCTTTAAATGTAAATGCTCCATATTTGTATAGTGCCTTTCTAGTCTTTTTGACCACTCAAAGTGCTTTTACATTACATCTACATTCACCTTTCACTCACATTCATACACTGAGCCTAAGTGCTCAAACAGAAACTAACATTCACACAATTTAACATTTAGATTTAGATAGAAAAATTAGATTTAACATTTATATTTAAATTTAACGTTTTATCTTTTATTTTACTTTTATAAACATATTGTTGACAGTTGAATATAGGTTGTTTTACATCAATTTCTTTCTCATGTGAAAAAAAATTAGCTAAATACGAGGAAAGTGAGCTACAAAATTATATATGAAAGAATGGATTTGGCGCCCCATAGTTCTCTGACTTACAAAATTCGTAATATTATATGACTAACATCACTATTTTATGAGAATTCATAATCATTTTTAAGTCTACCTGCCCTATATTCTGCTGTGCGTTATTGCTCTGCTGTTTGTATCCCCTTCAGAGCATCTGACATACACAGTTTCTCGAGCTACACCAACACTACTACATTTTTGTTTTAAAACAGAGATTTGAAATTAAAACGATCTCCATCCACACCAGCGTTTTAGCTGGACAGACCAGGGCAAGCTGGTTAGAATGCTAACTTCAGTAGATACAATAGATGTTCTTGTCCTGATGTCGGAAATTCTGGCCATAGCTTACACATTGTACCTTTAAGAAATGTATATCAAATAAATGTAATTCATTTGTCTTCAATTCAATGGTATTTATATAGCGCCAAATCACAACAGTTATCTCAGAGTGCTTTTCATAAAAGAGCAGGTCTAGACCGTACTTCTGCTTTACTTTTCCCCGTTTCTGTTTTGTCCACTCTTTAAAAAGAATGAAATGTAGCCACAGCACTAAATTAAACATGGCAGTAGAAGAACATTCAGCCAGTATGAATGCATAACTATTTTTCACCAAATAAAGTATAAGAGCTAGATTTAACCTGAAATGCAGATGAATGTAGCGTAGTCTGGTTTGGCTCCAGCAGGCAGGAAGGACATCCTCTTCCTTTTCCTCCTTCGCACCTCCACTGCCACTAGCATCCGCTCATCACAAGGGATGAAGACCTCTTTGTTGATGGCAGACTGAATGTTCATTGTAGTCCTGAGACCTACACAGGTGATGGATGGACAAGACTGTGCTACTTAGGCCTGTTTAGACACTGGACTAATGTCCAGAGTGTGTGGATGGGAAAAAAGACAAAAATATCTGCCAACAAATGTCTTATGAAAAGAACTGACCAGAAAAAACAAAAGGGGGTTGGGTTACACTATGCATGTGCTGGTCAAACAACTTTACAGTTTAATGATACAGCATACATACTTTCATCATTTTTTACATTGCCATAATGTCTTTCTCTTTCTGCTGCTATTTTCATTATGTGTAAGACAGCAGCACCTACACACATATATGACATAAATCAATTGCCATTTTAAAAATATCATGCCAGTAAGTCTAATATAAAATCTAGTACTGAAATTATTTGTTAATTAATTGATTCATCAATTACAGACAGAAAATGAGTCTACAACCACTTTGATCATTTACTGTTTAAGACACTTGTCAAACACAAACAGTCATGCTCTTGCTCCAGCGTCTGCTGTGTGAGGGTTTACTGTTTTTTTCTCTCTCAGTAAACTTGCATTTTCCTCTGTTGGTCAGAGAAAACTAAATGTCTGAAAATTTTAACCTTAGGCTCTGGGAAACTTTCTTCAAAATCAGAAAAATAATTAACCAATTAATCAAAAATAATTGCTAGTTCAGTAGTAGAAGTATTACAAAACCACTTGCAGTATATATCACTACGACTTTACTATAAGTGAGTTTCGCCTGCTTGGTGTACTTAATTAAATGGTGGAAGGGGTATTAAAGTCTTCGGTAGAAGTAGCAATAACACCATGCCCTGTAATTAAAATGCATTTGGCTAAAGATTTTGTTTGTATAGCTTAGAGGTCATCTTTCCCCTGTTGCAGTTAAGGCAGAGCTTTGTAAAATGATTTACATTTTTTAAGGTAAACAAAACATACACATTTTTACAGTAAAGAGTCTAAAAAGGAGTTCATGATGTATTAATCCGTTCCTACCTTACATTTCTCTGTGTACGTCTGTGGGTAAAATCTGCTGGTCAGCCTACCTGTTCTTGTCCTTTCCTCCTCCCAAAAAACTGATGCTTGCTTGTAGTAACTACAGGTAGATCTGTTTGTCTAAATCTGAAATTAGTAACCTGTTAAATACATTGAATATTTCCCAGGCTTCCGTCATGAATTTATACCCGTGCACACCAAGCAGTGTGCCTTGCTGTGAAGGCGCAAATAAAACACAGTGCATCCCATTTCAAGTGGATGACATGCACGTGGTTAAAGGCTAGAAGACAGAAAACAGTCAGCAGCTGTCTCATAGACAGAGCCAGGGCTGACTAGAGCTTTCACTGAGGGGTGTGTGGCTGTGTGTGTGTGTGTGTGTGTGTGTGTGGGGGGTGGGGGGGCAATTGTTCATTATCAAATAATAATAAAAATTTAATAATAATCCTTATTTGTAGAGCACTTAAGAGACTAAAATACATGTTTGAAAAATATAAAATATATATAAAATAAATAAAGTCAAATAAAATCAGGAAAGGCTCTCAATAAACTGAAATGAAGCTTAAACAGGGGTGATGTGCTCATATTTCTTTGTTCTGGTTCTGCAACCTGCCAGCTGAGCTTCTGCACAGTCTGGAGTCGATCAATAGATTTTTGGGTTAAGCAAGTAAAAAGGCTGTTGCAGTAATCCAGGCATGATGAAATAAATGCATGTAAGTTGGTCTCAGTGTCCTTAAAAGTTAACATAGATCGTATTTTTGATATATTTCTAAGCTGATAAAAACATGAGGGCACAAGCTTTGTGGTGTGCTGCTCAAAACTTAAATTACTATTGAACCAGACACCAAGATTCTTTGCAACAGACTTAATGTGATTCACTAGGGAACCATCCAATTTTTTATAATGTCTTGTTATTTTAATAATGGAACATACTTTTCAGAATTATTCAGAATGAATGTTTCACCACACATTGAAATATCTGATGATACAAACACTGGCCAGTCAGAGGTTAAAGGTGACCACCACTACTCCTGACAGGTGTCACAGATAGCTCATCCATTTATGTTAAAATCTAGTAAAAATTCTTATTTAAGTTATGTAAATAAGATATTGATCTTTGTGTTTTGTAAATAAATGCCTAATCTGTAACTAAAGATAATTTTACTAAATATATATATTTGTAGTATGTTATATACAAGATTTTAATTCAAAATAGTCTCCTAGTTCATTTTAATTCAATTTTATTCATACAGCACCAATCCACAACAAAAGTTATTTATTTCAGGTTTATTTAACAGGTTTATTTAATGCGCACTAATAATACATAAATAAATGTATAGTGTGCGAGAATTAGCCAAAAAGGCTATTTTACATCTGCTGTCCCTAGACAGATCTTAATATGTCACATCTAAAAAAATAAAAGGATTAAAACAGAACATACAAGTTGATACAAGAATAAAATTACCATGACCGTATAAAAAAATTACTAAACCAACAGATAAACAAAAACAATTGGTCAATATCAACAACATCAACACACACATGCACACACAGGCCAAATTGTACATATAACAAACATTATGTAATAGCAACTGCATTCATTTTTGGACATGCACTTTTTGTGCATGTCCAAAAATGAATCAGTCAATATATATCAATCAATATAACTCGGACAATGACCAACAACAGAGCACATATGAGCCTCATAGGCATAAGACAAGAAACGAACAGGTAGGACAGAGAAGACAAGGTAGCAAAATTTAGTGTCAAAGTGTAGCCAATTCTTTAAGTTAAATTTAAAAGAAGCATAAGTTTTAAAATTCCTAATGTGAACTGGGATGAGGTTCCATTCACAAGCAGCCCTTACTGAAAAAGCTGTTTGGCTGAGTGTACTTTTCCTCAATGGGACATTGCAGTCACCTCTTGCTGCACTCCTTGTAGAGCTGTAAGCATTTGGTGCTGTGTTCACAAGCTGGCTCAATACAGGAGGAGCCAGTCCATGTAAAATTTTGTACATAAGGCAGAGATCTGTATATGTAATCAAGTTTTTGAAACTCAAAATGTTTATTAAAATATATATTTTAATATTTTTTAAGACATGACAATGATGATAGTATATGGATTTCCTATCAAGAACTTTAAGAGTTTTTTTTTAATATAGGGAGAGTAGTGGTTGAGAGAAGTGTCGCTAGTTTGTGACCAGGTTGTCAAACAATAGGTGATATGGGATAAAATCATTGAGTGCATGAATATCATAGTGGCCCTTGTTGACATGCAGCTGCGAACATATCTAAAATTTGCCAGGTTGAACTTAATGTGATTACAAACCTTCTTGATGTGCAAGTAAGTAAGATAGTTATCAATATATACGACTTGTAGTCTCTCCCCTGCTACAACTACATCCTGTTCTACACAGCGACTTTTAGATTTACTTAAAAACATACATATAGTTTTGGATACATTAAAGGGGCATTATGTAGTTTTCAGCAACTACTAGCGGTGCCGTTTTAAGATTGCAACCAGGTGTGTGCTCGTACGCGTGCTCGCTTGAACTCATGAGCGAGCAGAATCCGAAACACAACCACTTTCATACAGAAATCCTGCAATAAACGCAGGAACAGCAGCATGCAGGCTGTGGCTTTTCACTCAGACATGTTCAGGCTCTGTTACTTCAACATTCCCGTCTCAGAGGCGGATCAACACCAGCGCCGTAACGTTACTTCATTCAGTGCAGCGAGACACCGGCATATCGGCACAGTACTCCCAAAAAAAGGCAAAGTGACAGCGGCTATAGACAGACAGAGCTGGGAACTCAGGTAAACTCCCACTGCAACGTTACAGTAATAGTTTTATCAGCTGTAGGTTGAACTAATCCACACTCGTTACATGATCACGGTACATTTACTGCATTTAGCCGACGTGCTACATCGTTAGCTCGCTAAATGATGCTGCTTTCAGTAACTATCTTTACTATCTGAATCTGTCACCGGAGGCTCAGCAATGTCAGCACAGCTACATGTACTGGATGATAATGAAACGGGTAGAGAGCTGGAATGAATATTATAAGATTGTGTCACACTTTATTAAAGTTAGACCGCAGTAAGTAACTTTACTGTAACTAGTGTTAGTGGATGGCTCTTCCTCTGGGTTGTATATTAAGTGGGTTATGTTAGTTACAGCCACTGAGAGGTGGAGAAGCTGTGTACCCATCAGTAAAAGGCAATAAATATAAATTGAACGTTACGAAGCAAACAGCGGCGGGTCCGAGCTAATGTAGCGTTAGCTAGCTGCTCGTTTTTATATACAGTCTATGTTTCTTGCAGGCTTTGACACTTTGACATTGTGGTACAGAGGAAAGTAACATGGATGATTGGTTGGTGAAGTAATGTTAATGTGAAAGCTATATAACTTTGCCCCGGACAACATTAGCAACTGCTCGGCGTTAGCCGGCGAGCTAACGCTATCTAACTTGAGCCAACTGCAGCACAAAATCAAAATATATTTTACATGCTTTGTAGTAATATTAGCTTAGCTATCCAGTAGGAGGAAAGCCAACTCTGGGTCTGTTTTTATACCCAAAACAAAGCGGAGGTTTCTCCGATTCAAAAGCCCTGCCGATGTTGTTCCGTGTTTTCGTCCGCAGTTGATTCGATTCACATTTGGCCCGACGAGCTTCAGCAGATAAAACTATTTGCATGCATTTTATCCTCATGTTGAGTTGATTTCGGAGTCTGTGTTGTGCTGGGAGCAGGACTTTCTTAGTGTTAGCAGGCTCCATGTCGTAAGTAGCAGTGTCGTCGCTACTGAGTGCAAAGTCAGGGCTCTGGACACAGCGAGAGGCTCAGGAGCGCGCATGCACCTGTCAGTCACTGGATTTCACGGAAAATCCAACCCGGAGCCTTCGAATAAGAATAGGAATATTTGCCTTCAGAGTTAATGGCCAAACCTGGCAGGTGGATCATTTTAATGTCAGATTACAACCCCTTCACACACAGGCAATAAAAAAAGGATTCATTTTAGTAGAAAAACTACATATAGCCCCTTTAAGTTGAAGACAATTGTGATTTAGCCATTCTGTTACCTTTTGCATTGAGTTTGTTAGCAGATCAGCAGTTTGAGCTGCACTGTTAGCATGTACAAAGATTACTCATCTGCATACATTTGGGTGTTGGCATTAGGACAAACATTTGGAAGGTAATTTACATACAAAGAAAATAAAAGTGGTCCCAAAATAGAGCCCTGTGGGACACCTACAGACAAGGAAAAAACACCTGATTAATGATTCCTAACTCTAACAAACTGAGGCCGATGTAAGATTCTACCAATTTAATAGTGCCAGTGGTGAAGTTAAAAGTTTGTAATTTAGATATAAGAACTCCATGATAAATGGTGTCAAATACTTTTTCAAATCTAGAAAAACAGCACTTCCCTCCTCGATCCAACAGTGACTTGACTTTTTCAATGAAATAGAAATTGGCTGTTTCTGTTGAATGATTAGTATGGAAGCCAAATTGATATTGATGTAAAGAATAGGAACTTGTTATGGTGGCAGCCCGGCTGATGGTGAGTGTCCTGGGTTTTTCTCCTTTTCTTCAGTTATTCTGTTTTTTCCTTGGTTTTCTCCCGCCTGCTTTCCTTGTGTCTGCTCCCTTGTGTGTTCTCTCTCCCTCCGCTCCTGAGCCCAGCCAACAACCTGCACCTGGACCTCATCAGCCACCTCGTCAGCCTGCCACACCTGCCAGTAATCACCTCATCCCATCCTGTATATCTACCCCGGTTCTTCAGTCAGTCCCTGCTTGATCGCCGTTGCTCCATACCCCGGTGCCACCTTCATGTTCAAGCTCTCTTGTTTCTTATTTTTTCCCACGTTTTCCCTGTGCGTTGTCCCTGTTTTCGCTAACCCTGTCTTTGTGTCAGTTTCTCTCCTCAGGTTCACTCACCCTAGTCTCCGTCAGTCGGCTGGGCTCGTTCACCTGCCCTTCCTCCTCGGTCTCCCCCACGGCATCCTTCCAGTTATCCCTCACGTCCTCGCTTCCTAGGCCCTAGTGTTTCCCCAGTTCCCCGTGCCTGTGTTTCCCTGGCCTCCTCCTCTCCCTCCACTGCAGTCCCTCTTACCCTTTTCCCTCAATAAACCTGCAATAAACTTCCCTCTGAGCATTGCGTTTGGGTCCTCTCTGTCACCACACCACCCCTCGTAACAGGAACTGGTATTAAAATGTTTTGTCATTTGTTCTGAGACAAGGTCTGTAGTTGCAGATGGACAAGTGATCACCTCCTTTAAATACAGGTAAGACTGTCAATAATTTCTACACATTTGGGAACAGTCCCTGAGCATGTTGAAAGCTGGTTCTGTCTGCCTGACTTGGAAAAACACTTGATATTTTCTACTGAGTCAAGAGCTTCCGCTATTTCAGCTGGCTTGTCTCTTAATTTTCCACCAACAACAAGTTCAAGTTCTCTGTTAACCCTCCGTGGAGGCGCAGGTGTCACTTTTCTTTACTTTCTTTAGGATCTGGCGTTTGGCGCTGGTGTTGTGCAGCTTCACTCTAAAGAGAGTGCTACAGTCCACTTGACACGGTTTTCCCGAGGGGAGTATGACAGCAGCTGTGCGTGGAAGAGCTGGTTTGAGAGCGGCTCGACCAGGCCGTTCAACTGGGCACTCGTGCTTTACCAAAAGATCTGCCTCAGCAAGTGAACTGGGTGCTTGTGCAATCCGGAAGCAGATGGCGGCAGGTGATTGCAGCGGCTTGGCCCTGTACCTGCTGATACTCACAGCTATACAGTTGTGGGGAAACTGGTCTGCTGCTTGTGGACTCTCATCTCGGTATGCCATCTCACCGGAAGATCCAGCTGTTCCACTTGATTCGTGGAGTCAATACATTTTATATTCCAACTTTCTGGATGACGGACGAGCATTTGGCCGGTTCCCGTCTAGCAAACGTGAGCATCGCAGACAGAAATCGACCTCCATACCAGTGAAACAGGGTTATTCCATCATCTTCTGTAGTATTCTTTTGTTATGTGGGGACATCCATCTAAACCCGGGGCCTGCTAACTACGAGTTACAACCTGCGGAAAATTGTAAGTCTGCTGTTCCACATGGAGAGACCGATGTCCTACCTATGTGACGCTCTCCCTGCAGGATTACGAGGTAAAAATCATACAAAAACCTCACAGATTGCCACCGTGTTTATTAAACAGCGTCAAACAAAACTGTTTCAGACTGTTAACCATGCGACCGTATTATGGAACCCGAAAACAAAACCGAAAGGTGTTTTTGGTGAACATTTGAATATACGCAGCGTTGTATCTAAAACTGAACAATTGGAACATTTGCTAACAGGCTCAAATCTTGACTATTTGTGTCTCACTGAAACTTGGCTAACTCCAACAACTCCTTTATCTGTATTTAATATCCCGGGTTACAGACAAGACAGAAGTCAAGGGAAAGGTGGTGGGGTTTTAATTTATGTTAAGGAGAGCATTTTAAGTAAACAAATAGATATGAATGAAACCACCCTGGAGTGTGTAGGGGTTACTATTACATTGTCCACCGAAATGTCTTTTGTTGTCTTTGCAGTTTATCGTCCGCCCACTGCCACAAATTATTTTTTTCAGCTGTTTATCTGCAACCCTTAAACAACATGAAAGAAAAGAAATTATACTTATGGGTGATTTCAACTTAAACTGGCTCGATAAATCACGCAGAAAAAAGCTTATAAGATATTGCAAAAACATTTAATATGGTACAAAAGATAAATAAACCTACACGAATAACTAAATCCTCTCAACCTTTATGGGATTTAGTTTTTACAAATATACCAGAAAGGATAACTAAAACATACAACCTTGTTACTGGCTTGTCAGATCATAATCTTACATTGGCTGCTAGGAAATTGACCAAATCACGGTACAGGGACCAAAATACAGTGAAAGGAAATCCCACTATCTCATATATTCCAAAGAGAGAGTTAACACAAATTGAGAATGAAATAAAGCAAACAAATTGGAGGGACACTGTTGAAAATAAATCCTGTGAGCAAGCATGCAATGAAATAATGTCAGCTCTTAAAAAAATAATATCAAGATATACTAAAACCGTAGCCAAAAAGCCTAGAGCTTTACATGGATTGCCTTGGTTTAACAGTAATCTCTGGCAACTAATGAAAAAAAGAGATGCCTCTCTAAAAAGGTTTTTAAAATCACGATTAACTACTGATCATCTAATTTATAAAGGTCTGAGAAATAAGGTTACAATGCAGCTTAGAAAGGCTAAAGCATCATTTTTCCTTGAAATTATTAGAGGCAAAAGGGAATAGTAAACAACTATGGAAGACTATTGACAAATTAACTGGCAAGGACAAGTCTAATCATGAAAAATTACAGATTAAAATAAATAATGAAATTCAAAACGATTGTTTAGCTATTGCAACAGAATTTAACGATTACTTTTTAAATTCCGTGGAAACACTGGGTCAGAATTTTACTAAAAAAACTTTTAATCATTCTTTGGTCTGTGATAGTGCTGGTTTTATTATTACACCCACAAACGATATAAAGGTTTGTAAAATACTCTCAACACTTGCTAATAGCAGAGCAAAGGACATCTATGGTCTTGATACTGCTTTCTTAAAAACTCATAGAATCCTTGACCACACCTTTAACTAAAGTAATAAATCAATTAATGAAAGCACCTTCCCAGGTGCCTTAAAACTTGCTATTGTGACCCCGGTCTATAAATCTGGTGATAAACAAGATGTTAGTAATTACCGACCTATTAGCATCCTTCCGGTCATTGAAAAGGTCATTGAAAAGGTTGTAGCAGAACAAGTAATTGCTCACCTTGACTCTAAGGCCCTTTTACATCCTTTGCAATTTGGATTCAGGAAAAAACACTCAACTGAAACAGCCTGCTGCTACTTCCTTGAACAAATTAAAACAAGTTTAGATCAAGGTGGTGTGGTGGGAGCAGTCTTTCTTGATTTAAGCAAGGCTTTTGATACGGTTAATCATGAGATACTATTATGCAAATTGGCACAATACAATCTTGCAAAAAATACACAAAACTGGTTCAAATCTTATCTGAGTGGATGAACAACACATTCTCCCCATTGAAAAGATGTACTATGGGGGTCCCGCAAGGGTCAATTTTCGGGCCGCTGCTTTTTAGTATATATATATATATATATATATATATATAAATGACCTTCCATTAGTATGTAATGATATTGATTTAATAATGTATGCAGACGATACTGTGCTGTACACTCATGGGAAGAATGCTACAGAGGTTGCTTTAAAATTAACGAATGTAATGCATAAGGTTGTTGAGTGGTCACATAACTCATGTCTTACTTTGAACACTGAAAAGACGGTAACCATGTTTTTTAAAAATAGATACAAACTTAGGAAATGTCCTGACGTCTTTGTGAATGGGCATGCTATTAAAAATGTGGACGAATTCAAATATTTGGGCTTAACCCTGGACCCAACTCTAACCTTTAAAAAAACATGTTAAAAAATTGAGAAATGCACTGAAATTTAATCTTATAAATTTCAGGCATATAAGAAACTCTCTTACCATTGAGGCATCAAATACCTACTTAAGTGCAATGATTGTCCCGCACTTTTTGTATTGCATGACAAGTTGGGCTCAAGCAGGAAAGACAAGCTTAAGACCACTTGAATCATTATATAAAACAGCCCTTAAGATCCATGATAAAAAGACTTGTCAATATCACCACTGCAAAATACTGACTAAGTATAATATTTTAAATTTTGGAAATTTGATAATGCATTCGAAAGTTTGTTTACTTTTTAAAATCATTCATAATGCTGTGGCTCCTCTTTTAAAAAAATTTATCGAGCTCAACTCCGAAAAAAAAAGAGCTACTCGGTCCGCCACTAGAGGAGAATGCAATATTCCAAATCGCAAAACCTCATTTGGCAAATCAGCCTTTTCTTTTGTGGCAATAACTCAGTGGAATACTCTCCCCACACACCTTATTACATGCACAAATCCTCAAACCTTCTCAAGTTTGACAAAAGCATAGTTACTGTCACAACAAAACTGTACACATCTATGAAATGTGTGTGTGTGTGTGTGTGTGTGTGTGTGTGTGTGTGTGTGTGTGTTCTATACTGGGAGAGGTAGGGATCTTGACTGTTTAGTTTGTCGGTGTGGGGTGGGGTGGGGTTGGTTTTAGTAAAGGGGAAAAATTGAGCAAATGTTAGTTTTAAATTGTAAATTAATTTTATGTATGTAAAATTGTATATTTTAATGTTTTTGTATTTTACTCTGTCAAGGGACTACGGGCGGAAAATAGAACTTGTGCTACAACCTGGCACAATGCATCTCTCTTTGTTTTTAAACAAGGTTAATGTTAACTTGTGCATTGTCCCTATTTAAATAAAATGAATCTGAATCTGAATTGATTTGGCATTGTTAAAATTCTGTCCCATTAGTTTTATTAACTGGCTACAAATAATTTTAGTATTACCTCCTACTTTTTCAGTTATGGTCAAAAAGAAGTTGGCTTTGGCTAATCATCTCTTTGACTACCCTATTCCTTAGCATAGTGAAAATACTTCTATCACTGCTTGCTTTAGTTTTAACGACAGATTTTAAAGCCATATGCCGCTTTTTATTAGATATAAGATTTTTGTGGTTATTCAAGGAAGTCTCCCATAATCACCTCCTTATTAAAATCAATCAATCAAACTTTATTTCTAAAGCACACGTAAAACAACCAGGTTGACCAAAGTGCTGTACATTGACATGAAATAGTAAATAGACAAAATACAACCCCAGACAAACACAACATACAGCTCTCATGCCGGATTAAAAGCCAAGGAATAAAAATGTGTTTTAAGTCGCGCAGTTAAAAACTGGACGCCTGGGGGCCAGTCTGCCATGAAGAGGCAATTCATTCCAGTCTCGCGGCTGCGAATGAGAAAGCTCAATCCCCTCTGCTCTTGAGTCGAGTTTTAGGGACAACAAGAAGAGACTGGTTCGCAGACCTTAATGACCTTGAAGGAGTATGTAGCTTCAACAGATCAGTGATATAGGCTGGAGCCAGTTTATGGAAGGCTTTAAAAACAAACAATAGAATCTTAAAATCAGTCCTAAAATTAACAGAGAGCCAGTGAAGAGAGGTAAGAACAGGGGTGATGTTATCTCGCTCACGAGTTCCAGTAAGGAAACGAGCAGTAGCATTTAGAACCAATTGTAGTCGAGAGATGGAGGCCTGGCTAATGCCTACATACAGAGAATTATAGTAATCAAGTCGTGTTGTGATAAATGCATGTATGACCCTGTCAAAATCTGTGAAGGATAAAAAAGGGCTTAAGCTTAGTAAGAAAGAGTAAGTTGAAAGAAACTTGCTTTCACAACAGAATTGATCTGCTTCTCCATTTTAAAATCACAATCCATTTTAACTCTCAGATTTGTTACAACAGACTTAACATAAGGTTGCAAAATGCCCAGTTCTATTTGTGAGACATCAGAGGTGCCACTGGGTCTAAAAACCATGACCTCAGTTTTATTCTCGCTAAAGTTTAAAAAATTTAAGGCCATCCAGGCTGTAATGTCATTAAAACAGTCAACCAATCTTGTTAAAGTGCCCCTCCAGCCAGTTTTAACGGCCGTTTTTGGCGACCGTTCTTTCTCAAACAGAGAATGGGGGTGTGGTTAATAGTCGGACGTAACATTACCATGACAACCAACAACTGACCGGCTGGAGTGTTCACTAACGACATGCTGTGTTAACATCACTACACTGTAAAGTTTAGTCCACTTTACTGTCTGGCAGGAGCAGCTGTTATTTAGTCATGATAGAAACTAATGTGCGCGGTATCAGCTGTTATCAATCACACAGTCGATGGTCCTGTCAGGCGCTGCACATGATAACTCCCGCTACATTTTATGGTGCACTTACTTTACCGCGGAGGTGGGGGGTGTCTCCGCTGATGCATTGGTAAAACGGCCGTCGGTAAAATGCATGTTACAGACTGTATACAAGACGGTGGCAGGTGAAAGTGCGACGGGTTTTTTGTGAAGGACATGATAAATTGGTTAGTTCACAACGATGTTTATCGGTTTGATGCTCTGAATGAGCCCTGACAGTTTCTTCGGAGGCATGAGTGCGCCTGCGCAAGCTTGGAGAATGACGTATGACTTATGGAATTTACTAAAGTCATACGTCACCACCACATTTTAACAACTAAGCAACTTTTGCAACTTTGAGCACAAAATTAAGCCATTTGTCAAAAAATATTTGGCGAACTATGTGGGTAATCAACATTGTGAGGAAGTGACTCAGAAAAATATGAAATATCATAGAAATGTCAAAATACACTGGAGGGGGCCTTTAAAGAACTACCGTCTTTTCTTTTGATGGGCAGGTAGATTTGCAAATCATCTGTTTAGAAATGGAAGCTGATGTTATGTCTTTTTAAGATTGATCTTAAAAATTTGGGAAGCAAATAGAGTGAGAAAAGAATTGGCCAAAGAATCGAACCCTGGGGAACTACACATGTGAAGGATACAGACGGTGAAATAGATCCACCAAAACTGACTCTAATATTTTTGGATGCCCTCTTGTTAGTGACTTTTGGAGTAAAATTTGTAAAGAAATTGATATTATATTCAAGAGAAAATTGGACCTGGAATCTATATTTTGTGTCCTAGGAATACAATATGCAACTATAAATGTTAGTCCCTCCTCGCTGAAGTTGCTTAAGGTTCTGCTGTTTAGTGCAAGGCGATGTATTCTTCTCCAGTGGATCTCAGACTCCGTCCCCACAGTTTCACAATGGATATGGAGCATTATGGAACTCATCCCTTTAGAAACTGTAAGCTTCTGGCTCAAGGACAAACCATGCAAGTTTTTCCACGTTTGGGACCCCTTTCTGGAATATATTGGAGATGTTAGGGCCCATACACTCTGGAGTGGTCTTTATGGCCTGGCATGGACTGAGATTTTGAGTCACGTTTCCAGGTCTTAGTTTTTTATATGCTATGCTGTTACCCCACTACTATGTTTGATTACCATGGGTACATCTATCTATATGAACCTTCTGTCTGAGTACATTTTATTTATTGTATTTTTTTATTTATTTATTTATTTATTTATTTTGTTGTTTTTCCTTGTTTTTGTTGTTTTGTTTTTCGAGTTGGGTTAACCCGTGTTTGGAGAATGTGTTCTGTTAGGCTGTAAAAGGGGCACATATGCTGGCCTTGAATATTCATCTGTCATATCTATGAGCCTTCAAATCCAATAAAAATACTTCGGCGTGATTTCAGATAGGAAATCAGAAAAGTCACTGAAGTCCTTATTATATTTAGGAGGTCGATATATAACTGTACATAGTACCAATTCAAACATCCATCTATCCATCCATCCATCCATCTTCATCCGCTTATCCGGGGTCGGGTCGCAGGGGCAGCAGTTCCAGCAGGGGACCTCAAACTTCCCTTTCCCGAGCCACATTAGCCAGCTCTGACTGGGGGATCCCGAGGCGTTCCCAGGCCAGCGTGGAGATATAATCTCTCCACCTTGTCCTGGGTCTTCCCCGAGGCCTCCTCCCAGCTGGACGTGCCTGGAACACCTCCCTAGGGAGGCGTCCGTTTAGGAGTTCCTCAAAGTGTTCCCTCCACCGCCCACCTACCTCCCCAGTTGAGGTCAACAGGGTCCCATCCTTACTGTACACAGCTTGGACGGTTCCCCGCTTCCCCCTCCTGAGATGGCGGACAGTTCTCCAGAAACACTTTGGTGCCGACCGAAAGTCCTTCTCCATGTCTTCTCCGAACTTCTCCCACACCCGCTGCTTTGCTTCTGCCACAACAGAGGCTGCAGTACTTCGGGCCTGTCGGTACCTTGCAACCTCCTCCGGAGTCCTCCGAGACAACAAATCCCGGAAGGCCTCCTTCTTCAGTCGGACGGCTTCCCTGACCACCGGTGTTCACCACGGTGTTCGAGGGTTACCGCCCCTTGAGGCACCTAAGACCTTGAGACCACAGCTTTCCGCTGCAGCTTCAGCAATAGAGGCTTTGAACATTGCCCACTCATGTTCAATGTCCCCAACCTCCACAGGGATGCCAGAAAAGCTCCGCCGGAGGTTTGAGTTGAAGATCTCACGGACAGGGGCTTCCACCAGATGTTCCAAGTTCAGGTTCAGATCAGGGGGGGCCGTTCCTCCCAATCACGCCTTTCCAGGTAACTCTGTCATTGCCCACATGTGCGTTGAAGTCACCCAGCAGAACAATGGAGTCCCCTACTGGAGCCCCATACAGGACTCCATTCAGGGTCTCCAAGAAGGCCGAATACTCTGAACTGCTGTTTGGTGCATATGCACAAACAACAGTCAGAGTTTTCCCCCCCGCTACCCGAAGGCGTAGGGAGGCGACCCTCTCGTTCACCGGAGTAAACTCCAACGTAGCGGCGCTCAGCCGGGGACTTGTGAGTATCCCCACACCCGCCTGGCGCCTCACACCTTGAGCAACTCCAGAGAAGAATAAAGTCCATCCCCTATCAAGGAGCACGGTTCCAGAGCCAAGACTGTGCGTGGAGGTCAGCCCCACCAGATCTAATTGGTAGCGCTCCATCTCCCGCACAAGTTCCGGCTCCTTCCCCCACAGAGAGGTGACGTTCCACGTCCCCAGAGCCAGCCTCTGCCGCCCGGGTCTGGTCCGTCGAGGCCCCTGGCCTTCACCGCCACCCATGTGGCAGTGCACCCGACCCCTGCGGATCTTCCGATGGATGGTGGGTCCAAGGGATGAAGAGGGGGGTGCCATGTAGCTTCTTCGGGCTGTGCCCGGCCGGGCTCCGTGGCAAATCCGGTCACCAGGCGCTCGCCGACGAGCCCTCCCTCTGGGCCTGGCTCCAGACGGGGGCCCCGGGCTTCCTCCGGGCAGGGTTTTTCCTCCTCTTTTGTGATTTGCCATCAGGGGTTGTTGTGAACCATTCTTAGTCTGGCCCCTCACCTGGAACCTCTCTGCCTTGGGAGACCCTACCAGGAGCACTAGGCTCCAGACAACACAGCCTCCAGGTTCACCGGGGCACGCAAACCTCTCCACCACAATAAGGTGATGGTTCACCGGAGAGGCAATTCAAACATGGTTAGTTCAAAACTTGATAAGGAGACCAGTGACAGCTGTCTGCAGTTGTACTTTTTCTTGTAGACAGTAACAAGTCCACCTCCTCGACCAGTAGTCCTCGGAGAGTTGAAATATGAGCAATCAGCTGGTAAAAGTTCGGAAAAAGCGCTCGACTCACCAACATTCAGCCAGGTTTTAGTCACGAATAAGAAATCCAAGTCATGACAAGAAAAGAAGTCATTCAGGATGAAGGTCTTATTCACTAGCGATCTGACATTGACCAAGGCAGCTCTGACAGGAGCGGCCTTTGTTGACGGACTGGCCGTTCGAGGTACTCTACTCAGCGGCCGAAGATATCCATGGATAACGCCACATCTGCGGACCTGAGGTAAACATAGGCGAGGAAGCTGGACCTCCACATCCGTGCTGACAATAGGTACCAGCCAGGTGTCAGCAGGGTCCAGGACTTGCCAAGAAACATTGCGATGATAAATTGATCCAAATTCTGCTAAGAAGCAACGGGGAGTCTGACCCAATCAAGGACGGAATGCCAGATATGCTTTAAGCTTCACCAGCTGGCCACTGCATTTCCCCCGCCACCTGGAGCGACTACTCCAGGGAAATGACGGCTGATTGTGCAGGAAGTGAGCGGGTACAGTATTTCTGACAGCAAAGGAGGGAGAAAAGTTTTCTGTCCACCCTGATCATATATGATCAATGTTCCCACAGAGAATTGGAGATCAAGCAGCGTTTTGCGATCGTTGACCAGCAAAGAATCACAAACAGTGATACAAACAGTAAAAATACAAACAAATTTGACATTGACGGACAGCCGGCCACATACACTGGCGCCATATTCCACACACTGTTTAGGATATTTTCAAAATGTTCATATAATATATTCTTAGAAGATGGAGGGCTATATAGTGTAATAAGTGAGAAGGACATAGATGGTAATAAAGTTATGTTAAGTCCAATACACTCCAGTTCATTACATGACCACTGTATGTCTTGGCACTGAAAACGATTTTTCACAAAGATTAGGACTCCACCTCCTTTTGTGCCCTCTTTTCTATGAACCTTATAGGCAGAAACATGTAAAGCTGATGATGGTGAATTTTCGTTAAGTCAGGTCTCCGTTAAACACAAGAAATCCAGGTTGGAGTTTATAAAAGCTGATGGATTTGATCACTGGAGTGTTTGTTACCTTTGTTGAGAACGTTGAACAGTTAGATGTCGCATTTGGTGACTCAGCAATGCAACACAGTCTCTGCTGGAATCCCCCTCGTGGCACATTGCTGGCCTCGCCGCCGGCCCGCCGGTGCAAAGGCGCCCCCAGCGAATCAGTCAGCGCCCCCTCGGGACAGGCCGCAGGAACCCAGATAGACAACCCGAATCCAGCGGCACCCTTTGAAACAGCAGTGTTGCATTTTATGTAGGCGGTATTTGCTTCCCCTCGAAGGCCAGGACACGGATGAATATCTCCAGTAAGCAGATTGTGATTAGCAAAGCATTCCCAGAGGAAAAGAAAATCTGAAAAGAGATCTCCAAAATGTTTCATTTATTTCTCCTAGACAACTTTGAGATCCATATGACACCAAACTGAGACAAAGGTTTATTTGTCCTGTGTCTCAGGCTTTTCTCTGGAGCAATAAGATGCACTAAATCTCAATTTAGTCTCCTTTTAAGTTTCAGAAGAGATCTCAACAAGCTCTAATATAATGCTCAGAGTTTCTCAACTTCTGTGTCTCTTTGTGATCTCAGACAGAGAAATCAGAGAGTTCTCTCCATGAACTCAATATACTCTCATCCCAGCTTCAATTCATGCATCTCATGCTAAACTCAGATAGAGCAAAGGAAGAGATTCCCACAAGTGCTCATTGAATTCTCAGACTTGGATCACTGTGGTTGTTTCATATCATATGATTAATCCACGTGATTTTTTTTTAATATAATGTATTACTGTATGAGTACATTAATTGTAAATATTTTATTTTAGGCTGCAAAGACCCTCTTCTTTTATATTATTTTCTATAAATGATTTGAAATATTTCACTGCATGTAATTCAGTAAAAAAAAATATTAACCACACAAAACACATTGTAAAATAAAAACAGCGCTATCAGTCACAAATGCTGCATCGTCATTGGTTAATTCACAGTGGAGGGGTGCTGCTGAATCAACGAGGTTAAGGCGCGCATTAGTTAATGTATGAGTTGCAGGCAGACGGAATGGAGGAAAAAACAGTTGCAGGACTCAAAAGAAGGTAAGCAACATGTTTTTTTAAAACAGAATTTGGGTATATTTTAAATGGCGAGTGTATCTGGGTTCTGATACTCTCTGAAGAAACTGGTCGTATTTTGTAGTTGGCTTGCTAGGAAGGCCATGGTAATTAGCTTTCTGCAATAAACATCTTTATGTAAAATATATATATATTTCCAACGCGTTCTCATCTCAATGCGTTATATCTGACGCTTTCATCCGGAGTGACAAAGCGTAAGGATTTTACGCTAAAGGTACCCTTCCGCGTCCGTATGAAACGCCCCCGTTTCCTACGTTGCAGCAACACAAGGGAGGCTAACCCTACCTGTTAGCAGGCCGATGTGCGCAGCTGTAGGGTTAGCCGGTCGACATGCATACATTCAGTGACTTGCGTTTAGGCACTAACATTTCGGATGGTTGTGGTTAGGGTAGGGGCTTCGGGGGGGCTGTCAACACCTTTATCACGAACGTAGCTAGCTACCGCTACCGCTAGCTAGCTACCTAGCACTTCCGGTCTGAACCGGACGCCCCGGAGCGTCTCATACAAACGCTAAAGGGTACCTTTCGCGTAAAATACTTACGCTTTGTCACTCTTTCTCAAATCGTCGGTATATGACGCCCGGAGATGAGAACGAGGCCTATACATTCTTGAAGTTACATAAATTGTGTATGATTGGAAAAATTTGATCTCGTGCAGTGAGACCCCAATAATTAAATGTGTTGTACTTTTGTTTATTTTACAGAATGAGTGCAGCTAATACAAAACTGCCCAGAAGAGCGCAAAGCCCTCCGAAAAAGATGAGTTTGTATGAACCAGACAGCTCCCCCAGAGATAACCAAGATGGTAATTGAGTTATTTTACTATACTACGGCTTAGCTAATTTTGTTAAGTATTAAAACTGGTTTAAGTGGTTATTTTTTAACGTACTTTGGACACTTTACTAACCAAAATGTTCGTCAGTATTTGGTCTCTTGGAATTTTTATAAATACTGTATATTGGTAGCTGGTAGGGGTGGAACGGTAACTTACATGTATTCGTATTGAACCGAAACGTACGGGCGTCACGGTTCGGTGCACGAATTTACACGGAGAATACACAGAATAAAAATAAATAAAACTTGCGTGCAAATTAATGTAATGCGGAACTACTGTTAGATACGCGGGTTCTTTAGGAACACATAATCTGTACCATCGGCTAGCTCTGAACGCGCGTGCGCTTCAAACGTGGGCTTTATACGCGCGTCCTATTCGCTTTGGACTAGCCTTGAACTAGACGCAAATTTGACGCTCTATTCACGTTTGGTAGACCGCATAATGAACAGGCTGCAATGTCAAGATTGCAATGCTGGAGTATGTGTTGAACATAAACATAAAAAACATACTCGTCATTTTGTTCAGATCATTTAACCTATTTGTGTACACTCGCATTAAACACAACATTGTGCTTTTGTCACACTGTAAACTCTTGACAAACTGTAACCTACAACTGCCACCCAACCAAAAATCACACACACACTGTTTTAAAAGCAAAACATATTTATGCAACATGATTTCAAAACAGTCTGTGAGTCCCATCTTTCAGAATTCTGACTTTAAACTCAGAATTCTGACTTTAAACTCAGAATTCTGACTTTAATCTCAGAAATAAATAAAAAAATCCCCACATGGCCCTACTCCTCTTCCGCATCAATGCAATCTGTAATTTGTGCTTTCTTTTTTTTATTCTTGCAGCTTACGTCATGCGCTGTAGTACACTGGATGGTTGGACACCGGTTGAGAAAAGTAAGGTCAAAAAAGCCTTCATAAACAAATGCCGCATCAGGGCCACAACACTGTAAATATCGGATGGAGCACACACAGACATTTGTTGAAATGACAATGTTCACAAAAAGTCCTTGTTTTCAAATGATGTATGTTGGCGTCAGAGACTCAAGTTTATTGTTGTGAATTGTTGTAAACCTGGCCTGCCACTGCTCATAACATTGTTAAAATTGTTACTGTTTTAAAAACAGAATTTTACACAAAAAAAAGCACTTTAGTTTTGTAATGACCATGTTTAAACAGTTTTTGCTGTCTTTAAACTGTCTTTAAGTTTGTTAATGTTATTTTGATTTAAATAAAGATTCAGATTCAAATTTCTTTATTTCTTTATTACATCAGCTAATCTGCCATTTGCTATAGAGCCTTTGCTTTAAAGCCTGATGGTTGTGGATAGATCTTCTGTCTGTCCTGCAGTGAAGAGAGAGTAGCATTCCCGTCTGTTGTTTCTTTGGTACATCAAGATGTTCTAAAGTGGATGATCTGTGTTGTTTAGAACGGTGAATCTAGTCTGGTTGGAGGAAAAGGTCATATGATTGAATTAGTTATTCATGTGCGTGCGTGTGTGTTTATGTGCATGAGAGGGAGAGTGAGCGAGAGACTCGGATATTGCTCCATAGTAGCTCCAGTATTGCTCATTTTCTTTTTCAAAGGAGAAATAAAGGAGTCATTAAAACACCGAATTGAGATTAGCAAGGCATCTCCTTTTAATCTCAGGTATGACTCCCTCTGATTATTCTGTCTCACCTAGTGAATTTTAGGAGAAACATATGAGAACCATTTTAGACAAAATGGAGATTAAAATGAGGTTTAGATGAGAATCTCAAATTTGTCTCCTAAAAGCAAGCTCTGAGCAGTAAAATTTTCCTCTGTCTCACCTATTGCTCCTAGTGAATTTTAGGAGAAACATATGAGAAACATTTTAGACAAAATAGAGATTAAAATAAGGCTTAGATGAGAATCTCAAATTTGTCTCCTGAGCTATAGAAAAGCAAGCTTTGAGCAGTAAAATTTTCCTCTGGGTTGCTTTGTTGTATCTTGTGTTTCTTTGTAGGATGGTACAGTTGTGGATACATGAACGTTTTTGCCAGCGCATGTTTCCCATAGCCGAAGTTTGTTGTGGCTTGGGTTGTTTGTTTAATGTTTGTTTGGTCAATATTGATCCTCTTTTTCAACCGGTTCACTGATATGTTAGTATCAGTTGGCTTTGGTACATTTAAAATCAATCCATAAAACAAAAGCACTATTGCTGCACCTGTCCTTCCAGTACCTGACACACATGCTGCCATCTTCCTTTCACCTGACTAAACACTCATCTTATTTCACTCCTCATATAGAGCAAGTCTAGTCCAAAGTCTTTGTAATATGAACAGAAACCCATCAAATTCCTTCATGAACAAGTGCAGTGCATGCTGAAAGCATATTTTCATTTTGAGGAGTGCTAGTGACCCTAAGCATGACCTGTATGTAAGCCATATCTCACCTGTTGCCTCAGTTGACTTTTTGCTAGCTGGCCAATCACAGCGCAGTATAGGACTCACTCTGACTTTTATGGCTGCGCTCCATTAACGCATCGTTTTCTAGCTTTTTTTGTCAAATTTTTCCAAGATACGGTGAAACGCTGTCCCTGGGGCAGTTAGTTAAAATCACTACCCAGAGAGGTTGAAAGGAGAAGTATGATTTATTCCCTTTCCAAAACCTAAAATAAATCCAGAAAGATGTATGCTGTGAATTGTTTAATGTCAGTTAGCTGGTTAGGTGGTTCACTTTTACTTAGTCTTTCTTTTGTTCACATTAGTTTGACAGCCCGAATACAACCTCCACATGCACAATGCAAACCTTTGTCTACTTTCTGAGTCTGCTTATTGCTGCAGCTCCTCTTTTCACCCTGTGTGTTGAAGGGTAGCTATGTAGTGATGCATCTAACATCTACAAGATATTTGTTTGGAGTTGCACATGTGCAGTACCTAGTTAAGGACTACTAGCCAATCAGAAGCACCTTAAGGGTAGGTCCTGTAAAGCCGGTAAACACGGCTTCATTTCAGCTGTATATACTCCCCTTATCAGCGTAGCAACATAGACTGGAGCAAGCATTTCAAAATGGTGAGTTATTCATTTGATAAAAATGTATCTTTCATCCATAAAGTTTTAACTGAGCAGTTTCTCTACATCACAAGGCGCTTTCACTGCCCAATTTTCCAGGTTTATTACACCAATATGCCGGCTCACTGCATTGTGTGAAATGTTCTGACCTGGAAAGGCGGGACTGATTTCATCTGCCTCAGAGACAGGAATGTTGCTAGTAACAGAGGCAGAACGAAGCCACAGCCGGCATGCAGGAACAGGAGCATTAAAGAATCACAGCCAGTTTAGATTTTGTTGATTTGGTCATCAGTGCTTGCTTTTGTGCTTCTACTATGATAAGTAGGCTAAGTAGTTAGATGGTTTCTTTTTTGTCAATTTTAACAGTGTGCTTATGTTTGGAAGGGAGAGGGGAGGCAGTAGGCGGACGTCCTGTCACTGTGTGCTGCAGCTCAGTGTGATTTTACACCAGATTTTTTGTCGGCGTGTCTGACTAGCCACTAGGCGAGCATTATGATGGATGTTTTTTGTGACGTCACAAGAAAGGGGAAGAAAATCAAGCTGTTTCAGGCAGTTCAGAGCAGGGATTTGGGAACTCCGTTTGGGCTGGACTTTAGGCTTTTTCATTTTGCAAACCAATTACATGCACATAGCTGAAAAGCATAGTATGACCTCTTTAAGGAACCATGTCTGGCATTTTTAACATATAGCACGAGAGGGCAAGAAAGGATCAAGCTGTTACAATACATGACACAAGATGACACAAGGAGGACAGCTTTGAAAGCGTTTTTCAGTAATGTTTATTTGTCTGTTTCCCAGGGTCAGTCTGTTGAAAACACTGACCTACACCTTACTGGTGTTATACTCCTTGAAACCTACGCTCACAAATTTGTGGCAGGGCTCCAGACTAAATTTTCCACTTTCTCAGTTGGCCGGACCAGCACATGATTTGGTCGCACCCTTTCATTTTTTTTTAGTAAAGGTACTAATCAATGAGCAGTGGTAAGAAGTGTGGAGGAGCTCAGTGTTTAGGTGTCAGTCCCTGCAAGTTTTGTGTTTCTTTTGTTGTGCAATTTGAGGGAGGAACTAGTATGTGTGGCATCATATATTATAACATGAAATTAAAGTATGTTTATTTAATAATAAACTGTTAGTATAATATTTATATATGAATCATATAATGTTACTATATTCATTATAATTTCATATATTAGTATACTGCATAGTTTAACAGTAAAATATCAATTCCAGTCATAGCAGTTTTTGTGGATAGTATCATTCATTAAATGCCTGTGCAAGGAAAAATGCTCTCCATGGTGGTTGAGTTAGTCTTTGATTTGATAATGCTAAGTGATTATAATAATCATAATCATAATAACCATAACGTTCATGCCTGCAGAACAATCAGTTCAACATTTGAAAGTTTGTTGCAGCACATCACACTTTATTTAAGATCTGTAAGATCCTTGAGAAAGCAGTTGCCAAACACGTGATTTTCTACATAGCAATAATTTATTTGAGGATTTTCAGTCAGGATTTTAGAGCTCAGCATAGCACAGAGACAGCCCTTGTGAAAATTACTAATGACCTCCTAATTGCATCAGGCAAAGGACTTGTGTTTGTACTGGTTTTATTAAATCTTAGCACTGCATTTGATACCACTGACCATCAGATCCTATTAGAGAGACTGAAACATTTCATTGGCTTTAAAGGAACTTCTCTAAGCTGGTTTAAGTCCTATTTATCACATCAATTTCATGCACGCCAAAGTTAGTCATGGAGTTCCCCAAGGATCTATGCTCGGACTAATTCTGTTCACTTTATATATGCTTCCTTTTGGCAATATTATCAGGAAACACTCCATAAACTTTCACTGTTAAGCAGCTGATACTATATATGTTAATCATTATCCTAATCAGGCTAGGCATATAAATTATTCCTGTGCCCTTTTGTTGCAGTAGCCTATTATATATTATGTGGCTCACGTTATTTACAACGAGAGGTGGAGAAGTTAGGCTACAGTCCATTGACAAAAAGGCAGTAAAAATTTGATTTATTAATAAGTGAATTATTTGACATTAATCTTAGTGACCACCGATTAGTGTAACTTGGAGTCATTACCGCCAACATGAATAACAATCTTACTGTATTTACAGTACAGTACGTCAGTACGACAACAAAGGTGCAGTTCTGATAGTTAAACATTGTCACCAGGCAGATGTTTTTTCCATGTGTTCGGGGTAGGACTGTTATCAAGCATGTAAAGTTTGGTGCAGATATGAGGATGTACACTGAATTGAAACAACTTCTCTTTCATGGCGAATCATTGATTTTGGACGCCACGCCTCGGGCATGGCATAGAAGGCCAGGAGAGTCATAGTCCCAGAGTCTTTGTTGGGGGGTCAGGCAGGCCAGGCAGGGGGCTAGCTGCTGGAGCGCTAGCAGGCTGGGAAACAGGCAAGGGGCTAACCGCAGGAGTACTAGCAGGACAGGAAACAAGCAGGGTGCTAGCCGCAGGAGCACTAAAAGGCCGGAAATAAAGTTCAAATAAAACAGGAATACTAACAAGACATGCTTACTTCTACATTTACGTTGAGAGTCCGAACAAATGGGAAAATCCAACAAGGGCAGTCTAACACAGTTAGACTAATGATAGGTGACAGTAATCCAAACACAGGGACTATCCAAGGAAACAGAATACAAGGCAGGAACACTCATCATAAGATGATAACACCACGAGGACTAAACAGAACTGAGGGCAATATATACACGCAAGCAGGCAGGGCAATTAACACAGGTGAGACACAATAAGCAATCAAGCTGACAGGAAACAAAGCTAGACAAAAAACACATGAAACTGATCACTACAAAATAAAACAGGAATTACACTTAGCGACAATACACAAGGACATATGAAACCAAATACAACAGAGAACAAGGAGGCAATAATCAACTAACCAAACCTAAACAAGAACACAGAGGCAAGGAGTAAAACAGGAATGGATATTATCAAAATAACAGAAAAGTACCACACAAAAACCCAAGAGCATGACACTATTACTATGCATTATATACCTGAACCACCAGTTGGTGTCTCCTTGTGGTGTGGAGGGCAAAGCACTTTGCTACAGTTTGTAACAGAAGTTGTCAAACTACAAACAAAAATACAAACTACAAATTATCAAAATACCGTACATTTTACAAATGTTTAAATATAACACAAGATCGTCAAATACATGATATACGTACAGATGATGCCTCCAATCAATGAAGATGAAGGCTGATGCAGATGGATTGTGGTGAGTCAGTAACATGTGCTTCCCACCAACTGTCCTGATACAACAACTTGAAACCTAACTCAGAAACAACCACTAGGGGACAGACAAACACACACTGTTATGACTGTAACAGCACACTGACTAATGAGTAATCTGCTTTGTTTCGCTTGGAACCTCAACGGAGGAGATACAAAAAAAGTACCAGGTAGCAGGTACAAGTACAACTTCCCGATGGAAAACCAAAAAAGGCAAGTAGAGTCAAGGCGAGTTGAGCTGGTACCTTTCGGTGGAAAAGGGATTATTCATTGCAGAGGGGGTTAGAGCAATTGTGGTGGGGAACGCTTCCCCAAGTGCAGGTGGCAAGTGTGGTGGCTCACCTCCTGCCCACCCATATTTATCAACATGAATCCCAATTATTGTTTCCCACAGAATGACAGGGCAACTGTGGAGAGAGAGAGAGAGAGAGAGAGAGAGGGAGCGACCAAGCAAGAGGAGGTGCTGAGCGAACGTGCTGCCCATTTAAGATATTAAGAAAACACGGTCAGCGTTGATAATGGCGGGCGCCACAGATAAATCAGTGTGTGGGAAACGCCTACTGTAGACGTTATCTAGCTTGATCTTTGCCTTTATTAAGGTGAGGGTGTCTGCATCTGTGACTGAAGTAAAATTAATTAATGATGTTGCTGAAGGCTGGAAATACATAACATGTGGCTACACGCTGCAACATTATCCTCATTTTGATCACGTTACAAGACTAGAACACAGCTCGCACAGGTCTCAGTTATTTTTGACAGTTCAAGACATATGCATATTGCATATTAGCAAGTTATGGCAAAAGAAAGAAAAGCCTTAATAGCCAATGGCAACATACTTTATCCATCATGGTCAGTGATTTTTTTATTACTGTAGAAAACACTTTATAGCATATTTTATCAATCCGAAACATAAAATGGTGATGAGACAGAATCAGAATACAGCAAAGCCAAAAGAAAACAAACCAAAAGAAAGAAGGTAATTGTGAGGCTAGTGTGTCTATATTGCTAGGATTTTGTTAAATGATGGATTTTATCGTTAAAGTTTGAGAACGTGCGTCGCTTTAAATATTGCCACCGCAAGGAATTGTGGGACGGCATTCTCTCCTTTCCTTTCATAAAGGATGGTCTGGTGTACCCTATGCTAAAGGACATATGAAAGGAAGCATTGAGGCTCCTTTCCTTAGCTGTGCATGCACAGTTAAACCCTCAGCAGTGCACTTAATTAAAAGGATGGCCGTTTTATTAAAAACGTGATAAATATAGGTTTGGCTACTTGTCAACTGTGTATCCTTCTTGCTAGATCAGCTGGTAATACTCAAAAGTCAGCAAAAGTTATAGGATATATTTTGAACATTTTGCTGAATAACCTTTAGGTAGAGAAGATGACTTTAAGACATTGTTTATTGTAACCACTAATAACATTGACAAAATATGCCTACATCAATTTACATGCCGAACAAGTTTTACTATTTGATACTAGTATGTATTATTTTAATTTAATACTTTACTTTGCCTTTTGGTTCATGGTTTACCATTTACAATGTGTGGTTCCATAGGAGCTGCCATTGTTGTGTGACGTTATTCGGCTGCTACTCCTGAAGTCGAGGTACATTTTATTTTCTTAGAGTTCACATGTAGGAAATCCAACTTCAAGTGACATTCCAGGATAATTTTTCTAGTTGGAGGTCGGAAATTTCCAAGGGCCCTGGAACGCAGCAGTAGTCTGCTTCTCTACAAGTGACCTCTGCTTGTACCTGGAATTATATATTAAGTTCTTTCTTTATTTGAATTAAGGCCTTTTTAACAATTTATTGTAATAAAGAAATTTTATTAAGCCTGCCATTTTATTATAGTTTTTATTTTTGTTTCACATTTCCTTACTTTCAGTAGTTCTAGTCCCGGTTTGTTTATTTTTAGTTTATTAAAAATAAATACATTTAGGTATATTTTGAAACACGTGTCTGCCTCAGGTACTCAGAGTTGGCTGCTCTGAGTACCAATTGTTGTGAAAGCTGTAGGTTATGCTGTTTATTAGCACTTGTGTACTTGTGTGTGACAGAAATTTTCATACACAAAGTGCTGGCCAACTGCTGGCTGTGGATGTGTTGCTACAGTGCTTAGTATGAGTAACTACCGCACAAAGCGTACTTTTAATCAACTGGTGTAACAATGGCTAACCTGGCTAGCAGAAGGTACAATGGCTGGCCAAGTGACGTTTTCAACTCAGGTGTGACGTCATCCTCAGCTCCAACCTCTGACTTCCGAGGTAAATGGAACGCAGCAATAAACAGGCTTACTGTGAAAAGCAACAAGTATTTTATTAGATGGATTTGGAGCTAAAGAGATCTGAGTAAATGAATAAGTGGAGACCAGCAGAGAGGTGTAGGTCCTCTTTATTTTAAAGAAAAATCAAAGGTAAAGCACCAACTCATCCAAGAAGGAACAGTACAGCAAGGGTAGAACGGGGAGCATGATGTGTGCAAAGCAGGACTCAGGTCATTTACTTTCACTCACATAAGTAAGCAGACCATCCAATCATTCCTAGATCACACTTATCAACTGCAGGTAACATTTGAATAGTTTCATTCACCAAAATGAGAAATTGAAAAAAAATGGCACTTTACAAAACCATTTCAACACAAAATGTAACCAGTCAATATCTTCTATACTGAATGTGACATGAAAGCCTAGACATATATTGATCTACAGAACATTGTGATTTCATTTTCAATATGGTATAAAGAAATGCAGCTGGGAGGAGTACACATCACAACACCACCTCTGTTCTCAGTAGGCTGTACTAATCTGACTTCCTAACAAGGACTCTCTACAGCGTGTGTTCATGTTGCTTACATAGGGTACAGATGATGGTAAACCTAAACTGCTCCACAGGAAGTAGATAATTTATTCCTAAGACAATTTTATCAAAAGGGCGTGTAAATGTAGACAGACAGTAGTGAGAACAATTCTTGTTGGACCAGAGGGGAAATTACCACAAGCCACTAGGCAGACACCAGCAGTGATTGTCAGTGACCAGGCTTCCCCCCGGGCTGCAGGCATGAGAAAGTCGTAATCGTAATGCAACAAAGTCCCTATGATTTATGGGTGTAGGCAACATAATGCATCATTCACATAGGTTCAGAGAGACTCATTTCACTACTTATTATGTATATTTGTAATGACATATTTTAGTGTCAATATAAAAAGTACTGTGACTTTCATAATGTGCAGAGTGGACCGCGACACGGAACTTTCCGGCAAAACAAAAGGTGGAGGTGTCTGTTTTTATATTAACAATGTCTGTTGTACTGACATGACAGTGATTCAGCAGCTCTGTTCTCCAAATGTGGAATTTCTTATCATTATTGGTGTTTACATTCCGCCTCAGGCCAACGCGGATGACGCACAGCGCATGCTGGCCGACCGGATACTGTATGGAGTAGACAAACCCAGACTTCCTTGTTATTGTTCTCAGTGACTTTAACAAAGGAAACCTCAGCCAAGAACTCCCAAAATACAGAAAGTTTATAAAGTGTCCAACCAGAGAGGGGAACACTGCTACACCACAGTTAGCCGTGCCTATCACGCCGTCACACGCGCTCCACTGGGACACTCTGATCATGTCATCGTGTTCCTGATTCCTGCTTACAGGCAAAAGTTAAATCTCTGTAAACCTGTAGTGAGGACATCAAAGAAGTGGACCAGTGAAGCTGTAGAGGACCTTCAAGTGTGTTTGGACTGCACTGACTGGGATGTTTTCAGGACTGCTACCAACAATCTGGATAAGTTTAGTGATGCTGTGACATCCTACATCAGCTTCTGTGAAGACAGCTTTATACCTACACGCACAAGGTTAAGTTATAACAATGACAAACCCTGGTTTACAGCCAAACTCAGACAGGTAAGGTTGGAAAGGAGGACGCATTTAGGGCCAGGTGCAGCAGGGCGCTAAAGTACAGGTTTACTCAGAGAGTACAGATGATGTAGTAAACATGGCCCTTCACTACATCTTCCACCACCTGAACTCCCCAGGAAGTCCAGGTTTGTGGATTTCAGCTCTGCTTTCAATACCATCATCCTGGCCCTGCTGCAGGACAAGCTCTCCCAGCTGAGCTCGCCTGACTCCACAGACTTTCTGACGGACAGGAAGCAGCACATGAAGCTGGGAAAACAGGTTCTGACTCCAGGACAGGAAAGGGAGAAAAGTATGCTGTGGTCTGACGAGTCCACATTTCAAATTGTTTTTGAAAATTATGGACATTGTGTCTTCCGGGCCAAAGAGGAAAAGAACCATCTGGATTGTTATCAGTGCAAAGTTCAAAAGCCAGCATCTGTGATGGTATGGGGGTGTGTTAGTGCCCATGGCATGGGTAACTTGCACATATGTGAAGGCACCATCAATGCTGAAAGGTACATACAGGTTTTGGAGCAACATATGCTGTCATCCAAGCAACATCTTTTTCAGGAACGTTCCTGTTTATTTCAGCAGGACAATACCAAGCCACATTCTGCACGTTACAACAGCGTGGCTTCGTAGTAAAAGAGTGCAGGTACTAAACTGGTCTGCCTGCAATCCAGACCTGTCTTCCATTGAAAATGTGTGGCGCATGATGAAGTGCAAAATACGACAGACCCCAGAGACCCCGGACTGTTGAGCAACTGAAGTTGTCCATCAAGCAAGGAAGGGAAAGAATTCCACCTACAAAGCTTCAACAATTAGTGTCCTCAATTCAGGGCTGGACTGGTAATCTGGCATACCGGGCAAATGCCCGGTGGGCCGACGCACCATTGGGGCCGGTGTAATGTAAATTATTTATTTATATAACCATATATACTTTTTAAAAATGGGCCAATGATCTGGCCCAATCACATCTTTTACTAGCCCACACCCCCTCTGCTCTGTTTCTTGCGTCAAAAGCCAAAAAAACACCCACTTTTCAGACGCCAAATGCGCGAGAACAACCGATATGTTTGGTGCCGGGGCAGCGGTAGCTTCAACATTAGCTGCAGTGCCCTGCGTAGAGCAGCCACAGGCACCTGAAGGAGTATAAGAGCTGTGGTGGCCTCTGCCAGGCAGAGCAGGAGGCAGGTGTTAGCGAAACAGAGGGACAAAGTGACAGGGCTGAGTGAGAGAGAGAGCAGGAGGTGAGTGGGGTGAAGCGGTAAGCATGGACTGGCTCAACCTGTAGGGAGGGAGGTTCACTTTTTGAGCGTTTGTTAAAAATGTTCTGAAAAATGGCTTGCACCAAGAAATGTTGATTAACAACTAAAAATGCTATGAGAAAGGTTTATTTGCACAATAAGAAAACCTGCAATGTAAATATAGAAGAAATATGTGCATTCTCCCAAAAAAAGTAACTCAAGCAAAAAATAATAAGGGACTTATTACTGCATTATATTTTATTATATTTTTATATTGTGAATTGTCATTTGCCACCTGAATTTTATGCTTCCCTTTATAAAAAATAAAGACATTTCCACCATAAATTGGTGCAGAAAATGTCTCCAGAATGCAGGAAATTAAGTGTTTAATGCTAAAAATCTTCTAGACCCCCCTATCAAATATTTCATCTATAAATATTTTTCCGAAATAGTAGGTCTTTTACAATATATTCTTGTCTTGTATTCATGCACACCAATCATGTGCAAATGTTACATCTCAGTGTTTTATCACACCGCTAATCTGACCCCCTAAATGGATCGATGGTGTATCGTGAGGGGTGTCCAACCGATTTTCGTTGGCTGCCTGGGCCAAAAATGCCAGGGCCGATATTTTGTCCCATTCCAGCCCTGCCTCAATTCCCAAACGCTTATTGAGTGTTGTTAAAAGGAAAGGTGATGTAACACAGCAGTAAACATGCCCCTGTCCCAGCTTTTTTGGAATGTGTTGCAGGTGTGAGTGACTATTTGCTAAAAAACAATATAGTTTATCAGTTTGAACATTAAATACCTTGTCTTTGTGGTGTATTCAATTGAACATAGCTTGAAAACGATTTGCAAACCATTGTATTCTGGTTTTATTTACATTTTACACAACGTCCCAACTTCAGTGAAATTGGGGTTGTACACAATACTCTCTTTCATTGCAATACGTTTGCACAACACAAATCCAGAATATTGCACATAAATATATGGGACATTATTCTTTCTCTCCAAATATCTGTATTATTTTCTCTATTCTTTTATATAGCTTGCATTGTCTATTCCATAATGCTATATTTATTTATGTCAACTACGTGTACCACCTTATCACCAAAGCAAATCCCTAATATGTGTAAAACACAACTTGGCAATAAAGCTCCTTCTGATTCTGATTCTGAATTCATGGTTGTCGGCAGCATGTCAAGTTGTTTGGATGAACGGTTCTTGACATAATCGAAATATAAACAAGCAAACAAACAGACACACACATTCACACACACCAAGACACCTGCCATAAGTTAGTGAAGTTAAATTTCCAGAATGCAGGAAATTGTTAAATGCTCAAAATACTGTATAATTCTGCACTGAATCCTCTGAATTCTTAAAATTTTGTTAAAAACTTGTCTCGATCTCGTGACCATGATCATGTCTTGTCTCGCGAGCTAACTGTCTCTTTACACCCCTAAGTAAAATGACTGCCTTGTAGAACCAGCAGGTTCTAAATGTTGGTCTTCATGGTAGCGTCTTCACGTCTGAGTTAAATCAAAATTAATCAAAAAGAAATTGAAGCCTATAATCATTTTAACTGGTTAAAAAAATACTCTTTTCTTCATGGATATACAGCCTGTGTCACAGTATTAACAAACATTTGTTAGTGTTAGGAAACACTACAAAATACTTTAAACCTGTTGCTTTATCTGATTCCTACTGTTTGACCCCTCTTACAGACTCATCATCACTCAATCATTTGGCAAGCTGCCTCAGTACAAAATGCAGAAAAATGTCCAATAATGTGCAGTATAGCATACTGCAGTAGTAGCAGTTTGGACTGGATTTGCAGTTAGCATCATGCCATCATCTTGCATTAAGTAAGAGCAATAAGAGCTACAAGAACAACTGTCTGTTGGCAACTCACAAACATTTGGCCACCAGGTTTTTTTATCACCTAAACGTCAGTGCTATGTCCTTTAACTGTTCAGTCCAAGTAAACATTATGATACCACATGGGTTGATATGAGAGTTAGAGTAGCTCTATTCACTGCTTTTTTTTTTATAGGTTCTGACCGTTTGGCTGTCTTCACTCCTCCTCTCCACACTGGCCATGAAGTGGTCCCTTCATGAAGTGCCTCCTCCTACAGAAGCAATGCTGCAATGGCCTTGTAGCTTATAATACTAATTCTGGCAAGTCCAGATTTGATTCATGTAGCCACAACTTTGTTACTCATTATGTTTACATGCACCTGGTTAGGCCAAGGTAAATGTGAACACGTTACACAAGCAGCAACCAGGTGTCAATGTCACTGCACGGTGCAGAGCTGGCCTTTTCCTGGAAAGTAATGAGGTAATTTCCTGGACCTCGACATAGGCATTTATGCTCAGCACGTTGTTCATTGCAGTATTCTGTGTCATCGAGTCATTGAGTGTTTATCAGAGGAACATGGCTGCAAGCGCTGCCCTACAGCTCCTTAGTGCTGAGTATGCATCCATCTGTTTATGGCTAAAAAGAGTAAAGCGATGCTAGTCATGTGCCAGAATCAGAATCTGTTTAATAAACAATAGTGTTTGAAAAAGTGAATGTGTAAAACCAATTGCTTGTTAGAAGGCTATGCATGTACTCATACAACTAGAGTTACTTCCAGTAACTATTTCAAAGGCTTCCATCTTGAAATGAAATGCACAGTGCTCCAAATTACAAAAATTCAGAGCACCGGGACAACTCTCTGTTTGTGCTCAATGCAAGATACGTCATGATTTTGGAACATGCACCCTTGTGCTGGGGACACTGCTTCGAGCATAAACCTAGCTTAAGTTTGTAGTGATCCCTGTCCAGCAGCACGCTGCGATCTTGGTGCCAGGAATGAGTGCACATGGTCCGCTACTTTAACTCAGATACTGACCATTCTTAATCATCCGTGTTCAAGTGTTCAGGTGGTAAGAATCAGTATAGTGCATTGCATTGGAAAGTATGCCCTTTAGCCTTCTCTCTAACGTGACCTAACATGATCACATGTGGTTTGTGTGTTCTCATCTGAGGCATTTGATAAGAACAAAGGATTGGACCTGGAAAGAGCACTGGGGCTCTCTCTATGGCTACAGCTTCATCAGCACATCGACAACCTTCGTGGTCAGTCATGTAACCTTCAGCAGGATGTCACTGCTGCAGCCGAACACAACAGGGTGCTTCACAGTAAACCAGGAAACAGAGGACAGGCTTTCAGGGCTGGGTCTGGGTCCAAGGTCACAGCGAGGTTAGAGTGTAAACTGGGAGGAAATTAGATACTGTGTGGAAAACAGGTAAGTGACTTGTGATCATGTCTGTTGGGTCAATTCATTTTCAATTCACTCAATTCCAACAGTGGTTTTAGTTTGCACTGTTGGTACGTATGAAGTCAGAGACTGACTACTTTAAAATTTTTAAACCTTCTTCCAATCAGATAAACTAATAGAAGCAAATAATGACGTTTCATCCCTCAGTATTTGATCAAACAAACTGCAATCAATTTTTTTTTAAAAATGTCTTATTATATTTTACATTTCCAAAAAATACATTAATGTATTTATTAAATAATATATTGTTTATACTTAATGTTTCACATTTCACAATTTGTGTAAAGCACAGAATTATTAAGAAATTAGAAAATGCAGAATAAAGTCTCTTTCATGTGTTTATGGACATGTGTTTTATGTCCATAAACTAGGATTTCAGTTTATATTTCAAAAGGCGTAAATGGAAAGTGAGTTGACCCAGAATGTTTCAGTTTGCACTTATGAAGTGTCTGGGTTGTCTTCTGCAGGTTCAAGAACCTCTTGTGGTCTGTACATGAAGGTGAGAAGGAACAAAGCCACATCATAAGAGCACCAATAGGCTGTGTGTGAGGTCACTGCTGACCAATAGCGACTCTCCACCAAGCCTTCCCGCAGCTCAAAATCGATGCGTCTCTCCAGTTCCACTGGAAGAGAGAGAATGACAGATTAGTATCCAGCTGCGTCAGAAGAAGATATTTTACTTAGTAGTTCTCTGAGCCCTGCTGGACTCAAAATGATGAGTATATACTGACACTGGCAATGTACAGTATGTGCAGGGTCTACTGCTCAGAGGACATGCGTCTCCCTTCCCTTCACAGGAGCATTACCACTACTAATATTTACATTAAAGGCTGGCAAATCTATTTTTAACCTGGACCATCCTTTATCTAACCCTGCACTATACCATAGAAATCCAGATGATTTCAATTGCATATTCTGTATGTTGATAACATCAAACATTACTATGTCATAAAACATATATAACAAAATTAGAGTCTGTCGGGGTTTAGTGCTGAGTGTTTTGGGGGGACACTGGAACTGGACCAGACCAGTGTAAGAACATTTAATGGGTATAATATACTGTACATCTGCAGGTACATTTACCTTAGTTTTTCACTAAAAGCATAGTACTTACACGAGGTACTGTCCATGACAGCTGAGGTGGACTGGGACATGGCAGGCTCCACCTCCTGCCTCTCCTCCTCTATTTCTTTGTCCTTTTCTTCGCTCTCAGCCACCGTTGAGCCTTCCTCTCCTGATGCCACATTTTCCACTTCAGAGACTCCACCCTCAGAATCTGATGGCTCCTCCTCCACTCCGCCCACCTGGCCACTGGAACGGGAAAAGCGGGAAAACAGGATTCCTCCGATTCCCTTTCCAAGACTTGCAGCACCTGAGGGGCAGTAAGATTCATGCATCATGGTATTCATTCATCTCAGTTATCAATACAGAGTAAAACGTGTCAGAAGTAGGGCTGCACGATTTGGAGAAAAACTCATATTTCGATTATTGTGGACAATATTGCAATTTGCGATTGCGATTCGATTATAATTGAACAAATGGTACTATGAGTCTACTTGCTTAATTATCAAGGAATGTGTGAAATACTGATACTTTGAAATGTGTATTTCTAAACTTGAACAAAGTTAAACGATATTTATAACAATAACTAGTAAAACAGAACGGGAGGAGGCGGCTAGAGGTAGCAAATATTGGCTCACTTGCACTTGTTCAATGTACTCTGTCCACTGCAGAGTCTCTAAATTGGTCTCTAATTTGTTCTTATCAATAATCATATTGTTCAACATTTAATGATTTGCTGTCTCAATGATGAGACTTACTGGGAGGAAATTAATAATCTTGTAGAGTGGTGCTCAGAGAGCAACCTACTGCTCAACGTCAGCAAAACTAAGGAGCTGATCTTTGATTTTAGGAAGAAGGAGATAAAGACACACACTCCTGTCTAATCAGTGGAGCTGAGGTGGAAAAGCTGAATAGTTTCAGGTTCCCGGGAATCAGCATCACAGAGAACCTGACATGGTCATCTCACATCTCCACACTGGTCAGAAATGACTGTATTTCTTGAGGAAGCTTAAGAAGGCCAAATTCCCACACCAAGCTCTTGTCAGCTTTTACAGAGGATTAACAGAAAGCCTCCTGACTAGAAACATCACAAACTGGTATGGGATGTGCATGGTCCAAGACAGGAGGGCTGTGAAGTAGGGCTGCAACTAACAGCTATTTTGATGGTCGATTACTCTATCTATTAATTAAATCAATAATGAACTATTCGGATTATCAAAGGCAAAATTACACAATGGTTCTTATTTAGCCATCAGCTTTTAAACTAAGCTTGAGATTGTTTAAGGCATGTGCTAATTAACAATCAACACAATAAAATGAATACTGCTTTCAAAAATGCATATTTTAAATGAATGTTTCTGCTGCAACAACAGAAAGTTCATCTGAAATCAAGTCCTGTCATGGACCAAACACGTACAGTAAGAAATAATGTGTATGCAGCGCTGTGCGATCAGCTGCTTATGTGAACAGCTGATCTGCTGTTAGCAAGGCAAATAATTATTCTAGTGACAGAGTAGCTTACATGCCGGTACTGCAACACACCGAGACAATCTGACACTATACTTTTATACAAAGAAAGGAATAACTTTATGCTTTACATCTGCCGTATTTACAAGAGGGGACCAATAATAACGATTTTGTAGTAGACAGCGTTTCACAAAGTTTATAAAGTTTTCCCTAACTCAGCAACTCACAAAACTCTGTGTGTATGACTGATTTAATGAGACACAAATAAGACAGAAGTGTGATAATCAGTATTTTACTACAGCTTCCACTACTGTTAATTCCAGTAGCAGCCATCCGGAAATCCGACTTGAGTGCTTTGCGAAATATATGCACGCCTTTCTCTCGCTCGTAACTGAACCTAGCTAATGCCCCTATCATTTAACTTTAAACAGTCCAGCTAACTTGATACATCTGTCAGTCTAATACAACTTTGAGGAAGTCTCCAGGTTCAATCTGACTGCATTTAATGTTATACAATTTAAATAACGTTAAATTCAAGGGCGATTTTAGACTATTTTTAGGGGTGCTGAAGCACCAATAAATTTCATCTAAGCAGCCCTAAAAAAAAAATTAATTAACAATAATTTATAACAATAATTTATTATTATTTTCTGAAAATTATGTTTTGTCCTCTAACGTTAGATTTTTGAGAAGCAAGTGAAGGGACAACCAATTACCCTACTGTTTCATGCAACTTTTCTTGTATTCAGTGGATTTAATGTCCCTAAATACCACCATTTTTCAGTTTCTAATGTTTTACTGAATGATCTGCGATCGCGTTAGCCGACTGGTCAGCTGCAGCGGAACGCTGTTTGGGTGCCAGTCTGGGCGAAACCAATACTTTCACTACTGAGGGACGATCAGAGGCATTTACTTTCAACCTGGGACGAGTTTAATCGAAAAACTTTTACCCTGGTTTGCTACATTTTGTTGGTGCTGAACTCAGTCCAGGTTTGTGTCACAAGTGCAACTGAGACGGTAAACATGTGAAAGGTAGAACAAATGTGTCTCAGTCGAAAATCCGCCTTCACCATTGAATGCATGTACGCTACCACGGCAGGGGGAACGCTTTCTATCAGGGATAACAAAGTCCTTATAAAACGTCTCTTGGGATAATTACATAGACATATATAGAGGTAGACACCTCATTGGCCGCCGGGGCGCGAGAAATGCGGCCGCCATCTTGAACCGGTCATACTCCCAGTTGCGCAGCTGAAGAAAGCAATATGCCAGAGCGCTTTGCAGCATATTTATGCTCAAATCGGCGGACCATCGCTAACAGGGCTCGGGAGATTACTTTTCACAAGTAAGATTTAACATTACCTTACTATTGGTTGTATTATTATCAGAGAGTTGAGAAGGAGCAAGGATCTTTGATATCACTGTACTGAAATCGTAGCCAGCTAGCTAGGCTATGTTTACTGCACCGGCCGGTGTTCATCCAGCTATGAACTGAGACTTGGTGCAGTCCAACGTAATGGGTCCCGTGGTACTGCAGGCGTTTCATCCTCCACCTCATGTGATGGCAGAGGATGAGAGACTTCATTTGCTCTGCCCTGTCAGAGCACTGAGTACATATACTCAGAGGTCCTCTCAATGGAGGAAGTCAGACCAATTGCTGGTATGTTTCGGGTTCCCCAAGGCTGGGCTCCCCGCTTCCAAACATACGATCAGCAATTGGATCGTTCAGACTATCTCCCTGGCTTATCAGGTGCGTAAATTGCCTTCACCTATGGCCGTAAGGGCTCACTCCACGAGAGGCATGGCAGCCTCCACGGCTCTCCTCTCTGGAGCATCTCTTCAGGAGGTCTGTGATGCAGCTGGCTGGGCCACTCCTCACACCTTCATTCGTTTTTATAGTCTGGACCTTCCCTCTGCACCCGGCACCCGAGCGCTCTCTCTCTAGTCGTGCCCACAGGTTGCCTGCACGCTAGGGGGTTTCGGCGCGGCATAGTGGGTATCTCGTTCCCATAGTGTCGTCACCGACGCAGTTCGAGTTCCCCTCGAAGGGGGGAACCCTTGTTCCCCGAGAAAGGGGAACGAGACACTGCGTCGGTTCGCCACACCTCTCCCCGCCTGGAGTGCCTTGCTTCATAGTAAGAGCTAACGTACCTATGTGCCGGCGTGCTTATATACGCCCACGGTTACGCCGTCACATGCTACCGTTCTCACTAAGCCAATAGGATTGGAGTAGTTTTCATTCACATTCAGCCCTGCCTCGCCTAAAGGCGTTCCCATAGTGTCGTCACCGACGCAGTGTCTCGTTCCCCTTTCTCGGGGAACAAGGGTTACCTATGTAACCCGAGACGTTCCTGCTCCACACTGCTAACAGTAGGCCTAGCTATAAAATTAGTTTTAATTTAATATTAGAATATTATACTAATAGAATAATTTATACTCCACAGATTCTGTACAACCAAAATAAAGATTTTTATTTACAATTGAATAATACTGACAAATTAAACTCAATCAGCAACAGAAAACTACTTCCTTAAAAGAGAAAGCAAGCTAAGATTTAACTGAAAACACAAGACTGAATTAGGGAAACACTTTTAACACCCTACCTCCTCTGAGGGAGTAAACATGAGCACACAGCTCCACACTGCTGTCTGACCCTAACTCGTCCACTGACCCCATAGGCTGCGGACACTGGGGATGCTGGGGACGCTGGGGCCATGTCCCCACCACATTTTAAAATGGCTGATTTTGTCCACATCACAAAAATGTTTTGAAAAATAGCTTGCACCATGAAATGTTAACTAGATAAATGTTAACTAATGAAAATGGTCTGAGAAAGGTTTATTTGAACAATAAGAAAACATGAAATGCAACATAGTTTTCCCTCATGTATAAAAAGACATTTCCACTGTAAATTGGAGCAGAAAATGTCTCTAGAATGCAGGAAATTATGAGTTTAATGCTCAAAATCTTCTGGGGGAGGACTCATAGACCCCCCGCACATATATTTCTCCATCAATTATTTAATAGAAATAGTGCTAAAAATCTTCTTGTCTTGTTCCCAAATGTATCTTCAGGCCCCTAATCTGAGCCCTAATGTCCCCACCACTTTTCAACACAAAGTAACGCCCTTGACTCACCAGCTCTGCTCTGCACCACCTCCTCCCTAGTAGGCTTACTTATACTCTCCACCGAATAATGAACACTTTTGCAAGGCATTGTCCGCATGCTACATTCTCATTAGGGGCTGAGCACCCCTAAAGGTCTGATCCTAGAACCGCCCCTGCGTTAAACTATAAACACTGATGGATTCCACCACATCCAGGCAGGCAGTCTACGCAATCTGTGTATGGTTCATTCTTTGATTATTTCCTTTCAAAACCAAATTGTAAAAAACAAAAAACAAGTTGTTTTGTTTTTTTTCATTTAAAACTAAAATGGAAAAACAGGTAAACAAATAACAAAAAACAGACATCGGTTTTTGTTATTCTGTTTTAAAACCAAAACGGAAAAATATTGATTTTGATTTTAAATGTGTCTGATTTGTGTAGCTTGTGTGATACGCTTGATAAACCTGCAGCAGATACAATTGGCCAATGGTGGTGACTGATTAAATGTAGGCTAATTAAGATGAGCATGAAAATCAACATAAGTGGGTTTTTAGTTAGGAGGCTCAACATTCAGTTTAGAACTCACTAGCAACTGGAACAGGAATGCCTCAGATTTTGCCTGAGAATTCTCCATTTTTTAAGATTTCTTCAGTATCAAATTAATTTTGTGATAGTTGTCCAACGGTACACAGTAAACATGAACTGTTAATTCAGTGAGCTGTAGGCCTATATTAACGAATCATACACAGATTAAAATGTTTGGATAATTTATCTTTATTATTTAAATAGAACTTAATGGCAAATAATAATGTCTTTATTAATTCATTTCAGGGATTGTTTATTTCCTATTATTATTATATGTAGCCATTTTGCTACAAAAGAGAAGACACAAAAGCTGCGGCAGCATCTCCACACTGTTTCAATCTGACCAGCTGCTCCAGCTGTAGTAGCTCATGGATCACGCATAAAATCAGGATCGTCAGACCTTATCCAGCCAGAGGGAACGACCACTGAAGCGCCACAATAAGGTTATTGTTTTTCTCCAGTGAGTTTGAACCCAGCTTGGCATGATTTTGTGATCTTCTGTATGTATTGTTTTAAAGTGAAAACTAATTAACAAAGTGAAAAGAATGGATTGTGTAGAATAGTTCTCATAAATGAGCTATCAAGAAAGGTTTTTTACTTTGACACACATCGTATTTAATTTTTGTCTGATATGTGGAGTAGGAGCTCAATAAAGAGGACATATTTAGGAGTAATAAGGAAGAATAACTCAACATCTACTGATGCATGGCTGGTGGACTGAGAAAAACAGATGTTTTATGGTAAAAAACCCCATCTGTCATCAGCCTAAAATGTGTCTCCACTCTGCATTTGATGCATAAAGGAAGAGTAAAATCACATTGTCAGTCCAGGAGACAGGAGCTAATTTGTTGTATTGATTGGTTTGGACCATGCTTGCCTTGCTACAGTATGAGCAGTGCAGGAAGCTCCAGATTATCTCACTTCAGGTCAAGTACAGTGATTGAAAGGCTTTCACATCCAATTCAGGTTCCCTGCTTTTTGTTTATTTCTTAAATTGGTCATCCATGCAACCACAACCCTCCATGTGTTCTTACCCATGATGCTGGCCTTGCCCAGGCTGGTGATGGACTCTCCATAGTGCCGTCGGGCCTGTGGGGGAGAGGTGCAAGGGCTGGGGATGCTCTCTGAATCTGAGACAGATGTGGTCTCCTTTGGGAGGTTGAGCAGCGTGGGCCGGATCTGATCGTACGGTGTCGGGCTGGTGGTGTTATACCTACACATCACATCCACATTAACCTCAGGGCATTGAAACATGAACTCCTCATTCTGTCTTCAGCTGATTAAACTGGGTACACCATAGCTTCAATCACAGCTAACAGACTGACTGTAAGATGATAATTATTACTATTTTAAGCTAATTGCTCTTATTGTTAATTGTATTTGTATCGTTGCCAACATCACTATTAGAACCTGCTCCTGCAATTTGATGCTCGACAACATCAGGAGGATCCATTTGCCCCTCACTCAGGAGGCATCACAGGTTCTGGTCTTGTCCTCTCCCATCTAAATTACTGCAGATCGCTCCTGTCTGGTGTGCCATCCGACCTCTGTTTCTAAATGCAGCACTTATTAATGTATTTGCATGATTCCTGCAATTATTCGGTTGTATCCACCTGGTTGAATGCAATTATTATAAGTCACAATGGATGAAAGCATCAGTTAAATAAATCTAATGTAACATCTTACCAGTGGATTTGAACAGGTGCAATGTTACTGTAGTGCTTCAAGATAAGAGGCTCCAATCTGTATGCCTGAAACAAACAAATACCAATGCTTGAGCAGAAGGGGGGTTCCTATCAACATTACTTTTCAGAATTTGCACACATTATTTCAATTTAATTGACAACTTGTCATGTCAGTTTTTATTATTTTGTTGTGCAATGTAATGGCAACACCACAGACTTAGAAACTAAACCTTTTAATGGATACTGTAAGTTAATATTTCAATGGATACTAAGATACTAAGTTATGTTCATTACAAGACATAACTAATCCCTTAAGATGTGACAGGCTGATCACAAAAGTAGGTGATAATTGTGATTAAAGCAGGATAGTAACACACTCAGTTGTGGGTACTGTAGCTCACCACAGGGTCTGTGGGATGGAATATGTTGAAGAGGCGTTTGCAGATAGATGTGGGAAGGATGTGGTCCTGCACACAGTTGTTTCCAGGCCGGATCCCTCTTAACGCCAAGAAAACAGCCAGAGGAGAGCCCATGCAGAAGAAATTTTCTACCTGCAGCACAGAGAACAATTCAACATGACAGGTGGTCAGTTACAGAGGACTGCTGTTGTAGTGGGCCAATGTGTCCAACTGTATGATTTTCATTCCACGTGGACGCTAAACCTTTTAATAATCATTAATCAAAAACTATATGTGTGTGTGTCATTGCTTCCAATCGAAAATCTCATTCATTGTTTGAATCAGAGGGTTTTCTAGTTTGAATCAGAGGGTTTTCTAGTTTGAATCAGAGGGTTTTTTAGTTTGAATCAGGGGGTTTGTAGTTTGATTCAGAGGGTTTGTAGTCTGAATCAGAAGGTTTGTAGTCTGAATCAGAAGGTCTGTAGTTTGATTCAGAGGGTTTTGTAGTCTGAATCAGGGTGTTTGTAGTTTGAATCAGAGAGGTTGTAGTTTGAGTCAATGGGTTTGTAGTCTGAATCACAGGGTTTTTTAGTTTGAATCAGGGGGGTTGTAGTTTGAATCAGAGAGATTGTAGTTTGAGTCAATGGGTTTGTAGTCTGAATCAGAGGATTTGTAGTTTGAATCAGAGGATTTGTAGTCAGAATCACAGGGTTTGTAGTTTGAATTAGACGGTTTGTAGTCTGAATCAGGTTTTTTTTATTTTGAATCAGGGGTTTAGTAGTTTGAATCAAAGAGTTTGTAGTTTGAATCAGAGGGTTTATAGTCTGAATCAGAGGGTTGTAGTTTGAATGAGAGGATTTGTAGTCTAAATCAGATGGTTTTCTAGTTTGAATCAAAGGCTTTGTAGTTGTAATCATATCTAGGACACAGATAAAGATGAAAAAGCGGAAATGCCGTCAGTGTCTGGTAACAACTGATGATAGATGCAATAAAGTCCAACACTTGTCAACTTTACCTTGAATTTCAAGGGCGGAACTGCAACACAAGACAATGTCTGCAGACCCTGGAATTGATCCTCCAAGTCCCTCAACCTAGGATTATGAATATTATACAGAGATTAAAATTACTCCAATGTAAGGCAGTTACAGCTTACCACTGATAGGGATATATTTTCCTAAAACCTCATGCAAGGACAAACACAAGTCTAAACTCAAATCATAGTGTCATTATCTAAAAGTGCAACTCCCTACACTGCTTTTGCAATTTTGGTGACCATAGGTAGTGCAATTCTGACAGAACAGATGTAGAGTCGAACTCCTCACCTGTTCCAGGACAACAACCCGGGCAGTACCTGAGGCGTGTGAGTCTCAGCTGCTCCTGAAGGTGGCGCTCCTCATCACTCGGCCAGCGGACCTTTGTCTCCTCTGGGTCTGGTGCCTCTTGATGATGAAAGCGGACAGGGTCCCAGCCTGTCATGATGTCGAAGGTGATGACGCAGCCCAGCGAGTGTGACACTATGGACACCTTCCCGTTTTTCTCAAAGTCTGGATTCCGTGAGCAGAAGAGTGAGTACAGACGATTCAGCTCCAGAGTCAAACCCCCTGGTAATCTACAGACACACAACAAGTACAACACACATATACACGTTTGTGAGGTATTTGCCTCTTTAACTTGTGTCAATAAGATTCAGTTAGATTTGGTTATGTTTGATGCTTCAGAGTCTTGTTTAATCATCTATTATTTTATAGTCAGGCAGTAGACCATAATTCAATCCTATACAGCCATGTTGGATTAAAACAGCTTAGCCAGGATTTAGTTGTGCCTGAGGGAAGTTGATTCAGAGTCATGGGACTAACACTCCCAAACTGCCAGCAGGATCTGAAAGTGCAGCAACACAGCTGTGAGGAGACAGAAGGAGGCTGAACTTCAGGCTGAATGTGTTTCTTGAAGGGAAGTGGAAAGGAATCGTGCAGTATAGTCTTAGTGTCACCTCGTCTCTGTACAGAGGGCTGGTGTAATACATGATGTCCATGGCGCTGCTGTTCAACATGTCTCTGAGACCTCGCACTTTGTCTGGGGTGATAGAATCCACCGTGTCTGGAGGGAGAACATACAAATACATCACATATATTTTCAGGTTTTCAAGTTGGAACCATTACCAAATTTCTAAGACCCATGCATTTGGATTCTGTTTATGAGTTTCTAACTTTCTGCATATGTCAGTGGACCTCCTGACTGAACTGCAGTGAGCATTTTACAGTCCATAAAAGTGTCACTTATCTGCCAGGACCTGATATGCAGACCTAATGTCATGTCAATTGTTACGCAGTATGTCAACAAAGCATGACGAAGTAGCGGTCGTGTTATATGTGCATGTTTTACCTCGCACATACTTCACACAGTTAAAAACTTGGTAGCCAATGACGTTACATACAGTAGATATTTTACAGGCTGATAGATCATGGCATCGTCTATTAGCCCAACACTACTGATGTACTGATACTGTGATGATATTTACAGAAACCCAACAATTCCTACCAAGAGCAAGCAAAGGCAGAAACCTTGAGCAGAACCATGGCTCAGGTTGGGCGGCCATCTGCCTCGACCGCTTGGGGGTGAGAGAACTCAAAAGTTATCAAACAGTGGTCAGATAAAGAGGGATTAGACAAAGATAAAGAGGGACTAAGACAAAATAAATCCAAAATCATAATCTGATATTAGTTAATTTACTAGTACACCTTTAGAAGAGAAAGATCTGATGTCCATGTTTAATCTCCTATTCGTTTGCACTATTGCACTTTTGGTTTTAAGTTTAATGAGGTTTTTATGAACAGCTCCTCTTCTGTTTACCTTTGATTTAAATAATTTCAATGGTCGGGGGGCAGACACCGTCACTATAGGCTTTTCACGAGTAACTCCTGAAATGTAGGAGCAGAGTGTGTTAGACTGCGACTCTGCCTCCTGGTCTCCTATTTCCATTCCTGGACCATGGCGGACTGCAGCAAATGCTTGAAAAAGAAAAGGTTTGGCTTAGCTTCACTAAAAAGAGAATGACACAGCAAAATGCAACACCTGCAATAAGGACAGTTGGGGCAAGGGAGAAAGCAGCTCCAACATGACGAAGCATTTACTTCAACACGGCGTGAATCTGAAGGAACGTTGACAGTGGCAACATCTCACGCTCAGGTATAAAGCATAGGTGAGCTGACATTCACCTTTTATAAGGAAGGAAACTAACAATGTCTACAAATGATTTAATATATACATGTCTTAGATATTAGTCCCCAGAGATGCCCCTCTAGTACAGAGACTCCTTTCAATTTATTCATGAAAAGGAAGAGGGGCAAAGAGAAAGGAGATGATGGGTCGCAGAGCGTTGATAACATTTGTGTTGAAGGGGTTACGGTTGAGTCTCCTCCATTTAGGTATGCAAAATACATTATTGATATCTGCTTATTCACAGCAATATCCATGGACTTCAGCCTTTTTGGTATTTCACTTATTTTTATAAATTAAGGGGCAAAAAACTTCCTGTCAAAGTTGACAGCTGACAGATTATAGCTTAGATTATAGGAATCGGAACTGATATTTGATAAGGAGAATCTGAATCTGAATCAATGTACTCATATTATATAACTATTATCATACTATTGTTCTACTTATAGGCTTTAGCTAGTTATTTATCTATTTAGTTACAGAGGTTATGTTATGTTACATAGGTGATGGACGCTATAATATTAATAGCAGCAGAAATAGATAAACTAATAGGGGGAAGGAGAAAACTTAACAGAAAAACAGAAACAAAAAGAAAACTCATAACCTAATTATTATTAATATTATTTTTGTTTTATTTAACTTTTATTTAACCAGATGGTCTCATTGAGGTTTAAAACCTCTTTTTCAAGAAAGACCTGGCCAAAATAGCAACATATTAACCTTGCACAGTTACAATTACGAACACTAAGCCTAGGCACAACAACAAAGAACAATTAACAAGACCCTTATGGTACATAAACAAACGACAACTAAAAAGACAACTTAAAAGTACAGTTTATACATACCGTAATTTTAAAGGGTTTAGTTATTTTAAAAGCAGTGACAACAATTTATAGCATCTACTTCTTTCAAATCTTTCATGTGGTCAAGTTTCAGGGTTCAAATCCCAGGTGACCAAGTCAGACTTGCTGACAATCATACTGAGTATAAGGTTTCCATTTAATTTGGATCCTGTGATACTTTCTTATTTTTCTCTGCTAAAAAGAGTTTGAGCAGTTTAACTTTAAAACTTTGAAACACCAGATGTCACAGGTGGGTTGAACATTTCACCCAGTAGTCAGGTACATATGATGACACTATGTGATCTCAAGGTGATGCTGTAAAGTATGGGTTATCACAAAGTCCAATTCTTTCATCACTTTAATCTCTCAAGTCGTCTACATTTGTTCTTCTCTGAAAATTTCAAATGTTGCATTTTTCCGACTTGCTTGGATCCTGATCATTGCCGCTTGTGACTATATTTTATATTATATATATTTTATTTTTATTTATTCTTTTTTTGATCTGCTTCATTTATTTAGTTTCTTGTTTTTCCTTTCTTCTTCTCTGTCATTCGCTCTTTTATTTATTTATTTATTGCTTAATTCAAAGCTTTAACTCTCCCCATTTCCTGTTTCAGTTTCCCCCACTACACCTCTAATATCCTACATATCAATATGTCAAATCGTTTGTAGTTCTTTTTAGAGCCCGAGCGCAAAACGTGTGAGGTCCCTATTGGAATTAAGAATTTTTTTTTCTTCTGCAAAGTAATCAAATTTTGGGGACCTAAACATGCTCAAAAAACTCAAAAACTTTGCACAAATGTCACGCGGGGTGAAAATGCTCGGTAGCGCTCCCTATATGTGCAAAATTTCTGTGGTACGTGTATCATGTCCACATTTGTATGAACTCCTCCTAGTGAATTAATCCGACTGACTTCAAAGTTTCGCTGTGCAGTCTAAACCTACTGACGATTAAAAGTTATTACCAGTTGACCAGTTTGCCTGTGCCTGTGTTTGAGTTGCATGTAACTGCGTGGCGGTGGAGTGGCAGCATAGTTAAATTCTTTACCATGACACAGGAAGTTGTTGCAACTTCACTGAACAAGCTCAGATCTGACCCAAATTTTATACATGTGATTACACATGTACATGCCAATATTCTGTGGCACATCATCATTTTCAGATGTACCCATTTTATGTATGTATGTACCCAACTTTTAGGGCCAGTGCCCCCCTATCCATTGTTCAGGTCCCTTGCTGCCCCCCATCAAAAAAGATGTTGTCCATTATCCCTGAATACTGTAAAAAAATAATAATAATAAATATATATATATTGTTGTTGTTACTATTGTTATTAAAAACATGGAAAGAACACATAATTGAATGACAAACAACAGAAGATACCCCAGAAGATTTTGAGCAGTAACACTTAATTTCCTGCATTCTGGTGTAAAATTTCTACTCCAATTTCTGTGTTTTCTGGACCAATTCATGGTGGAAATGTCTTATTGTATAAAGGGAAACACAAAATTCAGGTGGCATGTGACAATACAAAATATATAATTATAAATGTATTGCTTTTAAATATTTTTTTCCCTGTAGATCAACTTGTTTAATATCATCCCTGCTGAGGGGGGGCGTGCAGTCAATATGGACTACCAGCTATATACAGCGTGTCAACCTCGAAAACCCAGCTGTATATCGACCCTCTAACACAGAACTGGATGAGACGAGGAGGTTCTCATGCCAGGGGAAAATGAAACTAACCAACAACACCTGTGATCAGGCAGAAATCTCACCACAAATGTTAATACACTTCAACAATTAACTTCAGCAGCTCTGATAAAGTTTCGCTTACAGTTCCCAACAGAGCACGTCAGGGCTTCAGTTTTAAACGTTACAGTTTATAGCCTACTGAAACTAATGCATATGTCTGCTTTGGCACAACTCACATAGTGAGGTAGGTCCACGTCACTTGCTAGTGTTGCAGCCAAGTTGCTTTCAGGGTAAGTCCGACAACAGAATATCCCTCTTGTCAATGTGTAACTACTGCGATAACTAGACATTCTCAGTGCATTCCTCAGAGAAATAAACACTTTTCCACGGTAATACCAAGAAAGAGAGCGTCAATTTTCAAGAGTTTACACAGTAAACACCATGTGAGTAAAATATTACAGATGATACTCCGTGAAGGCAGCACGGAAGTGCACCACAAGAAGCTGATGGAGAAAAAAATACACCATTCCTTCCAGGTGCAGTGGAAACTGGCAGGTTGTAATGCCAAAACCCCCAAAATAAGCTCAGCGCCCCCCTTTCCAAAATATTGCTTCCAGCGCCCCCCCATCATCCTCCTGAGGGGCGGTACCGGCCCTGTTGAGAAATTTGTTGATCAAAATTATTGCTAGGGACAATTCAAAAGTCACTGACGAGCCCTGAAGCTGAAATCAATAAGGGATTTCTCTCTTCTCTTGTGCTCGCTCTAAATGCTAAGTAATGTGTGGAGTTATGTTGCTGCTTGGACAGAGGATTCAACCATATCATATTATTTTCAAGGGCTTTAATGTTTGATCGGAATGATAGATAAATAGATCCAGGGCGATTTTTCATTTTATTAATATTTATATTTTTTTTGATTAAAAAAAAATCGTTTTGAGATTCAGGGCTCTTTTAAAAAGTCACATGAATAGTGTAACCAGGCATTTTACCCATTTAAAGCAGAGCAGCCAACCAGCAGAATGCTACTACAAATTTTGTTTTGGATGGCCGTGAGCTGAGGTGTAGCATACCTCCATCCAGAGCCAGTTTTGACCTCCACTCCACAGGAAGGAACTCGACATGCTCCGTGGTGCGATCAGAGAAATGCTTCTCCTCCATCTTTCTGGCCGCGTCTCTCATCCTGCACACCACCAGAGACAAAACAATTACTTCAGTAATGACTCAGATTCCTTTTTCAGTTCTCTGTGCTCCCACAGGAAACCTCTCAGTATCTCACATGCTGGTGTTCCTGATGATTCGGCCCTGATCCATCTTCTGGCCGATGCCATGCACCACAAAGACAATGTGTGTGGTTTCAGGTGGGGTGTCCTCAGGTGCTGCTTCCTCCACGTATCCCCGATGGAGACGCGTCCCGCTGCTGGAGGCTGAGGACATTAGAGGTAAACAGTGTGTTCAGTCTGTTTTGTGACTCTACCGGCTAATGACTACTAAAGTGGTCAATATCATTTTATATAACTTTTTCTGAACCCCCCCAAGGATCCCCTTCATCAACACTTTCTTGTGTTTTGCCACAATACAGCATCATATAGCAGTCAAAAGTCACCAGGTAAACAGCACAGTTACCATGTTAACAAAGTTATGTGCACTTGCATCGATTGGCCACTACAGTGCTGCATCAACATTAAGAAGAAGATATACTTTATTAATCACGCAAGGGTAAAATGAATGTTTTCACTCTGTTATTATTATGTTAGCATTTTCACACACAGGTCCGAAAGACACACACATGCACAAACAGGACCCATAGAAACACACACAGAGATCTCAGTGTGGCACCCCGAGCAGCTGGGGGTTCAGAGGCTTGCTCAAGGCCTCCTTCGGCAGTGTCCAGGAGTTGAACTGACACCTCTCTAGCTATCAGTCCACACTCCACACCTCTGGTCTGAGCTGGATTAGAACTGGCCTCAATGCAAAGGGGTGTGTTTTTTGGAGCCGTGCTGATGTCTGCCTATACACAGCTCTACTCTAATCAATAGAACATGTCTATTTCAGCAGAGACTAGTCCCGGTGAAGAGGCCTGTGGATCATGCACAGTAACAGGATGCTGTTTCTGGGGAGAGAAGCTGCTGAGTAGGGCTGAAAAGATTCATCGATTATATTAATGATGCAAATTCTTTGCATCGAGGCTTCATTTAATCCATACAGCACACTGTTTCGCACAAACATTTATTACTGTCGCACATCACACTTACGCTGTGTGAACACAACATGTTACTGCAACAGCATGACGGCACCTGATAAGAAAGCAGCCGGTGTTCTGCCAGCGGCCCACAGACAAGGTAACAGTAACAGCAGCTTTAGCATTTAACTGAAATCATGATTGATTGTTGAGTTGAAGGCTAGACAAAGTAAGCCACAGTCCTCAGCTGAAAATGTATGTTTGTTGTTCTCCTGGTGGGGCAGTGAGTTTGGGTTGTAACGTCGCAGTCATGAGTTAACTGGGTGTCGGGGACCTGCACCTTATGCTGGGTACACACCAAAGGATTTTTTACATATTATAAGATCACAAACATGAGGAGAAAAAATCCTAGATTTAACAGTTTTGCTCCTATAGTGTGTGGTGTGCCATGATGTGACAAAGACAGCACACCACACACAAACAGATTTTCAGCCCGAGTCTAGACTGACACACTATGGGCCAGATTTCCTAAAGGTTTGCATGAGTAAAAACGTGTGCAAACGTGATATCACCAGCAAACACGTAAGCTGATCTACTAATGGTGTGCACGCAGAATGACATCTCTCAAAAGTACAAGACATTTACTACTTTTGCCTTAATGAATATGCAATTTGGGGCATTTCAGTTTATTTGTGGGAGGGTAACATGCAAATAAATGTACTCCATGTAATGTGATCTACCAAGCCTAAACGCAATTTCATGTGAGTGTAACAGCATCTGTATTTACTACGTTTGAAAGGAAGGTGCTAACTGCCAAGTATTGCATAGATGGCTGTTATCGTTGTGAGAAGGAGACACAGCCGTAATGAAAGACGAAGTAGAGAAATTAACAATATTAGATAATATTATTCTATTCCAATGTATTTTATTTATTCAACGATCTATAGGAATTAAATTGTTTTTTGTATTTAGCTTTAGCTTTGGCAAAACTGTTGTATTAACATTCATGCCAATAAAGTACATTTCGTTTCGACTTTTTTTCTCTGTGAGATGGAAGAATCTAGAAAGTTGCATAGTGCTGCAGAGAGCACCCCGATGCAGTAGTGCACAGGTCAAAATCCATCCAGCCAGAGGGAACGATCACCAACTGTTAACAGCACGCCGGCCGTAATAGCGACACAAGCCATTGTAGGTATCGGAGAGGGAATGGGGTGTTGGGGCATACAGGGACAGGAGATCGCAGAGCAGATGTTTGATGTTCCCTCTGGCTGTATCTGTTTCTGCTGGGGTTTGCCAAAGCAGTTTTCCAGGTGCGCTGTCCCAAGTAGTGCAATCTCAGGCAGAATGGGCAGGCACATATGATTTCTACATACTTAGGACATACTGAAAGAAACAAACCACGGTTTTTACGCAGTGGCTTTCCCTCCTGACTCTCCATGGCGGAAACCATTAAAACAGACAAAACCCTTATTTAAATGCTGCCATTTCCATTGTGTTTGCTCGTGTTGTCATCTATGCAATAATTCTTAGTAAATCACTCATAACAGGTACTACAATAACACGTGCAATATTTTAGAATGCACACACAATTTAGTACTCTTTATTTGGGATGTTAGTAAATTGGCCCTATGAATTTCCAAAAGGACAAATAAATATCAATCATCTTTACGTACACAGCTAATCCCGTTTAAAGGTTGGAGGTGGGGGGTGGCACTGTTGCTGCGAAGCAAAATTAAACAAAGCATCAATGAATCAATGAAATAATCTATAGAAGCTTCAACTATTAAAACCATTGTTAGCTGCAGCCCTACTGCTGAGTTTTCCAAATGTACCTTTTAAATGGTCTGAGCACCACAATTGACTTTCTTTGTTATTTAGGTGAACTGAGCCTCCGATGTTATTTTCAGCTCAGAAAGACTCTACATCTGCAGTAAACCACTAACCAGTGGAATGGATGTGTCTAAAGTGACACATTTGTTAAGTCAGATCAGCTGTAGGACACTGTCATGCTGTAGTTTTACTGTTTATTAACAGTTGTAGACATCCCATAGACTGTATATAAGAAAGGGTTAGGGTTTTAGGGTTAGGGTAGGGACATCCTCGACCAGACTAGCATTTTACCTAGCATGCTTTAGATGCTAAAAAGATATAACTACTAACGTTACCCAGAAGCCTGTTGCTTATTTGTTAACATAAATACTGCTCACGGACTGCAGCAGCCTCTATTGTTCAGTGTAAATACATCTAAATGACATCACAGACACATGTCAACACTCTTCACCTGGTTGCTGATTTGCTAAATAACACTTTCCATCAGATCCCTTGTGTTTGTCCTGTGCTGTTGTTCCTTTACCTTTAGAGAAGCCCAGTTTCTGAGTAACGGTGCGTGCGATCTTGGAGGTGGTGGCATCACTGTACAGGTACACCTCATCCACACTGTGCCAGTCCACATGACTTCTGCTCAGCTTCAGGCTGTGGATGGCTTGGAGACAGCCACACAGTGATTAACAGCAAGTGACACACTTTATGCAGCATAATTAATTTACCATTCCCCCAGGGTGTGTGTGTGTGTGTGTGTGTGCATTGAAGACCATTTACAAAAGTCATGATACAGACTGTACACACACACACAGAAACACATATCTACATATACCATCCTTGCTGTCCACTGTGGTGGTCACCATCTCCATCTCATAGGTGTCCCTCATCTGTTGCCCCCGGAAACGGGCGAGGTGCTCCATCTCAATGAGGTCACTCTCATCCTCCTCCAGGGGAAGCCACGTTCCATCAACGAACCACTGACCCCTCATTACAGGAATGCGGTCTTGCTCTGAGGCACAGAACATATGTGGTAATACAACACTGATATCAAAGACAGAATGAAGGAGATCACTGGTAGGATGTATTTAACCTGTTATCAGAAGCTGTATTAGTAGTTAAATGTATGCAGTAGCAGAAATAATAGCCTACTGATGCTGCTGAAACTATCCCACAAGCTATATGCTGTATCGGATTGGTCAGCTGTTTTCAGTGTGTATTAGAAACACATTGTTTTCATATTTCAAATAAATATAAATAAAACATACACCAGTATGTTTAGTTTAGGACTGATGCAATTAATTGATTAGTCAATCAAGAAAAAATGAATTGCCAACCATTTTGATAATCAGTTTGCTATTACAGACCAAGTAAGGGTTCTGCTCACCGGGATTTATATACATGTGATTCATTCATATGCCTTTTACAAGACATCCATCAATCAATTAGTCAGTTGACAACAGTTTGAATAAATAATCGATTCATTGTTTAACTCATTTCACAAGAAAAGCTTCTCCAATGTGAGGACTTTCTCTCATTGTAAGTGACATCTGAAGACAGCGGTAGTGTTGATAATAGCTACTGCTAACTGAGTGATGGTGTTGGTGTCGTGCAGGCTGGTGGTGCTCATCGTACTGATAAGAGTAATGCCATGGTAGATTAAGACCTGTATCAGGGTGGACAGAAATCATTGACATGCTCACGGTTCCAGTAAACAGGGTAGCACTCCTTATCCCTTATATCCACTTCGTACAGCCCCCCTCTGACACACACTGCCTCCACGCTGATGCTCATGTCGTCCGGGTCCTTCACCTCCTCTGACACTGAGCGCCGCTGGCCCCCGCCCTGCTGCACTGCCGACTCCGCCCGGCCACTTCCACTGTCCAGCGCCCCACTGTCCCCACGCTGACTGTCGCCGGACCTGGTTGCCTCCTTGCCCTCGGCCTCGGCGGGATCGACAGGGCGTTTGACCTTGTCGGGGTTCTGCTCACAAAATCTCCGATAGACGATCTCGATTTTTAAAGAGTCGTGTCCGACGAATGGCTTCCACGTCCGCTTGTCCTCTTTGTAAAACCACCGGACCTCCTCCGGCCCCAGCTCCGCGACGACCTCACCGCGGTGCCTGGAGCTGTTGGACCTTATGCGCTTCTTGGCTGTCACATTCCCGTCACTTTCGGTGTAGTTCGGGTCGATGGAAAGATACGATGAGCCCGTATATTCTTCTCCAGCCAGGCCCAGCATCATGCCATCCTGAGATAACCGACGCGAGTCCCCCCGTAAAAGAGGAAGGTGTCTGTCCAAACCGGGCTGCGCCGGGTTCCCGTCCCCGGCAGCGGCCACGTCTCCCACCGAAGTGTCGTCGTAGCCGGACACAAACACATCGTTTGCCATGTCCCATTCACTACTGCTGACAGAGTTATTCTCTGAGCTCTGCTGGCGGATCGTCGGTGTGTCCTTCATACTGCTCATGGTTCACGTTATTTATTTAACGAGCCCATGTATACGTTACTCATTACGTGGAAAGAGTGTAATAAAATGATGATGCGATGATACCGCCAGACAATTAACGTTATCCCAGATTAACGGCGTCTTTCTCCCCAGCTGGTCACATCTGTATGCCGGGCTGTTCTGGGCCGTTACACTATAGCTCCAGATTTAACAACATTAACTGCTACCTATCCTGCCGGTAAACTCCCTCGGTCATGTTCCCGTTTTTTCGTGAAAAAGGAAAAATCAATTAACGGTTTTAGCTAAAATTGTCATCTCAGCCGCTCCATAGTGGCAAGGGAACGACGACAACATTTAACTTCCTGTTCAAACATTCAAAATAAACTGAAGGAAAAAAGTAGATTTTAAAACTGAAAATCATTAGTAGAAAGTAAAGAATGTAAGAGAGATATATATTGAAGGAAAAAAACAACTGTTCAAGTAGCTTGTATTGTTGTTTACTGTGTGTGTGTGTTTTCGCTTGCAGCCATTTTTACTATTTAATTATATACTTTTAATTTGAAAGCAGGTTCACCATATAAATAACGTGGATTTGTTCTAGCTTTCTCGGCTCGATGGATGTAAAGTATTAGCCTAAATATGAGGGAAAGTTACATATTTAAAATACACGTGTTCATTTAAAGTGGTTGTCACAATGTGGTCACATAAAAATGTTTCAAACTGAAATAAGGCCAACATTTGTTGTTACCTTTGTATACCTTTTAGGCCACCGTAGTTGTTCCTGAGGAGTTCCTGTTATGGCCGTCATGGAAAGTGTTGACAAGAGGATTTTTTCATAACCTGGCTTATTTTATGACATAAATGATAGCAAATGGCAGCGGTTTTCCTGGTGACCCTGTATGAGTACTCCCCACTGTTTTATATCAGTGTGGTGTCTTTGTGTTTTGTTGTTACCGCCGCCATGGTGCTCGGCTGGTGAGTTAGCAGCTGCTACATTGTTATTATTTCATCATATTACCGACATGTAGGCTAACGTTATCCCTGAACTCTTCTTTAATAACTTGCATGTGTACTGCAGCATCATAATACGTAATACAGCACTGAATCCTCTGACGCAAATTCATATCGCTGATGTCGAAACATATTTGGGCCAATGTAAGAAAGTAAGATGTTGGTAGCCACGCACCGTATCAAACAGTAGAAAAGCACAAGTCAAGAAAAAACCTGGACTAGATTGACTGTACATTTGCAACAATGTCTTAATGTCTTACGTTCTAGGTGGGGTTTGTCCTGAAGGTGGCGCTAGAATACGGTTTTGTTAGATCGTGAGAGATCATGAAAAGGGCGAGTTCAAAGTGGAAGGGTTCATGAATACAGTCTATGATATCTTCACACGTTTTCATGGCAGTCTGCACAATCAGTCTGAACATGGCTGATGTACAAATCAAGTGAATTTCACAACGATGTAACCAACAGCTGTAGAGACATCTTGCTCTGGACCAGAGTATTGGACAGAGTCAACAGAGAGGCAGAGTTTTGTAATCAGTGAAGTCAGTTGGTCTGATTTACAAAAGATAGATTTCAGCAGATGTTTCCTGTGTGGAGACCTCTACGCTTCCTAAGTCTGTAGAAGAATAAGAGATGTGTCAGTGCAGAACATAATTCCTTTGTGCACTCGGCCTCCCGTCCTGCAGGTTTGGCTTTGATGTCCCAGTGATCCTTCGCAGCTCTGATGAGACGTCTATCCTACCAACCCCTGAGAAGCAAATGGTTCAGGTGACCAATCCCTTCGCCCTGGAGATAGGCTCTGGGCTGGCATCTGTCACTGGTGAGAACAGTCGTATAGTACAGGGTGGAGGGAGCCGGAGCCTCCGTCCGCTACTGCAGTGAAGCGTGCGCTTGTGGGGAGAGAGAGAATGTTTTACGTTTTGTAAAATCACTGAATACTGCATGTGTAACAGTAGTTCAAAAGTGAACTTACTTGCTTTATTTTATTTATTTATTTTTTAAAAGTCAGAAGAGACTGCTTTGTTTGGGGGAGGGTAGTGAAGTAATTTAGTAATGTAATGTAATTAGTTACTTTATTACCCAGTTATAAGTAAAGTAATATTACTTTTTTAAGGAGTAATAAGTAACTAGTAACTCATCCCAGAGTCAGTGTTAAATGTAAAGTAAGTCCAGAACACTTATATATTATTTGTTTTCTGTTCTGCAGTTGGAAGCATTCTTTCTACAACTATAAATGTGCAAGGCTATAAAATCCTGCCTCCACATGTCCCAACCTGTATATATCCAGCATTAGCCACATAACAGGTTGGAGGCAGGATTTTATAGCCTTGCACATTTATAGTTGTAGAAAGAATGCTTCCAACTGCAGAACAGATGTGATAACATTTGAGAACACTCCCGTGCAGATGGGGTGTCAGTGAGGCCTTGCTGTCTGGAGCCCTGTGTACTGAGCTGTTTCTGGGGCTGTGAGGTCAGTGCCCTGCAGGGAGGGCTGCAGGCCCACCAGCACGGCCTGAGGCTCAGTACTCCCCAACATTTCCAGGATGCACTGCACCTTCGCTACCACCACTGCCAGAGCTTCCAGTATCCTTTACAGTACCAATAAATACTTTCACTGTAATGATATTCAGGTTAACATCACCTGTTCTGACTAACCATCCCAACCTTACCCCCTTCTCTTTATATATTTAATCGTGTCTTTTTGTAAAGCATCTAACCATACACAAAAGCATTCTAATAAAGGGGATATTTATTGTTATTTAACAAAGCATGGCACCAGAAGATTGCTTTATACCAGAGCACACAACATACATCCTATTAACATAGAGTTCAACCGATATGGGTTTTTGTTAGGCGATGCCAATATTAAAATGTTGCTGATGTTTTGATTTTGAAAATTATTTGGATAGTAGACCCCTTTCCTGTATAAACTATACTTAGAAAAGGCCGATATTGAAAGCTGTTCTCTATGTGGGCTATTATACCTTTCCTTAATGGATTATGTTAATAAACAGTTGCACATCAATAAATATTTGCTGCAGGAAGGTGCAACTTTTTCAGCCATTTTTAAACAGAGAACGTGAGAGAAAATAAGCATGTGTATTTTACCTTACAGGTAAACTGCTTTATAACTTTATAACTAGTTTATCCCTTTACCAGCACTCTTTAATTCTAACCAAAGCTACGAGTAACCATTTCTCAGCCACCATTTCGCGAGTCGTGTACACTACAGTGACCTGCTGTTGAATGCATCTAAATACTACATGACTGTCTACAATGAGTACTTGCAACTTTGAAATTTCATTTAACTATAAATACAAAAAAATGAAATGCTATAATACATTACACATTTTAACAAGTTTTTACTTGCTTTTAAAGAAATATCTAATGTCATGTTTTGTTACATAATATTTAACTATATGATCATTAATGAGGAACTTTCTTGGTCATGTTTCATTTTTATTTCACTTTATTTTATTTTCTCAGTCACTGTATACAGTGCTTCAAGTGGAAAAAAGGTGGTAGTACTCTCCATTCACAGGTTGAAAATAGTATAGACTACTATATTGGTTACCACTAGTATGCTGCAGTATTAATTCCAGATGGACAAAACAGTGGTATCATATTTGTGTTTTATTTTTGTTCATTAAAGTATTGTGCAAGAAAAATGCACTTATAAAAACTATAATTACAGAGTTTCACATTTGAAAGAGGAGCTAGATAACTTTGTCTGGCAGAAAGCTGTGTTAGATTCTTGTTCTGTTCACATTTATTTACATAAATTCACTTCAGGTTTAATCATTTCTAACACCATCTGGAACTACAACTGTAATTGGAGTTACAGTTGTACAAGCAACTCGCAGATATATTTAGAATTCATTAAACTCTATAGTTTAACAGCTCATAAATGTTTGCGCTCATCCACTGATAAACACGGCATAAGCTTTGTGGCTAATTTAGCAATCTGCAGAGTTAGCTGCTGTATGTGACGTTAGAGAATAATTAGAAGTGATGAACTAGGGAGAAATGATGCGACTCTTCACTACAACTGTTTCAAAAATAAATATACTGTCATGTCTGTCAGCAACATAGCCTCCAACACCCAACTACTGTAACATTCAACATGTTACTGCTGTGAGCCGGGAGAAAGCCGGGGGAGGCCAGTGAAAAATGGGAGGGTTAGCAAGGTATGAATCCAAAGTAGGTTAAAGTCAGGGGCAACTGGACTTGGTTGAAGATACTAGAAAACTGAAATGACTTGTAGGGAAACTCAGCTATTTAACCTCTGTGGGTTTGTTTGCCAACATCATTGATACGGCTGGTTCGTTAGTGCACCTGGCTGTTGTAACGACAGTAGACATAAATGTTTTCAAGAGAGGAGAAGTGATGGGGTTTTGTGTTTTTATTATAATTTAAGTCATGTAATTAACGCGACAAATGAGCAACTCAACTGTTTCTATATGCTCTGGTAGACTCTAGTCAGCTGATTGTTTTCTTTTGTGGTTTTTGTGGAGAGGCAGTGTTGTTAATGTCATGACATGAGGGAAGCATCTCTCTAACTGTTAATTTTTTAATAGTCATATATCTTCTTTTATAAACCCCAAATTCCGATTTTAAGGCAATTAGCTCATATCAGCTGGCTGATTGCTCAGTCGGGCTCTACCTGATACCTAAAAAACACCTTTTCTAACCTTATACCTTAAAGGTCAGTTCACCCACATTACAAATATGCACACTTTCTCACTCTTGGTAGTATATGTCCATTTCAATGATCCACATAGCTGATTTTCTGCTCTCAGTCTTCACTGTAGAGATGTCACGTTTCTGAGTGGTCATAATAAAAACACCAAACAGCAAAATAAACCAAGAAAAACAAACAAAGTAAAGTGAATAAAATATCTGTTAGTTATGAGTGTTGAAGTGCGTTGGGGAGGATGTTCCTTTTCAGGGCTCCAGACTAACTTTTTTACTAGGAGTGCTGTAACCCATAACTGAAAAGTTTAGGGGCTCAGGCAGAAAATTTAGGGGCGCAACGGAATTTTTCCCATCTTAACTGTATTACTGATCAATTCTCTGGTAACAAATACGGAAACTACAAGAAGCTGTTTTATTTTTTAGTCACATTTAAATTGAATGGGGTTTAAAAGTGCACATACTGGAAGTGGCGATGCCGTTTCATTATTGTATTAGTCTTGGCATACCGTATATTATGTTTTAGGCTGCTGTTGTGCTTCATTGAGGTGTTGTGTTTAAACTCTGCAGTGCCAGCTGACTCTGCAAACTTATTTTCCCCTACATGTTGGGATCTAAGTGCAGTAGATACTTCTCATTGAGTTGGTGTTTTTGCTATCTGAGCTATGTACTGTAAACTCTCTCAGCCAGGGGAGGACTGGTACAATGATTCAAGCCAGGAACTTGACTCCACCCAGGCCATCCTGTTCACGCAAACCAACAGACCGCTAATTTTGTAAACTAACCCTATTTGTTGATGTAACAGGTACCAAACTAGGTATAGATTTTGCCACTATGTTCATCTTGGAAAAAAAGTTATTCAATAAACAAAATACAAACATTTTGGACTGTGCTGGCTTGACATTAACACCCGCCAAATGCGGGTGGATTTCGGCCGGGTAACACAGTCACTCCCACTAGCCACTGTGGCGTGTTGAAAAATTGTAGTCTTGTCAGAAGACTGAAATAACAAACGAATTGCAATGTGACACTACGATACTACAACTCCCATGAGCACTACCTGCACATCGTGTTTGCTCATTGGTCCATTAGTGAAGAATATTGTCTCGCGCGCTATTGACCGATGGCACTGTGAACAAGACGAAGTTGTGGAGATGAAACCCACGGACTGGTCCCGTCGGACTGAGAGCTGTTTTGGCCTACCGTTAATTATCAACTTTACCAGCGGCAGTGATGACAAAGCAAGCTTTTTCAAAATCACGCCAATCCGCACAACATGCGCCTCTCACTCTCTCACCACTCTCGCGAGGGTGCGCACGCCAAAGATGACATCCAGACTTTTGTCAAAGTGAATATAAAACTTCACCTCAGACCTGCGGACCATCAGCCTCACGTCTGCTTTTAACCTGATGGTATGATCTCTGTCATCACATGCGACTGGTCGCACGCACACACAGTCAGTGCGTGGCCGACCAGTGTGGAGAAGAAATGCACAGCAGAACGAGAGAAAGAGAATAAGCAGAGCAGAGATAAAGAAAAGGCATGAGGAAAGGGGCCTTAAATGCTGTAAAATTATTCTTGATAAAGGGTTCGTCCAAATCGTCCGGTCACTTTGTGATGATAAACATAAATCCAGTCAGAGCTCTGAGGAAAGGCAGATGCAAATTATTCTGGTGATTTTTTTTTCAGTTTAGTTTTTATCTCTTTACTATTTTAATGTGTTTATCTTAATAGACTAGGCTGCCTGTTTTCAAAAAAGGAGCTTTACACACAACCTTATCAGAGCTAATGATAATAGTACATTTTAGCACACCATTGCCAACTTTAATCGTATAAAACGTAATTTCCTAAAAAAACAAAAATTTGGCAAGTGAAAATGCTGTGTGGCTAGTGACTTTGGAAAATCAAAAAAGTTAATGTCAAGCACTACAAGAAGCGATTAACACGCCCACATAATCATTTACAATTAGCGTTGAGCAGCAGTCAGACAAGTGGAGCAACACGTACGAGCGATCATGTGAATGAAACTGTCCAGCTGTGCTCATCGCACACACACGCCACCCTGATGCAAAGAGTGGTACCACTCAGTGGTGTAGTCTTCGTGATACGCAGGTATACGCCGTGTGTTGTGAAGCTCTGAACTGACGTTTGCTGCCTCCGTGGCCTGTGACCGGGATCTGACGTCAGCTACCAAACAACAACACCGCTGCGTGGCAGTCACTCGGCGCACGTTTGAAATTAACTAAGGTGAATCACTGAAGGAGATGTGAAACGCGAGCAAACTCAAACTAGACTCTTCAGGGTTTTCGTAAGCCTGCAGCTAAAGCTGCAGCCGCTCCGGGTGATACTGCAGCTGCAGCAGATGACACGAACATTAAAGTTACTGAAACTCAGAAAACGAGCCAGATGAGGCTGATGTTATCGTAACGTTACCTGGTGAGTGAGAACAGCATAAAGGCCTATGCTATCAATTCAATTCAATTCGCTTTATTGGCATGACTGTGAAGCAATATTGCCTAAGCATCATACATATAACATAACAACAATCAACCCCATACATTTCATTAAAGAATTAAAGCGTAAAGTAATCAAAGCATAGCCTATGTTTGTTTAAAAAAAAAGAAATATATATATATTAAAAGATAAAAATAAATTAAACAGTGTGTGTTTAAAAAAATACTTAAAATAAACAAAACAATAAGTGTGTGTGTGTTTGTTAAAAAGTATTAAAAATAAAATAAATAAAACTGTGTGTGCGCTAAAAGAAATAAAAATATACTAAAAATGAAATAAATAAGCAGGACAGTAAGCGTGTGTGTGTCTCTTAAAAAAATAAATAAATAAAACAGTAAGTGTGTGTGTGTTAGAAAAAAAGTATATATATTAAAAAGTTAAAACAAAATAAATAAATAAAACGGTAAGCGCGTGTGTGTGTGTATATATAGCATATATAATTACATTTAAAAATTATCAAGTATAAAATATAAAACAAAACAATTACTAAAATATCAAACGATCATAATAATAATAATTTTAAAATCTGTACAATTATTTATTAGTATGAGGTTCCACTGGTTGTCCTCACTTCATGGCATATGGAGACATATATTGCAGCAATTTCACATTTGGGCATTTCTCCCAGTAAATAGGGGAGTTTCTGTGTGTCTGATAGGAATTCGAATTCGGGGTATATTTAGGCAATGTTTGCAAAGTGTTTTTGTCTTAGTGTTTCATATTTGGGGCATGAGGTTAGAAAGTGCAGCTCTGTCTCTACCTGTCCTGTGTCACACTGGGAGCAGAGTCTGTCCTCCTGTGGTAGCCAGCTCTGTCTGTGGCGACCCTTTTCAATGGACAGGCTGTGTTCACTCAGTCTGTATATAACATCAACATTTTTCTTAGTTTAGGACATTTTATTGTACTCAGGTAATTTGCCAGTGTGAATTCTCTTTTTAGGGTCAGATAGCATTGTGATTTACTTTGTGTTTTGGTTGTTTCTTTCCAGTATTCAATATATTTTTCTTTCTGCTTGTTGATAATTTGGTTTGGTCTGTTTGAGTTGGTCTTGCTGTCCTGTCCTGTTGGGGACTTGTTACTGCAGAAAGCATCAGGACCAGCTGGCTGAGGGGACTCTTCTCTGGTTTCAGCTCCTGGTATGATAGGGCTTTGTGATAGTATGTCTGGGGGTTAACTGATTTTAGTGGTTGTAAAATTTAAGTGATCTTGCTGTGTTTACTGTCAGGGCCCAGGTCTGACAGAATCTCTGCAGGAGGTTAAGGTGCTGCTGCAAACCTTCTTTAGTAGGTGAGAGCAACACTAAGTCATCTGCATATAGTAGACCTCTGATCTCTTTGTCATTCAGGAGGAGTCCAGGTGCTGTGGAACTCTCTAATTGGTTTGCTAATTCATTGATATATAGATTGAAGAGAATTGGACTTAGCTTGCATCCCTGCCTCACTCCCCGGCTCTGGGAGAAGAATGCTGTTTGTTTGTTTCCAATCTTTATGGCACATTCACTTTTTGTATACATGTTTTTAATCAAGTCATATGTTTTTCCTCCAGTGCCACTTTCAAGTACCCTATAGAAAAGGCACTCATGCCAGATGGAATCAAAGGCTTTTTGGAAGTCAACAAAGCAGGCTTACCTTTCTTTTCTTAATGTTTAATTCTTGATCAATTAGAGTCTGGAGGGTAAATATATTGTCCGTTGTGCAGCAATTTGGCAAAAAAACAATTTGGCATTTATGCAGAATATTGTGGTTATCAACAAAGTTGACAAGTCGTTTATTAATGATGTTGCAGAATATTTTTCCCAGGTTACTGGATACACATATTCCTCTGTAGTTATTTGGATCATATTTATCTCCAGATTTATGAATTGGGGTTATTAAACCTTTGTTCCAGATGTCTGGAAAAGTTCCAGTTGTTAGAATAGTATTGAATAGTTTTAGTATAGCCAATCTGATTTTATGGTCTGAATATTTGATCATTTCATTCAGGATTCCATCAATACCACAAGCCTTTTTTTCCTTTCAGGGACTGGATGATATCTGTTAATTCTTGTTCTGTTACAGTGTAATCTAGAGGGTTTTGGTTGTTTTTTATCACCGCCTCCAGAGTTTTCCATTTTGTGAATATCTTGTGCTGATCATCATTTTTTGTAATATTACTGTATAGTTCACTAAAATGATTAATCCAAGTATTTCCATCTTGGATCACCAATTCATCCTTCTGGGTTTTGTTTAGGTTGTTCCATTTCTCCCAGAACTGGTTGGACTCTAAGGATTCCACAATTTCACAGAGCTGGTTCTTGCTGTGTTGTTCTTTCTTAGTTTTTAGGGTGTACTTGTATTGTTTCAGAGTGGCCTCATATTGACAGCGTATGCTGTGGTTATCTGGGTCCCTATGCTCTTCATTTGATAATTTCCTTAAAGTTTTCCTTAGATTTTTGCAATCAATGTCAAACCATTTGTTATTGTTCATTTGTGAAGTTTTGGTTTTGAGGCTTTCAAATTAGACAATGAAGCCAGATGATGAAATATTGAATTGATTTTGTCCACAGCGGAATTTACACCAGAATTATTCTGGGGAAATGTTTCAGTTAGAAATAAATGAGTTAAATCATGGATGTTTTGATTTTCCAGTGCCTTTTGGTACGCCCCCATGCTGTCTGGGGTCCATCTGTATGAGTATGTACTGTTAAACAGGTCACAGGCACTAGGGGCTCCAGACTTAGACTGAGCCCTTTTCAGGTAGATAGTGATTTTGCTGTGGTCTGAGAGGGGTGTGAGGGGGCTGACTGTGAAAGCTCTGAGAGATATTGGATCTAGATCTGTAATGAAATAATCTATCGTACTACTGCCAAGAGCTGAGCTGTAAGTGTAGCATTTACATTAGCGTTACCGTTACATTAGCAACCCAGAGAGTCCCCTCGTAGCCTGCCGTTGACTATGTATAGACCCAGCGTACAGCAGAGCTGTAAAAGCTGCATACCGCATGTATTAGTAAGCTTGTCAAAGCTCTTTCTAGCAGGACATTCAGGGAGGGGGAAGCAGGTGCTTCCAGGTAAGTGTTTGTCTCCCTGGGTGTTCATAGTGTCAGCTCTTTCCCCTGTTCGAGCATTCAAGTCCCCACAGAGTAATACATTTCCCATTGTTTTATAATGGTTAACTTCCTCCTCAAGAATAGAGAAAATATCTGGGTTGTAGTAGAGGGATTCTGAAGGAGGTATATAGATGGCACACATGTAGACATGTTGCTCGGCACAAATCATCTGTTTGTTAATTTTCAAGCATATATAAGATTCTTCTTTTTTTAATAACTGTGATGGACCGGCTGAGTTCTGATTTAGACCATATAAGCATGCCTCCTGAATCTCTGCCTTGGGTTATTGTGGGATTTTTTGTTGATGGTATAATAATCTCAGTGTAGCTGTGAGGATGACCAGTGGAAACATCTTCTCTGCACCATGTCTCCTGTAAAACTATGATGTCAGAGTCTTTTAACTCTCTATTAAAATCTGGATTTCTGCTCTTTAAACCAAAAGCTGATGATCTCAGACCTTGAATGTTCCAACATGTTATTGTAAACAATTTCATCTCCAAGAGTAATCTGTTCAAAAATTAGACAAACACATTAAAAAAGAAATAATAATAATAAAGATAGATATATAGATAGATATTAAAAATAATACTAGTAACAAATAAAAAGAAAAAAAATGTGTAAAACGTGTAAAAATATGAAAATAGTGTTGTAGGTAAATGAATAAAATATTACACTTTAAGTGACATTTTAGAGTGTATGTGTGAAATACTGTTAAGAATTGTCCTTATATTATTATTCATTTAAAATGATATCCAACATGCTAAACTATGAATTATTGTGATGTCTCTAAGAGGTCTCTGCTCTTCCACCATGTAGCTATATGAGGCGAGAACAGAGCAGGTTTAGCATGTGTAATATGTCTTTGAGTTCACCAGAGGGGGGCCGGGCTGTGGATCTTCTCACCGCTGCAGCATAGTTCAGTCCAATAGACTGCTGCTCCTGTAGTCTTGGTTCTGCCGTTGGGATGAGGGGGGGTATAGGGCCTCCAGGCTGGGGGGCTCTCCAGTGTTGTGTTGGCTGTGGGTTGTGATGTTGGTGATGCGGTGGGTTTGGTGGCCTGGCCGTCCTCTCTGATGGCCGGGGGTAGATGTATAGTGGAGATGTATAGTTTGCTGCTGGCCGTTGTGTGTCGCCGTGCTCGCGCAGCAGCGCGCATTGGGCTCGTCACTTGTGCATTGGTGTTGATGATTGCGTGGCATTTGGGTATTTTGGTTGTTTGCTGCGGTCGGCCCGGGCGCTGCTCCTCCGTGGGTTACGCCTCTTCCGTCGGCATTGCGCTGTCAACTGGAATTTGGATGGTCGTATTTTTTTTATTTTTTTGGGGGGGGGTATCTGTTGATTGGGTCGGGGTCTTTCACGTTTCATATCTTTCTTTCTCCCACCCCTATTTACTACTGGGGTTCTTGCCTGCCTGTTGCTGGGGAATAAAATAAAATAAAAATTGGCATAATACTCTCTTGCTAAAGTAAAATCTGTCTGGCACAATATGGTATCCAGCTCACCATACTCTATACCAGGGTGCTGGGCAGGACAGGTTAAAAAAAAAAGATGTATAGTGGAGGTCTGGATGGTCTTGAAGGTCCTGGAGGTCTGCGTGGGGTCTGCCTTGTGTGGTTACCCCTTGGAGTGGTATTAGGGCTCCTTCCAAGAGCAACTTCCTTCAGGGTCCTAGCAAGGGTGGGGACTGCGTTTCTGTGTAGGTGTACGTTATCATACAGGCAGTCCAGGTCCAGGGTCGGGTGGTGGGCCAAGAACACGTTGGGTTTGAGGGCACAGTCCCTGGAGAGGCTGATATTCACTCTGTGAATGGTGTGGGGGTGGAAGTCTCTCCTGTGCAGCAGCGTGGATATGACTATCTTGCTGGTAAGGAAATTGGTGGAGGCTTGTTCAATGACTCTCCTCAGAGAGTCTGCCAGTCTGTCCTGCTGGGACTTTAAATCGTTGGTGCCTGTATGGTTGATGATGTGGCTAGGTGAGCCTAGCTCAGGCACTGTTAACAGCTCCAGGGCTCTCCTGGTGTTGGGGCATTAACGCTATCATTAACGGAACTGTAACAGTATTGTTGATCTAGTGAATTGAATCTAGAACTAGTTAACTAACCTTAATGTGATGGATCAGTGTTTTCCATTATTGTTAATAATAGTTGCAACTTGCACTCTGAAATGTGCATTGAAAATTGCCAGATGATAAAACCAGATTCATATAACATCTAAGGATAAATCTAGCTGAGTTAGATGGTGATTAACACTAAACATTAGACATTTCCACCATAAATTGGTGCAGAAAATGTCTCCAGAATGCAGGAAATTAAATGTTTAATGCTCAGAATCTTCCAGGGGAAGCCCCCCCGAACCCCCCAATCATGTATTCATCAATGAATATGTTTTTAAATACTGTTAAAATATCTTCTAGTCTTGTGACCCCAATATTCTGGATTGTGACATCTCATATGTTAAGTGCTTTGTCACAACTCTGATCTGAGCCCTAAAATGTCCCCACAACGTTTGAACACAAAGTGACGCCCTTTCCCACCTATAACTGTCATTGGCTGTTAAAGTCTTTGCATTGTTGATACATAGCCTAGCAGTCCTTCAGAATGCTCTCTATTACATGTACGTGCATAATATGAGTGAGGGTAGTGGCGCTTATGGGACGTCTCGTTGGGACTGTGAGTATGAGGCTGAGGGGGGGGGGATCAAAGTATACTCATTAGAAAAAACTAGACCCACTGGTGCCACTCAACGAGCTGACTGCCTCTCTCTCTGTTTTTGTTACAAAAACGGAGTTCTTTTGCTATGTTTCCGCCTCCCGTCCAGATTAAAATGGTGAATCAGGGGCCACACTGACCACTGGTTGCAGTTGGTTATATCTACTGTAATACATCATAAGTCTTTGTTAATATATTATAGATTATGTCTACTCTTATTGTTGCACTATATATTGCAGTTTGTGTGGTTATACCTACAGTAATAGCCTACATCTGTCTATCTTTAGTCCTTGCCTATAACAAGGCAAGGACATATATATATATATATAGATATAGATATATATAGATATAGATATATATATAGATATATAGATATAGATATATATAGATATAGATATAACCAACTGCAACCAGTGGTCAGTGTGGCAGCGACCACTATCTTCAGCGCCCCAAGTGGCAGCGACCACACCGACCAGTGTGGCAGCGACCACTATCTTCAGCGCCCCTAGTGGCAGCGACCACACCGTCCAGTGTGGCAGCGACCACCGTCTTTAGCACCCCTAGTGGCAGCGACCACACCGACCAGTGTGGCAGCAGTGGTCGGTGTGGCAGCAACCCAAGACTGTGGAGCCTCGTCTCATGCCCTCTCTCACCAGATTAAAAGATGAATTCTGGTGTCTTCTTCAGACTTTGGTATTTTGGAATTGAATAATGGCAACCATGCGAATAAAATACCATCTATTCATTTCCAGGCCACTAGAGCTTGTTTATAAATGTTTGATAACTTCACAGTAATTTATCGATTTTGTAGTCTTTTTTTTATCAACTTAGTTAGCCATTTAACTTCGGAAAATATTGTTTAAGGTTTAAAACTTAAAACCTCCAGACCTCAATTTTTTAGGTTGCATAGGGTATCTTTCCCTAAATAATGAGATTTGTTCCTCCAAATGAAATTAAATAAGATCTTATCTAATTCTGTATATTTCAGTAGGCATTTCCAGTGATAAGGATACATAGATATAGATATTCCCTCCTATTAGATAGTAGAACTCTACCATTCAGTGAAAGATGCCTCATCCACCACATGTTGAACCTTTTTCATTATTTGTTTAATCATACGGCCGAAGTTTAGGTTATTGCAGAGTTTTTCATTCTTATCACACCCAGGTATGTAACTGGGTTCTTCACAGGGATACTATTAACTTCTGATAGTTCACATTCCTTAAGTGGTAGCCTAATAAACAGATTTGTTCAAGTTCATTCTTAAGCCTGATACAGTAGAAAATTCCTCAACACATCTAATTGCTTTGATCCATTCCTCTCTATTAGACAAAAAAAAGTATCATCTGCCAATTGAGATAATTTAAATGATCTGAGGTCCCTTTAGGTCTACTTTGGAACCATAGACTGTATAAAAACTTGAAACTTTTTTTAATGTGTATAGCCACAGTTTGTGTGACAAGGAACAGAAAGGAGCCATCCCTTAGAGACTGTGGCAGAAACCAGTGGTCGGTGTGGCAGAGACCAGTATCTTTAGCACCCCTAGAGGTAGTGACCAGTGGTCTGTGTGGCAGCGACCAGTGGTCGGTGTGGCAGCGACCAGTGGTCGGTGTGGCAGAGACCAGTATCTTTAGCACCCCTAGTGGTAGAGACCAGTGGTCTGTGTGACAGAGACCAGTGGTCGGTGTGGCAGAGACCAGTATCTTTAGCGCCACTAGTGGCAGCGACCAGTGGTCTGTGTGGCAGAGACCAGTATCTTTAGCGCCCCTAGTGGTAGAGACCAGTGGTCGGTGTGACAGAGACCAGTGGTCGGTGTGGCAGAGACCAGTATCTTTAGAGCCCCTAGTGGCAGCGACCAGTGGTCTGTGTGGCAGCGACCAGACCACAGAATTGGCTACAACCCCTGCAGCTAAATCGTCTGCTACTGCGGATAGGACCATCTGCTTTGTGTTTACACTGGCAAGCGCATGCCCAGTGTAGACTACCTGAACGGCCACTAGATGTGTGTTGTGACATTGTAGTCTATTTTTATTTATTTAAATTTTCCTTATTTTCAAATCTCATTGAAGGCAGTTTTGACTCCTCTCTGTAGCCCTGCTCCCTCTCTCTGCTCCTCTCTCTCCCCCTTAAAGCCCGCAGAACCTGCCTGAGCTTTCCAGAACAAAAAGCAGCTACTTAAATTTATCAGAGACTTATGATGCCTGTGGTCCTTTATCTCCTAAATATTTTGGCTAAAGCCTTTTTGTTCCAGTTTTTATGGTTGTAAATTTATAAAGATGCTGTTTGTTCTGTTTTTGTAGTTTATTCCACAGTAAAGCTGTATTTGTTAAGCTATACGATGTTCACAGTAACCAGGCAAAGGCTGTTATGGTTTAAGTCTCTAAGACAGATTGAACGGAATTTATTGCCCATGTTTCCTGGCAATAAAACAAAGAGTTGTTGTTGTTTCATGATATTTTATCATCTGTTAACTTTAAGACTTAATACATTGTTTTTAGGACCAATTAAATAAATATAAAGTATACTGTATAATGCTACATGATAAATAAAAGGCTCCATAGACCCAGTGATCGGTATCGGCCGATACTGCTTTCAGTGATCGGTGATCGGCCCAAGAAATCCTGATCACAGCACCTCTAAGAAGTATCCAACAAACTTTCAGTGAATCTGAACATAAGTTTCGACAATAAAAGTTGGCAGTCAAATTGACAAGCAGTTTAGTTGTAAAGAATTCTTGCACTGTCTCAAAAAATTTACGTAAAATGTGACCATTTGGTTGCAGTCAGGAGCCCTGCTTTTCTAATGTCAACAACACTAAACAATTAAAAGCAGTCAATGCTGTCATTGCTATCAGTGTGTCACATGATGGTTGTATCAGCAGGTTGTTTTGCCGATACAGTTGTATCAGCAGGTCGTTTTGCCTATAAGGTTTGGGTTTTTTTAGGTTTATTTGACAGTTTCAGAGGGATTTTCTTATCCTTGGTGATGTTAATTAGGTGATTAAATATCAAATGACTTTCTCCTCTGTTCTGATTGGTAGACTGAAATTAAGTGTGTTTTCTTAACTGAACACAAGCACATTCATACACTGACACACACACCAGTTTTATCATGTCGTTACATGTACGCGACATACTACATGTATGGCTGATGTGCATGGTTCCTACAGTAGCTCCTGATGTTAGCCTCCAGCCTTGACCCCACCCTCCCAGAATCGGCACTGAAGACAGAGAAGAATGGCACACACAGATTCCTGCTAATCAGGGGATCACAGATTTTGGGCCACTGCCAAGGGAACGCTACCCTCTTGTGGCTGTGCTGACGCTGGCAGAGGGAGAAGCCAGAGACATGTATAACATTGTGAGTTCATTTCACATCCACACAACAGAAAAGTGTTTCTCAGTTTCAGCTCTGTAATTTCACCACACCATGTAGGGGACAAACCTGACCCAACACAGGGTCCAGGGGCCGTATTACAGAACGTTTCCTATCTTAGGTCTTAGGTTAAGATAGGAAGAGTCTAGATAGGATTTTTCTCAGTTTGGTATTACAGAAGCAAATCCTAACGAACTTTAGGAATCCTATCTTATCTTACTTCATCCGTCTTATCTCAAGGTTAGGAAATCCAACATCGGTTATCAACTTTTATGTCTGTTACCTAGCAACCGATGACGCTTTTCTCTTGTCGCCGAGCTAAACTGATTTTAATCGCTGTGTTTTGTAGTTTTTTTTTAATGAAACATACACTGAAAATGGAGCAAAACAACAACTATCATTGAACTTAAATTAAGATGACTTTGTTGGTAACCACCGTCGAGAAATCCAAATCCACATAACGCTTAACTCGGGTAGACTCAGATAGAGAGCGGACTAAAATAGTGGACACAGTCACCGCCGCATATCCGGCATCCAGCGGAGCCTTAATGCTGCCAAAAAGAAAACAAGTCCATTTACAGGTGATACGAAGAGAAAGGCAACTTTTGTGTGTCCAACGAGCAGAGGAAGCCACTGGTCGCCCCTCCTGTGCTCCCTCACTGATGCCGGCAGAAACCCATACATCGCGACAGCCTTTCTACTAACGAGGGTTTTGTCATCAGACACATCGGTAGAATCAATTAAGTTCCGCCCGTTGACATTTTGTTGATTTTGTAAAAGCAATTAAACAGCGACAATGTGGATTAAACGAGTTAGCAAACACTACCTGGTGGAAAAGTAAAAGTTAGGAGAGCTAAACAGCTATCCTAAAGTTAGGAGAGTTTATTTAAGATTTTACGAAGTTAGGATGCTTCTGTAATACACTTTTCCTATCTAAAGTTAGGAAAGGAATATTGACTTAGGAACTGTTAATCTGTAATGGCCTTTTTCCTAAATCAGTTCCTAACCCTTATAACCATGGTTACATGGTCATTTAGAGTTAGCTTAGCACAAAGACTAAGGGGAAACTGCAGGTTTTTGTTTAGTCCCATCACATAGACTGTTAGTGGGTTCTTCAGGGCCACAACCACCATCCTGACTAGTCCACTCTCTACAAAGAAAAGTCTTGGCATAGAAAGGAGACTTCAACCGAACCAATTCAAAAATCCAAAATGAAAGAAACTTATTGTGCTGTTTCCTCTTTTAGGTGGCCAGTGTGACCATTATTCATGTTCCTGATGACAAATACAGCCTTTCTGCACGTGTTCTCTTTCAATACCTTCTCACCTCACAAGGGAACATGTTTGAATTAAAGGTATGTCACATTTATTGGGTGTTGTAATTGTTCTTCCTGTTCATACTGGATGCAAAGAGATCCCCTATAAACTGAACAAAATTATAAACACTTTTTTTTGCCCCCATTCATCATGAGCTGGACTTAAAGATCTAAGACTTTCTCTATGTACACTAAAGGCCTGTTTCTCTCAAATATTGTTCACAAATCTTTCAAAATCTGCGTTAGTGAGCAATTTTCATTTGCTGAGATAATCCATCCACCTCACAGGTGTGGCATATCAAGATGCTGATCAGACAGCATGGGTATTGCACAATGTGGCCTTCTGTGTACATAGTAAAAGTCTTAGATCTTTGAATTCAGCTCATGATCTGAGCCGATGGCACTGCTGGACATCTTCCAATTGAGAAGGGGAGTGTGCATGATGTGTCTTCTATCTGCTGCAGTAAGTTTTGCCCAAGTATTGCATCTACTGTCCTCAGTATTGCCCATTTCTTTGTGCTTCTTCGAAAGAGCTTGGGCATCTGGAAACCCCCGTCTGCCTTGAAACATCTGTCTGGTAGAGACCTTGCTGATGCAGTATAACTACCTTGTGTTGGTGTGGTCAATCTTGCCATGGTGCATGAGTTTTGCCAGTAAACTGTCTTCAGCTGCCTCATCTAGCTGAGTTTGGCTGTTCTTCACACAGCTGGATTCCTTAGTTTTTTTTCCTGTTTCACTTAATGATTGTGTCTCAGCCTACATATTGAATTTATGATCATTAGCACCTGTTAAATGTAATTGTTTAATCAAACACCCAATGATATGCCTGCAAAACACCTGACTTTGTGCAAGTATACTTAGAACTGATACTGAAGGCAAAGTGTGGTCACAACAAATATTGATTTAGATTTTTCTTCTGTTCACTCACTTTGGATTTTGTTAATTGATAAATATAATCTATTAACATGTCTATTTGAAAGCATTCTTACTTTACAGCATTTTTCACATTTTACACAGTACTGTATGTGAGAACATGCCTTCTGTCTCCTTCAGCCTCTCTTCATGTCAGCTGATGGTGGGGGGGTATCTGGGCCTCCTGACTCAGAACAGAGTATCCAACCGAGTGAACCCAGCGACATGGCCCGCAGAGTACAGCAGAGTCCAGTGCTGGAGGAAGAGGACTGGTCAGAGGGGAGGGGCAGAGACTGTGTGGTCTGTCAGAATGCGGCAGTGAACAGGGTCCTGCTTCCTTGCAGACATGCCTGTGTGTGTGACAGCTGTGTGTCACACTTCCAGCACTGCCCCATCTGTAGGGCCTTCGTCCTGGAGTCCTTCACCCTGACACCGGGACTAGCTGCAGAACAATGACTCAATAGTGAACCAGTGAATGCTGTTTATGAAATAATACGCAGGACTACATTGACCATTACAAAATACTCCCTCACTGACACCAAATGTTGATCTTGAAATTATTTTCCATCAAGCTTCCATGAACAGAAAAGTTTAGCTGGACTGTAGCAATGTATTATCTTTTCCAGTCAGTTACACTGCAGCAGCTGCAAAACAAGAATAACCAATCCATTAGACTACATCCAGCATTTCCCACTGATCCAGACATTTCTGATCCCCAAATAAAAGACGTGTTTCTTTCCAGCTGGAGTTCATTAGGTTTTTCTGTTAGCGAAGAAAGACTAGCTTTGTGACAAATAAATGTATCTTGTGGTGAGATAACACAAAACTAATCAGAAATAATTCCCATTGGGTCTGTCATGTGTTTAATCTATTTGGACAATGCAGTCCCGGAGATACTCAACGTCTATCTAACTCACTTGAAGGTAACAAAAGAACTGAATGGTCAAAAACAGAAAAGCACACAACTTGAGATATAATGGTATATTTCAGTACATGAAGCTTTTTGTGGGATGCGAGAATGATCAGCCTTTGAGCTAGTGTAAACACTGAGGCGGATCAAACTAACAAGTGGAAACAGGAGAGACTGTCACTCTGTTGAAAACTGAGGAAAATGTACTTTTTTGTAGCTTTCCACAAATAAACAACATAGTAAACCACGAAAATGCAATGAAAAATATCAGAAAAGGACTAACACAGAGAGGGTTTATACAGGCTTGTAATCCAGCTTGGACTCCAGCTTCTTTGAGTCGGCCACCTTCCGCACGGCTTTCATGAAGTCTTCCTGAGTGACATACTCGCGGTCAGAGCGGATGGCAAATAAACCTGCAAACAAACAAGTCAACATTAACAGAAGTGTTACTGAATGACGTCAAACGATGATAATGAGTGAGTTCATGTCCAACCTGCTTCTGTGCACACATTCCTCAGATCAGCTCCGTTGAAACCATCTGAAAGCTTCACAATGGCTTCATAATCTGAAAGGCAATCACAGGAAATGTTCTGATGTTTGTCCAACTTTCCAGCCTCTATTATCTAGAGATATAAGTTTGTTTGAGAGCCTGCAACCCATCTGTGTCTTTATTCTACTGTTAATCCATGTTGTCTACAAGTGTACTAGAAATGTACAAAGTTTTGTCACACCATGCACTGAAAATTGCACACTGAATTAAAACAACCCACATATTGGTAAATGATTGATCAGTGTTTCAGGTTTGTATTCAGCCTGTCAGCTTGAGGTAAAACCTTTGTTCAAAGCACAGAAATAATAACAGTAGGGCTGAATCTGTCAGTCATTTACTTTAAAAAGCACATTACTACTAAGTTCTGAAAGCCAAATGTGATGCTACAGCGGAAACTCTACAACAACTTGTTGCAGATTCATTTTCTGTCTAGCCACTAATTATTCCAGTTCCAAATTACAATAGCAATTCACAGTCTCATTCCATTATTTATTACCATAAAAAAACAGAACAAATGTTGTGGAAAATGTTTAGAGAATGTCAAAGTTTATCAATTGAAACCCAAAATCTACTACAAAACTGCAATTATCAGAAAACTTTGATTAATAATCCAGGCTTTTAGTTTCTAATCTAACAGCCAAACGATGTGAAATTAAGACCTGCATTTATTTGTTCAAATGTGTAGCCACATTTGGCCTGTCACAGTCTACCACAGATTGAGCAACCGCTGTGCGAAAGTAGTAAGAGCCGGCTTGCCGGAACAGGAGTGATGTTTCAAGCTGTTGTGTTACCAGTCGTGGTCTTTTTTTATTGGTCTAAATCCACCAACTACAGCTTCTTAGGTCCCCAGCAACCATATGGCCGCAACCATATGGCGTCAGTGTCCACTTCCAGTGGACACTGACGCCATATGGTTGCGGGATTACGTCAAAATATTTTGTTCAGTATGAATGAGCGAATGCGAAATATTGGTGGACATTCTTTCCGCGTTTATTGTAAGAATGTATCATTTATCCAACTTAATATATTTCCTTTATCCAGAATGTATCATTTACTCAATGTATCATCTATCAGTATGTTATGCCTTATGTTTTTCAGACATTTGTATAAGCATGTAACATCGTGAGGTAGATCTGAGTGTTAAACTGAACTCTGAGGTGCTGCTTTACCCTCTGCATAAGACCAGAGTTGACAGGCCAAGAAAGATGACCCTCTCAGAATTGCTCCTGAAATGTGTGTAGTAAGGAGGGGTCAAAAAGGGCATGCAACTAAAAGCACATACACCTGAGATATATTGTAAGACTCAGATACTACGCGGTGGGAAAGAAGAAAAGACTGTACCCAGATATTAAATCATTTCTGGGCCCCATATCTATGACATAATGTATGGGTATGGGGACAGAGATCTCCATACCAGTGACAGATATTACGGTTACGGAGACATAGATCGTTGTTTTTAAAAACAGAGCTTATAAATTTGGAAGCTAGTGGTGTATGACCAGAGACACTCTTAAGGGGTCCCAAGGAGGCCCAAACCCTGGGAAGTGCCTGACCCAAGAGTTTTACTGGTATCTCATAACACATAAATGTCTTAAAAAAAATATATGACTATGAAATAGTACCCTCAGATAACGTGTTTATACAGATAACTGACAATAAAGATGAATTAATGTTTTTAAGGAAAACAGGAGAATTAGGATTTTAAGGGAGTATAATATTACAGGAACAGGGTTTTAAGACAGTCCAAAGAGAAAACATCAAGAAATTTACACCAGTAGAACTAACAGCAACAGTAAATTATTAAATAGGCAGGTATTTCGCAGAGGCCCCACCTTTTCAGGGAGAGCCAAGGGCTATATATTGAGATGCTCCACACCATGTTTTCAGTGCGCCTTACCGGTCCGCTAAGGCTTGCTCGGGTTTTGTCTTGCTTTGACAATAATCTCCATTGCATCGATCTCTGACTGACTCCAGTAACTTCTTTTCAACTGCAATCTACCAGCAATACTTGTTAAGTATTGAGAACAGATCTGGGCTTCCAGCGGGCCTGAGTCTAGCATTTTGTCCCTCTACAAAACCTATAAAGACTGCATTTCCTGTAAAGAGGATAAACCAACATGAAGACCAGAGAGTGATCTATGGGAGAAAAGCAAGCCATTGTCAAGCTGAGAAAAGAAGGAAAAATCGAACGGAGCTATTGGACAAACATTGGGTATAGAAAGCACAACAATTTGGAATGTCCTGAAAAAGAAAGTAACTACTGGTGTACTGAGCAACAGACCTTGAACAGGTCGGCCAATGAAAACAACAGAAGAGGAAGATACTTTATTGACAAAAATGTTGCAAAATTCATTCTCTGCATTTAACCCATCCCACAAGGGAGCAGTGGGCAGCCACTGGGCAGCCACTGGGCAGCCACTGTGCAGCGCCCAGGAACCAACTCCAGATGTTTATATCAGTGTCTAGTCAATGGCACTGACTGGAGAACCTAACATGTTTTTGATGGTGGGGGAAACCGAAGCACACCCACGCAGACACGGGGAGAACATGCAAACTCCACACAGAAAGGCCGGGACGACCGGGGTTTGAACGTGCGACCTTCTTGCTGTGAGGCCACAGTGATACCCACTGGACCACCGTGCTGCCCGTAGTTGAACAGTAGTTGATGACAGAAATATGGTGAGAGCTGTGAAGAAAAGCTCCAAAACATCAGGAAGTGACATCACCAATGACCTCCACAGTGCAAGATGCAAACCATTCATTAGCAGTAAGAATCGGAAGGCCAGATTGAAATTAAAGTACAGTACAGATGAGCCGCATTTAGGTGGTAGGCTACTTGAGATTGGAAGAACTCCTACAGTAAACTAATTACGCATTGCACAAGGTGCAAACCAGGTGTTGTGCCGAGTTTTGCCTGGCTGCCGAGAATTGCATGCACCTCCAAATAATACTTTTAAATGCTGTAAAATTCTTTGTGGACTTCATCAATGATGATAAATTGATTTGAAGTATATATTTTATGAACGTTTAGAGTCTTTAATATTTTAATACACTAGGATAGAAGGACAATTCCTTGACATTCAGTATATATGTGGCGATAAAGCTGTTTGAAGGACCTAAAGAGGTGGATGCATAATTCGGCAGATCAGATTTTGTAGGCTCCCTGCCAAGATTTGCATCCACCTCTTTTCTCAGCATAGATGACCGTTAGCACCCGCGAGGTGCATGCAATTCTCGGCAGGCAGGCAGAATTCGGCACAACACCGGCAGCTTCAGAAATGTTCGTACACAAAGTGCTGTCCAACAGCTGTCTGTGGACGTGTTGCTACAGTTAGTGTGAGGAAATACCGCACAATGCGTTTTTTAATCAACCGGCGTATCAATAACTAACCTGGCTAGTTGTAAACAAACAGCTGGCCGAGCGAGGTTGTAACTGGAACGCCGTCAACTCGGGTGTGACGTCATTCCCAGCTCCGAGGTAAATGGAACGCAGCAACAGCTGTATCCATGTTAGCACGTCACGTTTGATGTGGTAATTTCACAGTAGGCATACACACAGGTTCGAAGACTTGTTCTCGCCCCCTACAGTGCAATTCGCCGCTAAAATATCAAGGTGAAAGTCATCATAGCTTGCGCAGTATAGACCCAGCTCCCAACCCAACTTTGAGTATAGATTAACGGCGATATTTTTTTTGTCGCCCGATAATAGTCTCACGTTAACGCAGCCGTTAACACCGATAACGGCCCACCACTACTCAAAACATAAATTACTATTGAACAAAATGCCAAGATTTCTTGCAACAGGCTTCACATGTTGTAGTAGGTCACCAGAAGAGGGCAGAGATGTTGAGGACCTATAACCCGGATTTCTGTTTTATTGGAGTTAAGTTGTAGAAAGTTATTAGACATCCAATTTTTTATGTCGGTAAGGCGGTCCTGTAGTGAGCTCAGCATACTAAGGTCAGTGGGCTGTACAGCTGGGTATAACTGTGTATCATCCGCATAACAATGGAATGAAATACCATCACCCAGAGGGAGCACACCTCTCAAATGCAGAGGACATTATCAAGGTCCTAAAGCCAATGAAAGATGCAACTATGTCAGAGGTGAGCACCCCCACCATCTGTCTGACTGCTCCTTTGCAAGCTCAACTCATCCAGGACACTAAGCACAGCACTGTATTGAGTCATCAATGGTCCGGGAGAAAAAGCAGACCATCAGTGGAGACCTCAGCAAGTGATACCCTAGCAAACAGGACAGAAACACTCTTTTCACAGCTTCTGCTCTGGACCTGCAATTCAAGGCCATGCCTTTCCTTTCTGAGGAGGACAGAGAGGAGACATATGGAAGAGTGATTGCTGAGGCTACATCAGTGGAGGTAATTCTATTATTTTACTTCATGTAAAATGTCCCTCTGGGCTTAAGACATTTATTTATTTAACATATCCAATTTATCAAGTAACAATATTACATAATAACTCAAGGTTGTTGATGTTGATTTTGTTCAAATTTGTTTTAGGTTAAAGATACTAAGCACATTTGCACCGCCACACATAGGCATGGTTTTATTGTGGCTTATTTGTATTGAAGCCTCTTTCTGTAGCATTTAGCTTTGACACTGTAAACTGTCCTGAAAGTAAACCCAGAGTCTTGAAGTAGGTTTGCTCTACTACCCTCCACAGAGTGCATCAATGCGGCAATTTACAAAACATATTGACTGTCCTCTCTGCAGATGTTCAATTAGTGCCCAAGATCGTTATTTGAATAAAAGCTGTTTTTGATTGTGGTATACAGCAATATGTTTTTATGTGTGAGGGATTCTATGCTCTGGAATTTGTTTGTAGTGAGAGGTCTTGGACTCCTATTATCAATTTGTCAATAACGGCAGCTTTATGTTATTCAGAACATGCAGATGTCCACAAGCATTATTGTATTGCTTAAGTCTGTAGTAATTTAAAGAGGTCATATTATGCCTTTTGGCTTTTCCCTCTACTTTATTGAGTTATATTATATGTTTTTTTTGCATCTAATAGGTTTGCAAACTGAAAAAGCCCAAAGTCCAGCCCAAAGGGAGTTCCCACCTCCCACAGAAAACACTGATCTGAACTGCCTGAAACAGCTGGATTGTAGTTCAGCCTCATCACTTTCAACCCTGTGACGACATATCAAAATGCTCGTCATACGCTCGCCAAGCGGCTACTCAGACACACCTTGAAAAACACCGGTGAAAAAACAATTTCAGCTGCAGCACACACCTCTACTCTCCCTTCCAAACACTAGCTACCCTCCAGGCAGTCAGTGGACATAAAGTTGTTACTGTGATGTAGAGACAGAGCTCAGTTAAAACTTTATGGATGAAAGATACATTTGTTACAGATTAACAACTCACCACTCTGAAACTCTTGCTCCATGTTGCTAAGCTGGTAAGGGGAGCATATACAGCTGAAATGAAGCCATGTTTACCGGCTTCTCAGAGCCCACCCTAGTCTGCTTCTGATTGGCTAGTAATCTTTGCCTAGGAACTGTGCATGTGCAGCTCCTAACAAAGATCTTGTAGAGGCGAAAAGCTGATACAACCAGAACATACTTTTTTACCGATCAGCATGGTTCACGTGGATCACATTTTCAGGTCAGAATATCCAGAATTCCAGATTAATGGGAAAAATCCCACCCCTGCAAACTGACCTATTTCTCCATGCTTGGTGATGGGACTGGAGTGGATCTTGAGGATGTCCAGACGAGCCTGTTCATTGGGAAGTTCGATGTCTGAAGAAGAGGAGAGGACATAGGACTTGCCGCATTGTCACACCGGGCCAAACAGATGGTGAACATGAACAGAAAGAGATCTTACGGATTTTGCGGTCCAGTCTGCCGGGCCGCAGCAGAGCGGGATCGAGAGTGTCAGGTCTGTTAGTGGCCATGATCATCTTGACTCTGTGCAGTGTGTCGAAGCCATCCATCTGGTTCAGCAGCTGACAGGATATATTAGAAAAAGTCAATCAATCACTGCTTTTAACCATTTATCCACTGAGCTTACTTATATTTTAGTCATAAGAGCTAACTCTTATGACTACAGTATTAAATTCTTTAACCCCTAACATTAGCCCTGTTTGAACTTGCTATGTGGAATAGGCTGTTTCTCTGCAGTCATGTTTTTATACAGTCAAGCCCAAATGAATGCACCAATTTGGCAGACTGCTCAGAAACTGAGAATATCATTCACAGTCAGGATAAAGAGGGATAAGACAACAGAGAAAAATGACAGTGGAGGCTGTGTGTTGTTACACTACAGTGACTCAGTTACCTCCATCAAAGTCCTCTGGATCTCTCTGTCAGCAGAGGTTCCCTCAGAGAAACGACGGCCACCTACATGGAACATACAGACATGACATGGAGAATGATGTGAAGCTCCCCCATTGGAATAATAAAATACAATGTACATTCAGTGCACGTTGGAGGTATGTCTTATGCTGGCTCAAATTCCTGTGAGCTGGAATGAGCTAGAAACATGAAACGTGGGCCAATAGCTGGAAATAATGCAAATGAAAGTTTGAAATCTTTGCAAATTTATAAAAAATAATAAACAAAAAAGGGGCTTGGCTCTGGAATTAAATGACACAAATCAGCAACCATTGGGCTAATCACCACAAAACTCACAGGAAGTGTCCACGTATGTATCAGAGACATGTGTGTGGCATTCCACAGATACGACTGTAAATCAGACATTAATTCTCCAATCATTACACATCCTCATAGGTACCTGAAACATATCCTGAAAGGTTCACTCGTCGTACACTAAGGGGGTCTTATAAATGCAAAATAAAACTGCAAGTGACAGAATGCAAGCTACACATAAAAAAAAATATTTTTCCAATCAACAAAACTCAAAGGATGTGTCCACATTAGTGTCTGAGACATGCTCTGAGAGTTTCATTCAAATCGACTATGGCATGCTAAAAATGCAAGAACTGGGCGCTGATCAGTTTCATAACAATGTTGAACAACTTATGGGAAATTATTTTGAAATAACTCCTAGTGGAAAATCTAATTTACCTGTAAGATTAACACTGTATTCTCCCTTTCTTTATCTAATAAAAATAAAATCTCATCTATAACCTGTCTTCAAAAGAGGTGTATGATTAATATAACAAATGTACAGTGGCCGTAGGTTGTGCAATACATGTAATGGTGTCAGAGTGCATCCTAGGTCTTTTTGAAATTTTAAATTCAATTGACAAACAAGCACTGAAAGTGTAAATGGCTTTATATAGCCCTATTTTTACTAACAAATGAGTTAGCAGTCGCTAACAGCTACAGGAAGCTTTGGCTGCTTTACAATTAATATCTTACAACAGATGGCAGAGTAAGGCGTCAAGCAGAGTATGTATTTAGCTTTCAAAGAGCATTAAACCTAATCTAAACTGCTTAAGCCCCAGGACAGAAAAAACCCAAACCAGATCCTTAGCCTCACTCACCAATGGCGTCAATCTCATCCATAAAGATGATGCATGGCTGGTGGTCCCTGGCATAGTTGAACATCTCTCTGATCAGTCTGGCACTCTCACCAATGTACTTGTCCACAATGGAGCTGGACACCACCTGCATGGATGCGCGCGTGCGCACACACACACACACACACACACACACACACACACACACACACACGTCAGCTTACTGACAGCACTGCAGTGTGGTAGGGCACGCTGACATTGGCGCAGACTCTCACCTTGAGGAAGTTACAGTCCAGCTGACTGGCCACTGCTCTGGCAAGAAGAGTCTTCCCAGTGCCTGTAACAGCAGAGTCCCATCATCATCATAAAATTCAAGTAATATCAACCATACACATATATAATAAGAGTCACAAATGTATTGCTGTCTCAGAGACAAATATGAGCTTAAAGGGTGGGGGTTAAGTGATTCTGGAGAAATCCAATACCACACTATAGAGTAAGTAGCAACACAGCCCGGAATTTAACTAACGTTAGCCAAGCTGTGACTACAGCTGCTGCTGAGAAGCTAACACGCAGAGAGGACGAGACAGTCCCAGAGCAGCACAACAATCTAGTCAGTGACACTCACAACTAGGGCTGGGCAGCCAGCTCTAAGGGGGACTCCTGGTGGTTCCAAACTTCTTCCACTTACAGATGATGGAGGTCACTGTGCTCATTGGGACCTTCAATGCTGCAGGAATTTTTCTGTACCCTTCCCCAGATCTGTGCCTTGATACAATCCTGTGTGAGAGGTCTACAGACAATTCTCTTGACTGAATGTCTTGGTTTGTGCTCTGATGTGAACTGTTAACTGTAGGACCTTATATAGACAGGTGTGCGTCTTTCCAAATCATGGCCACAGGTGGACTCATGGATGATCAGAGGAAACAGAATGCACCTGAGCTCATTTTGAGTGGTATGGCAAAGGCTGGGAGTACATGGGCTTTTACTTGTTTCTTATTTTTAATAAATTTGCTAAGATTTCAAATTTCTTTCACATTGTCATTATGGGGTATTGTATAAAAATAATGAATTTAATCCATTTTGGAATAAGGCTGTAACATAAAATGTAGAAAAGTGAAGCGCTGGAGCATCCCCATATAGCCAAAATGGCTGGATCCTTTCATAACACCTCTGCGAATATTTGACTGTGAGATCCATCAGTTAAATCAGGCCCCTCCTATCGAAGCATCAAACCAACTATTCAGGGTCACCCCTATTACAGTCACACACATAACGGCTGGAACGGCTGGACCATGAAAAGATATGGTCTCTTCATCACCTCCCCTACCAGTTTTCGCGATTTAGCGAAATGAAAACGTCATCACATAAAAGCGTGTCCTATACCATATGAATCGGCAGTATCCCCCAAACACGTAGACATAAGGTGTATGTACGATGTACTGTCACGTAGTTATGAGGCAAAATGTCCCTTGGTTCCAAATCCCATTGAAATGAAAGGGATTTTCACACATTATTTGAGCTTCAATTATAGTGCCACCTTTAGGCCGAATTGCACCAATTTTTTTCCAGGTGTCATCAGGGGCCCATGAGGAACAAACAGTCCAAATTTGGTATCAATCGGACTTGTATTTATGGAGATATAAAATATAAAAGGCAAGTTTTTATACATTTTTAATCTGCAATAACAGCACCATCTATGGGCATATTAGGGTCAGCTTTGGTGCCTGGAGCATAGACTGTATATAAGAAATGGTTGTGACGTCACCCGTTGGTTTGTGGACTGCCGTCTTGAAGTCTCAAGTTTGGTCGATACGGTGCCGCCATGTCGAGTTTTTGCAATCAGGAAGGGCCCAGAAGTGGCGATATGGTGGAGTTAATGGCCGTGTGCGGAGCTAGCTAGCTTGCTTAACTATGACTGGCGTTATCTGTCATTTTAACTGGGCTGATAACTTTGTCAATTATGAAAAATGGTAACAGAAATAAACACTGGAGCAGTGCTGAGGATGAATTATAGTTTAAGAGTCTGAAAGCTTGGGAGGAAAGCTGCTCTGCAGTCTGGTGGTGTGGCCATACCTGTCAAATATCCCATTTTGGCCGGGAAAGTCCCGTATTTTACCCTTCTTTCCCGCCGCCCTCCCGTATTAGTATTTTCCCGTAAATCTCCCATATTTTAACCTACGTTATTCAAAAATAATTACGCAGGCACGGACGGAGTAAAAAAAACCCAAAACATTCCCAATCTGAGCTCTGTCACTAGCCTCGCGATAACTGCCAACTGCAGGTAGACGTTAGACAACAGAACTGTTTGCACTCTACTCTCATGTAAAATTAACCACTCTGGCCCAGTCCACAAATAAACAGTCGAATGCAAAGTCTGCAACAAATTTGTACAATAACTCACTAAAAAAAGAGTAAAGAAAAGTTACGTGAAATTAAAAGAAAAACTTTAAAAGAAAAGCAATATGAAATGAAAAGTGTGTGGAATGAAAATAAAATGTAAAGACAAGCAATGTTAAATGAACAGAAATATGCAAATAAGCATTTAAATAAATGCTCTTCATATATAGGCCTACCCTTTTGTGTTTTCATTTAGGCTATAACACCTCTGTTAAAATGTAAGGGATAGCCTACTGGAGCTTGGTTGGGGTGATGGGACTGCTTGCGGTGGGCGCCGGAAAATTTCCCTTATTTTCAAATCCAAAGCTTGACAGGTATGGGTGTGGCAGCAGAAACTCCGATCTCTCTTCCCAGAAGGCAGCAGGGGGAACAGGCTGTGGCTGGGTGGGTACTGTCCTTTAGTATCCTTTGGGTGGGCTCTGCGTAGGCACTTCACCTCACCGATATCGCTGATGCGGGAGATAGGTACCAATGATCTTCTGAGCAGTTTTAATCACTCGATGCACAGCCCCCCTGTCCTGGGCCGTGCACATCCCATGCCAGTTTGCAATGTTTCCAGTCAGGATGCTTTCTGTTGATCCTCTGTAATTTGGTCTTCTTAAGCGTCCTCTAGAAATAAAGTTGTTTCTGAGCTTTCTTCACCAGCGTGGAGATGTGAGATGACCACGTCAGGTTCTCTTCGATGCTGATTCACAGGATCCTAAAACTATTCACCTGCTCCACTGATGTAGACAGGAACGTGTGTCTTTATCTCCTTCTTCAAATCAATGATCTGCTCCTTGGTTTTGCTGACGTTGAGCAGTAGGTTGTCCTCTATAACACGAGATTCAGCTGAATCCCCCAAACGCATGGATATAAGGTCTGCGGGAGTTCCAAGCCCAAACTCTGTGACCTTGCTTATAGCACCCCCTAGAGGTATAAACGTGCAAATATTTTCGCCTGAGGTCATCAAGGAGACCTGGACCTACCTAATGAGTTTAGCATCTGTAGCACTTACCGCCTAGGCCGCAGTATGAGTTTTCTTCCGGAAGAAAAAAATAATAATATAACGAGAGATAGAAACGAGAATGATTACAAAAGGGTTACCAGCTCCGCTGGTACTGGGAACCGCAATTCCTTGCATTTGCGGGTTCCCAGCCCCACTTGGGCTTTGACTCCTAAAAAGACGTGTATTGGATTAGAAACACTGACCCCACCTTTAAATATGTTTGTGCATAAAGGATGTATGAAAAACTAACCTGGAGGCCCATAGAGCAGGCAGCCTTTAGGGGGGATGATCCCCACCCTCTGGAAGAGCTCAGGGTTAGTCAGAGGAAGCTCAATCACCTGCCATGACATAACAGCACCAGCATTGTTTTGTACTCATGGACAGGAGATCAAAATGTATCACCTAGTCTTACACCTTTCTCATCTCTACAGATTCCTCCAATAAGGCCCAACCACACAAATGTCCTCTTGTAAAACACATCATGCCAATGCATTGCTAAGGCTGAGTATTATAATCCAAGAAACAGCCAAACATGACTGCCTCTAATTGCTGATTGACTGTTGCCTTTGTTGTACCTCTCTGAGCTCACGAATTTGTTCAGACAAGCCTCCAATCTCCGAGTAGGACACACTGCCAGGGTCCTCGTGGGACATGTTATACACCAGAGGGTCCACCTCTCTGGGCAGGTACCTTTGAAAGAACAGAAACACATGCTGAGCACAGAGTGTGCATTATGTGTGCCTCCAGAACACTCTTAAATACACACACAAAAAGAAACAAACACATCTGTACAAAAAAACAGCACATTCGTGTCTTTATCAAACCACTATAAGCTTCCATCTTCGGCAACACATTTATTGCTTGAGTGGTGTAACTCACAGTACAACATCAATGTAGTCACTGCTTGATATGTTTTTTCTAATCGAGGGAAACTTCAGTGGTCCACTGGCTTAATTCTTTGTGTACAGCAGAGCCCTGCAACTCAGCCAAAGACCGATGGGGCCCAACTTATTTCAGCTCAGGGCCTGGCTTCGGGACAATTTTACTGTCATAGCTTTGTCACTAGCCAGGCATTGAGCTAGTATTAGGCTTCTCCTTTATATATTTTAGACATCCATCAATTGAAAGAAAGAAGGATAGATTGTTTGACATGGTAAAACAAAGACAGAAAAACGTTTGTAACTTATCACACTGACAGTCTGCTCGCTCACACACACTGCTTTCACACTGTTTTCTGGGACAGAATGAAAGTTACTAGGCTGGAAAGGGGACTCTGATCTGCCTCTGAGCCGAGAAAGATGGTAATAAGAGACGGAAAGATGTCTCTGTGAAAAGCCACAGCCAACATGCCGGTGTTGCATGTAGCGGTGTGAAGTGTTCTTGGGCAAGATACTAAACCCCAAATTGCCCTTGGCGGCTGTTCCGCCAGTGTATAAATGTGTGTGAATGTTAGTTTCTGTTTGAGCACTTAGGCTCAGTGTTTGAATGTGTGTGAATGGTGAATGCAGATGTAGTGTAAAAGCACTTTGAGTGGTCGAGAAGACCAGAAAGGCGCTATACAAATACGAAGCATTTACATTTACATTTTTCTATGCTACTAGTTCCGGAAAGCCGGATCGCCTTTTTACTAGTGATAATGTCGTTGAACAAACACTGTAATAAAGCAAGAAATTTTTCTGTAACTGAAATGTGTTCGGGGTTTACAGCAAAACCACTCAGATTAGGTTAGATTAAATCATGAAGAAACAATTCTGGGTTCACAAGAAGACAACCAGAAGATAATTGTACACTGGCTTGATAAAACATTCAATGTGGAAATACATAAAGCTGGGTCTGGGGGTCCTCCCCCAGAAGATTTTGAGCATTTAACACTTCATTTCCTGCATTCTGGTAACATTTTCTGCCACCACCTATAATCAGTGCTTGAAGTGAAAAATATAGTTGCTGGGCTATACAGCCAAAAATGTTATCTTGATAAAAAACATTTCACATCATTCAATATTCATTCAATTATTCTTATGATAAATGTCAAATCATAAGACAGATTTAAACTATTTTTATGGTCAGAACAAACACTTAATGCCAAACAGTGGATCCAGTGTTTCCCATACGTTAATTTATTTGTGGCAGCTCGCCACAATATCAACGCTGACCGCCACATATTCATTTTAGATTTTTTTTTAACTTAAATTGTATTTTATTGCAGAGCGCTGTAGCAAATTTGCGCAACACATCCTTTCGCTTGTCCCCCTCTCTCTCTCTCACTCATGAACACAGCTGCACAAATCTGTTTGACACAATGCTGTTGGACAATCAGCTTAAAAAAGTTATTAGCAACCATGTAAGGAGTCTAGCTAAAAAGAAGAGCTAAGTTAACGTTAGAATACAGCTGGGCTGTCAAGGTTAGCACGTTGTTTACAGCTGGAGCCACAGTTACACTTCTCATTCTGTGGGAAACACTGTGGGATCACTTAACAAATCTGAGGTAACACATTCAAAATAATTGAGAAGTAACTTTCAATTAAGTAATCTTTTTTTGTCCCTTTTCCTCAACAAATTAAAGAGCGGATTTGTTCACGATTCACTTATTAAACATTTGTTAAATTGTTATTGAGAAATATTATATTGCGATAATTATCATTATTGTTTTAAGGCACTGAGCTTCTACCTGGTCCGTCTCCGACAACAGATTTTAGCAAACAGGAATGGGAACAGATGAGCGCCACATAGAGCCAACTGGTACGCAAGAAAAGTCCCGAGACGCCAAAGAGTAAAATGTAGAAGTAACTTACTGGTATCAGTGGCCCACTTCAAGCACCGCCTATTATCGAAATTAACACAGCCTGTTACATTGGCAAAGGTCTAGACGATCCAACCCAGTAAAAGATTAATTCCAAAATATCTATTGTAGGCAAGTCAAGTGTTGAATTGAGAGCTAAATTGATCATTACCTCACTTTTGGCTGCTGGCCACTTGATCATCACTTTAAAAAACAAAAACTTTCATTTAAATAAACAAAACATTTTACTATTAACTTAAGAAACAAAACAAAATATAACCACTGAACCATTTTATTGGCTGCAACAGTAAGCTGTGTTATGGGTAGGAGAAAAACAAAACACAGGCTCCAGTCGGGCTCAGGCTGAGAATTCTGATAAGCTGTCAGACACGGGCCGGGCTAAGGCCTCGGCGTCTTGGGCCAGGGCCGGGTTAGACCCTAGTTTTGAAGCCGGTGCAGGGCTCTACTGTAAAACACACAAATATTAATAAAACTAGTCATGACACAGGATGCATCAAGCGCTGTGTTGCTTACTAGCTCGGCTAAAGCGTTTCCTGTGGAAACCCTGATGTGCACATGAAGCATACTCAGAGATTTTGAAAATGGAACAAAATATGCCACAGTCAGATCCCCATAACATCTGGCAACACATTAATCATATTTATTGCCAAATGTTTGTATTGCTCCTGAGTTCTTATTGAGATTAGAAACTATTTTGCTAAAGCAGACTCCAGTTTTTCTTCTTTCCAAAACTATAACTGACAGCATACATAATCCTTTTTCTAACTTTTCTTTATTAGGATGCCCATTAGAATTGTAGTTTCTCACTCCACTCAACTGTATGTTCAAAAAAAAAACACTGACTGATAAATAACTTCCATTTTCTTTCTTTTCAGGTTACAGGACCTTCTCTCACTTGGGCTACTGTCACAGTAGCTATTGTCACAGTTCTGCTGTAGACAGAGCCATGGTGAATGAAAAAACTCCACAAAAAGCCATTATAAACATGTGGCTCTCTTCCTTCTCTACCTTGCCATCATCTGCTCACAGATAGCCTTTCAAAACACTTCGAAAAATATAGCGTGTGTGGAAGCTACCACACTACTCTGTCAATAAAAGAGCTTTGATTTTATTCAGAAAACAGTGACGCTGCCACCAAGCTACTGAGAAATGTAGTTAAACTAGTAACGGTGCTACTTGTAGCGATGCTGCTGCCCAACGCTGCTCGTACGGTGGGCGTGTTGAAGCAGGCTCGGTGGCAGCAGAGCGCTGAGATGATGATGCACCGGCTCTGTCTTGTTGCAGTAAAGACGGAGCGACTTTCTGCTCTTAAGTTTATTCCACACACAGTCAAGGGCTTCACCGGGTTTGTCGTGTCGCCACTCTGGGCAGCAATTATCTTATGTCGCAAATATTGCATCGCGCTGTTGCATCAAGCCACACTTTTGATTTTCTCCACGTCTTACATCCACGAGCCACGTCTCTGTGCGTAACCGGCGTGAGCTTGTGTTTACATCACAACAGCCAATTACAATCACTTTAAGATGTGGGCACATCAGGAATGCTGCATGCTTATTTGCTCAATGGCATTAACAAGAACCTTTAGGTATCGAATTTTGGTACTGAAAGACAAGGCATTTTTTGATACTGGTATTGAGGCAGTTCGGTCGGGGCCTAAAAAGTACTGAACTCGATACCCAGCCCTAGCTGAGTGAGGGAGGATCGGATGGGGGAGAGATAGCAGCTGCATAGGTGCGCAAGTCTGTCTGTGTGTGCATGTGTGTGAGAGAGAAAGGAAAAAAGAGAGAGCGCTCCGTTTATTTATTCTCATAGATAGGCTAACAGTGATTATTACCAAATCTTTGTTTTTAACTTTGTTATGGCAGCTAGCAGACCCAAGTGCAGGACAAAGAAAGGGAGAAATATTTAAAGGATCGGTTATTGAGCAGCGGAAAAGCGAGGCAGAGTGAAAATAAATGCGTGCCGACTGTTGTTCTGTAATGAAATTAAGCAATTGTAAAATTAATAAACACCATAACTTCCACACTACTGCTGTCATCACTCAGTTTAAAGTGCTCCCACACAGCTGAGGGCTTCATTTCGATTTCCCTTTGATATGAACTGGAGTGTTACGTTCACTGCTGTCGGCGGAGGTCAGGCGCACAAAAAAAAAACCCTTAATAATCGAATCTCATAATTGAAAATCGAACGGTTAAATATTCGAATATTCAGGTCCAGCCCTACTTCTGAGTTTTGTGCATCTAAGTTATGTGTCACTAAGACAGAGTGCGGCATGTGACCTCATGTTATTTTTCTGCGCATGCGGGTCATTTTCAAGCCATGGACAGTTCACACTGGAGTCTGATATGGGCCACATTTATGTGAACTGAAACAAGAAAAACCCAACAAATAAAATCTGAAATTGTGACAATACCATGTTATCGTCTTTGCCGCTGTGCCCACGACTTACAACTGCTTGCCCCCAGATACTATCCGTATATTGTGGTACAATTTCATTTTAAGTTGTGATTGTGTCCAGCCTACCTCATTATAGTAAGTGTAGTCATGTCCAAAGCCACTCTGGTGCCTGGCTTCAGCTGCGACTTGTCCAACTGGGATGAGAAATATGAATAGATTAGAGTTCACATTCAAATCAGTGAGTTGACAAAGTAAGTAAGTAAAACATTATAAGGCACCTTTCACAGTCAAAAGGGGTCACAAAGTGCTTTACAATAAAAATAAACTAAAAACAAAACAACGTGCATTACAAAACCATATGGCTAGTTAAAAGCTTGTCTAAAACAATGTGTCTTGAGGTGTTTTCTTTAAGGTTCCACAGAATCCAAGGCTCAGAAGGCTAAGGAGAGAAAGCTCCAGAGCCTTGTAGCCACTGCACAGAAAGCACTATCTCCTCCTGGGAATAGTTAAAAAGGTTTTGTCCTGTAACAGGGAGCTTGTAAGTCATGATTAAAATTTTAAAATGCACTCTATAGGTGGAGGTGAAAGCCAATCAGGGGGGACCTGAAGGTGAAGATCAGGGAAGCTAAGAAGTACAGAAGGAAGCTGGAGTGTAAACTCCAGCAGAACAACATGAGGGAGGTCTGGTGTGGCATGGGGAACATCACTGGCTTCAAAAAGACAAAGCTGCAGAGCAGAGCTGGGTATCTAGTTCAGTACTTTTTAGGCCCCGACCTAAATGCTTCAATACCACCGAGTATCAAAAAATGTCTTGTCTTTCGGTACCAAAGTTCGATACCTAAAGGTTTTTGTTAACGCCAATGAGCCAATAAGCATGCAGCATTCTTGATGTGCCCACATCTAAAAGTGATTGTAATTGGCTGTTGTGATGTAAACACAAGCTCACGTCGGCTACGCACAGAGACGTGGCTCGTGGATGTAAAAGACGTGGAGAAAATCAAAAGTGTGTCTTGATGCAACAGCACGCGATGCAATATTTGCGACATAAGATAATTGCTGCCACACGACAAACCCGGTGAAGCCCTTGACTGTGCGTGAAATAAACTTAAGAGCAGAAAGTCGCGCCGTCTTTACTGCAACAAGACCGAGCCAGTGCAGTCATCGTCTCAGCGCTCTGCTGCCACCGAGCCTGCTTCAACACGCCCACCGTACGAGCAGCGTTGGGCAGCAGCGTCGCTACAAGTAGCACCGTTACTAGTTTAACTACATTTCTCAGTAGCCTGGTGGCAGCGTCACTGTTTTCTGAATAAAATCAAAGCTCTTTTATTGACCGAGTAGCGCGGTAGCTTCCACACACGCTACATTTTTCCAAGTGTTTCTGAAGGATCAGTGACGCCACCGCCACACACGGACCTGTATGTGCAGCCGGCGGAAGCGTTTCCGCATGATAGTGACATCACGTACCGATATTTGGTCTGATATCTGCGACTTTGCTGCAGTGGATTAAAGAGTTTACTTTCTATTGTGATAGTTGTCGCCTGGCCACCTCTTCCTCTAGTGAGGAGGAAACTTTGATATGTAGCAGGGGTGGGAGAAATAATCGATTCTTAGATGCATCACGATGCGGACGTGGAAGATTATTAATCGATGCACAAATGTCTAAAAATCGATTACTTAAATGTTAATTGATAACATAATGTTGACGGAACGAAAAAGGCGGACCTCGCGGAAACGCAGCGCCCGGACCGTCTGAGGAGCACACACAAAAGAGAGACCAGTGTCCCCTTATATTCGTCACCCCTGTGGAATGAATAACCCCAAAATGTCACACAATCATTAATATCAATGCGCAAGTTTTTATTTTAACTCGCACACTGCAAGCATGGTGACGCTCTGCAGCTGTGTGTGTGACTTTTTATATACAGTCTATGGTGTGTGAGGCCAAGCGAGTGAGAGAGAGCGAGCGGCAGAACGTGAAAGTTAGCGGTGAAATATATTAGCAGTAATTTTCAGTCTGGTAGTAAACTAACAAATTAAATAAACTAAATAAAGTAAACTAGGGATGTAAACTAGTCCTTTTAAGCTAAGTAGCTATTTTCTTTTGGATTTTAATGTGCAAATTAAATGCTTAGTAATTATCCAGGGATCCTGTATAGAAAAAATATGATGCATCAAGATTCATCGATAATCGTTTTATAATCGAATCGCAGCCCTCTGAATCGTAATCGTAATCGAATCGAATCGTGAGGTGCCCAGAGATTCCCACCCCTAATATGTAGTGGCAGAAACTTGTTTCCATGAGATGAGAGATTTCACTCTCTTTCTCGCAGGCCTGTTGCCATGAATGCTTAGGTTGCAATGGTGCCAGAGCACAAACTCACATATAAAAAAATAAAAAATATATAATTAATAAACAATGAAATGACATTATAAAAACTAAAGAAAGAGGAATAAAAACAACAAAAAACACAATATCGGCCGATGTTACATTGAAAATATGTCTTGGTTTTGACAAGCAGCAGCATTTTTCAAAGGAACAATTATTAAAATAAACTATTAATGAAAATAATGTGATAATTAAGTTACTTTATACAAACAACAATGGTTCTCCGTTTGTTGAGAAAATATACCAATTTTATACCAATAAAATTGGTATCAAAAAAAGATATATCGATTTCGGTATCGATATCGAAAATATTTGAACGATACCCAGCCCTACTGCAGAGATTTTTCAGTCACTCTGAAGTCCGGTCGTATTTTAGCTTTTATGAGAGTGCTGAAGGAAACTTGATTGAAGAAAATAACTATATAGTCAACGCAGGGCGAGTTTACTTTTAGCTTTGGTTTTTCTCTCTGACTTGCTAACAGCGTGTAAACTGAAGCTCTCAGTGTTAGCTGCTCTTGTAAAAACACTATAATTTGTTCTGTTGCTGTGTATGTCGGCAGAATTTGTGGTCGCACAGTCACGTCAGGGATGGTGCGTTCAGCAGCGCAGCGTTACTTGGATTAGGAACTGTAATATTATAACTGTTTTGGAAATAGCAGTTCGTTTACTCTTTACTGGGAAAAGTAATATTGCAGTATTACTGCCCAACACGTTATGTACCACGTGACTGTGGTACACTGTGCAGGTGTGGAATTGGAAGCTAAATGCAATTGAACTTCCTTGTTGATACTTTGAAAGGAATGATATCACCCCATATCACTTCTTTTTTTGATTACAGATCTGCATGATTTACGTGGGTCAGATTTTCAGGTCGGAAAATCTGGAATTCTGAATTAATCCAGAAAAATCCCATCCCTGATGACTACTGAAGAAGCAGTGAGTAGGATCCTTCCCTCATGTCATGATTGTTGCATGTTTGCCCACCAGAGGGCAGGACCAAAGAACAAAACATCTGGACATGGCCATATCGTATATTTTGGTGGCCCATACCAGCTGGGCATACTTACACGTATGACACAATAATAAAATTCATTAATTCATTGTTATCAACATATTAATATATGGTGTCATGAGAATTTCTTCAGCTCTTAATTATTAAAGTTGTGCCATGACAATTCAATACAGGATGCCAAACCCATTAGTGTCTATTCAGCACTTACCTGTCTGCGGCATCCAACCACATATCGGGGGCCATTGGTGGCCTTGACAATGACTGGAATTAAAATAAGAGGTGCATTAGTTTTAATGTCACAGCTCAACATTGTTTAATATGCGTCAGTTGTAGTTACAGCCTCGAGAACTAAATTATTTTGCAATTACAGCTTGTGCTGTGACACTTGTAAATGTGAGTTATCTGCCAATGAACTTACATTTCTCCTCAGTCAGCTGTTTGAGTACTTCTCCAACAATCTACAGGAAAGAAGGCAAGTATGTAGTTAGAACTTTCTGTTCACCTAGTTAGGTCCGCTCTACTGTTTCCACCCTCTCAACCCCAGACACTGACCCAAATCTTTAACTCACTTTAATTTAGGCTGGATGGCGCAGAGAATATGTGATGGCAACAAACATGTTGGAAATTTTGATTGCAAAATCCACCATGTGTACTATTTTCGCATTTCTCTATAAGCATGTGCTAAAAATCTCTGAAAATGAGTCGACCGTATTGTGCTTTAGATAATGAAATGTTTGCTCTAAGAAGATTTCTTGTAGAGCCCTCATCAATTAGCTCATATCGGCTGATATTACTCCCCCCTTAGTTACTGTTGTCCGACAAACTGTCTGACCTGTCGTACATTCAGAATGGCGCTGCCACTATCTATTTGCACTCCCTGGAGAAATATTGTCTATTTTTTTTTGGAAAAAGTGATTTCAGAAAAAAGCAGACAGAAAGGTTTAGTGTGCATTACAAGTTATTTGTCAGGCTGTCAAACTGACTTGAAAAAATAATAATATAAGCTAAAATCTTCTAACTTACTAAAGAAGGTAATATTATATAGCCCTGCTGTTTTTGCTTTTTGATAATTGCAATAGTGAATAGAGTCCTACGCAGCATTACTGGAAGAGAAAAAGTCAGATAGGTCCGACAGTTTGTCAGACTTAGTAACAGTAACTAAGGGAGCATCTCAGACAGGATGCTGGCTTCTGAACATTGCAAGCAATATATATAATTTAGAATTTCTATAATTATTTAGTCAAACGTTGTGACAAGTGTTCCGCCAGCAGCGCAGATAGTGTACGACACATTTTCAAAATTGTCATATCACCTGTTTTTGTCTGTTACCTTTGTTTGTTGCAAACATTGCTAGAATAGACAACGTGAGAAAACGTGTAGCACTAAGGTTTTAAGTGAGATGTGAAGAGCTGAAATGTAAACGTGTAATAAACAATACACTTACCTGACCAACACTTTGCAAGGCCTTGAGGTCGTTCTCTGATTTCTCGTACTGTTTAGTTTGTTCTCTCAGCTGTTCCCTCACTGGACAAACACGAAGGAAGACAACCAGAATGTATTATGGTTTTCATTATTAAACACGAAGCCAAGAATTAAACTAGGTGTTACAGACAAGGTTAGAATCTGACACTGTCAATGAAAACACGGTAAGGTAGATAACTGTAAGGTAACATTAGCTGTTCAAAGTTAGCTTAACGTAAAGTTCCAAATAACGTTAACTGATACGACAAAGTTAATCATTTAGCAGTAATTGCTAACCAGACTAACGTTAGCTGACTTTTAGAAGGTATTAACCTGTTAAAAACAGCACTGACGCTACTACTGTGTGTGTACTACTAGCTAAAATCGCCCTGCTATCGTTAACCGCTGTACTTCTATTCATTTCTACGAGGATGCTAAGTGCATGACAAAGCACTAGCTAGCTAGCCGGCTAGCTGATGACAGCTATCCAGTAATAATTATGTAATCAAAACAAACGATAGATATATTTCTGGCACGCCACGAAAGTCAAAATGAAAAAGTTTCATACGTTCTTTTAACCTCCCGTCGACTTCTTTGTGTTCGAGTAATTTTTTCCTGTAGTCCTGTAGCGCTTTCTCCCTGGTGTCCGCCATAATGCCCCACTGACTGCTGGGAAACAACCTCTTCTTCTTCTTCTTCTTCTTCTTCTTCTTCTTCTTCTTCTTCTTTGGGCGTTAACGGCAGCTGGCATCCATTGAGTTGCATTACTGCCACCTTCAGGCTTTATTTATCCTTTGTTTTTATTCATACTAAATCCGCCTATCTAATCCAGTCGCCCTCAGATAGCCAAATATTCATTTCCTACCCTCCACGCTTTCTCCATACTCTAACAAACTTTTTACAGTATTATCTACCCGTCCTATTTTTTTAACTGTGTTATCATTTCTTGTCTTTCCTCAGTAAATTTTCTGCATGTTGTAAGTATATGTTTTACTGTTTCAGCCTCCTGACATTGTTCATACATTCCTGTAGGATGTTTTTCTGTAATTAAAAGCGTGCTGTTAAGATTGCTATGCCCAATTCTAAGCCTGCTTATTATCACCTGTTCTTTCCTCTTTGTTCCCCTATTTCTTGATATACCTACTTTGCTTTGGATTTCATGTGTCTTCCTTTTATTGCATTATCCCAGCTCTGTTGCCATTGTCAATTTATATTTCTCCACACTATGCTTTCCCCTCTGATTTGGATAATTTAATATTGACTTCAACATCTCCTTTTTTAACTGCTTCTTTTGCCACCTTATCTGCTTTCTCATTTCCCTGAATTCCTGAGTGTGCAGGGACCCACAGAAATATGACCTGTTTCCCTTGCCTGGCTATTCTTGGGTTCATAATTAAGACTTCATACAGCAAGTCCAGGTGACTTCTAGTTGTACATGTCTTCATATTTATAAGAGCTGACACAGAATCACTACATATTAATATTTCCTTATCCCTATTTTGTTGTGCCCATTCCAACGCCATCAAAATTGCAAACAGTTCAACTGCAAACACATTCAGACAATCCAATGTTCTTTTGCTAAGTTCCACCTGATATTGTGTTTAATCTTTAGTAGTTCCAAATCTACACATGGTGCTTCTAATTCCCAGACAGGTCTAATAGGCCACACCACATTTGCGCCAAACTCTTTATCATATACCCCTGTATCCTTTGCCAGTTGCTCCCCTGTCCACCCAAAGCTTGTTTTTTGTGTTGTCTCTGTCTCCCAGCACATCTGCATCACCCTTTTTGCTGGATGGCTATCTCCATGCCTGCTTAAACTGACCCAATAATTAGCACCCAGCTGCTTCCTCCTCAACCACAATAGCATTTCACCTGCTTCAACTTGGAGTGCACATACTGGGGAGGTTCTAACTGTTCCTACGCACACTCTTAAAGCCCGAGCTTGAATAATTCTTCTTCTTCTTCTTCTTCTTCTTCTTCTTCTTCTTCTTATTTTTGTTTTATGATTGCAACCATGACTTTTGAATATATTTGATATATGAAGGGCTATAAACAATAAATTGGATTAATTGATTAAAAAGGTTTACGTTGTTTTCACAGAAAACCCTAACCCTTCAACAAAAAGCTTCTTAGGTTGATATACCTAACATTTAATAACACAATGACTTACCAGATGAAGTTGTCTGTGCACTGGTATGAAACCATCTTCATGTTATGTCCACAGTGACTGCATTTCATTTTTTTCTTTCAACAGGTGTTTTTTCTGCAATTTCATCAGTTTTAAAGTTGACTTTTTGTTTTGTTTGACATAAACTTTCAAAATTAGTTTTCTAATGCAAATGTCCATTATTCCGGAGGTAAAGGATCCAGGTAAATTTGAATTGAATTGGTGCACTCCTTGTTTATATAGTATTTAGTGCACTCCCATTCCATTGGCTGTCTCACTGCTGTACACACCCATCTACCTTACATTCTAGTCTTAACCGATAACGAAAAAGTGGTTTAACAGCTAGTTTAACAGGCAGTTTTTTGCAGCTTACAATCACAAAAGCAAAACAATTGCAAAGGTAAGCAGCTGTGTTAACATCTGTGTAATAACAGATCTAATGTTGGCAAGCTAAATGTAAACTGTTTATCTCTGGCTTGAATCACTGCTTACTTTTTCAGTCACAGTTGTGAGTTGTAACATTACCTATCTAGCAAATGTTAGCTCAAGTTTTAATGTCTACGTCAAACACAGTAGCTAACTAACCCTTATCTTTTCTAGAATCCACCCAGTATAGCCAATAAGATGAGATAAGATAAGTTATCTTGACAATATATTTATATTTGCATAATTTAATTCTGTTAAATCAGGGCACCACTTAATCACATAAGAACACAATAAATAACATTACAAATGTAATTAGTGACACAAGCAGATGTAATGTTGACAACGTTGATACCGGGATTTCACAATTTAGAGACATCTAACTCCTCTTATATCCAAAGTATATACAATTTGAATGTACGCCGGTGATAGGCTACTTCAGCATCAACATCAGTATTATCTGTAATGCTGTATTCAGTTCAATGTACATTTTGAGTGAAGTAGGGGACCTAGATGCAATTGAGGCCTGCAATGTGTTAAACTGATTACAGAGATATAGTTTTTTTCAGTAGTCCATTAGACACTTAGCTATTTGTAGGAGCAGCTTCTTACAAAAGGTTACAGCGGATCTGGATCTAAAGTTTTTTTCCCAAACAGTAACTTAACTTGTTTATACACTGTAAAAATTAAAAGGCTCTGAAAACCCAAAGTTTCAAGGAAACTTACTGCACTTGATTTTTAAGTTTTGAGGCCAACTCAAATTCCTAAGTTTTGAGTGTAGTTGTGCCAACTAATTATGTTTTGTTCAGGTAACTTAGCTTTCATTTGTATAAAAACTTAAAATTTTGAGTTGTACACAGGGGCGGACTGGCCATCTGTGTGATCTGGAGAATCACAGAATGGCCGGTACTCCAGGATGGCTGGCGGGCCGGCCCACCAGCCGCCACACACGCAGTCATCACCTGTTTCCGCCCCCCACTAATCTGTTTCACACTCCAGTACTGTAGGTGGCAGCAATGTACCTTTAAGTTGGATGCCAGCTGCACTGGCCGTGGCCGCCAAGTAAGGAGAAGACATGGAAGCGGAGGAAGAAACCAACAGCAAAGACGTTAGATAAAAGCATAGAAACAAACAAACAATATGCATAACGCGGCCGCGGGTAAAAAACGGAAAGAAAAGGGTGGGGCTGAGAGAGAGAAAAAAATTGCGGAATTTACATACTTAAGCCGCTAAATGTTGCAAACTAACTGAAATATTTAGCAGCACAGCCAGCAGCAGCACCTCACAGTTAAATATTAGCAGCAGACCCAGCAGTGAAGAAGTGAGCTATGCAGCAACATGCCACCAGTGATGATGAGGGACAGAAAGATAAGCTGGTTCCACAGGCAGATACAGGGCAAGTAAGTATGGAACATGAGAGGAGAGTTACTCGCTAGGGATGATGTTAGGAAGTGATATTCAGCTCGCTACATTTTTAATGATTACAGTAGTTAAAACAGCTAAACTTCAACATTTTAGCTGTAAAATGCCACATGCAGTAGCTAATATTAAGAAATATGTTGTGCTTTTACTTTTAAAAATGTTGGTAACGTTACAGTTAATGCCTACAAACTTTGAAGATTTTGAATACAGAAGTTACATTTGTAATGGTGTATTTATCATTTAGATTTGGGTTTGACAGCAGAGCAACAGCTGTCAATTTGCAGTCTGAGTTAAAGTGTCTGGCAGCTCAGTGGCCACGGCTTAAAATGTCTGCACTTGAAGAGTACGAAGTCAGGATGGTAGGGGGTGACTGTGATGATGGCGAAGAAGACACAGATGTACTAAACAAATAGTGCAAATCTTGTAAGGAATGCCCAGTCTGTTGCTATCAAATTCTGAAACGCTACAACCTCTTCACAGATACCTATCATATCTTTGGCTGGGGATACAGGTACCTCCTTACTCTGCCTGTGACACAGGTAGCCTGTGAGAGAAGTTTCTCTGTTCTCAAACACATCAAAAGTCGAATAAGAAGCACACAGTCACAAGAACACCTGGAAGCATTCATGCTTAAGACCACAGAGAAAGACACCCTCATGTCCCTTGATAATGACTTGGTCATAGACTGAGTTGCAGAAAAAAGCAACCTGAAAATCCTTATTCCCCAACATTGAGTAAAATGCCATTGCTGGGTTGTTTTTTTAGGTGAGTATTCAAGTTAAACTGTATATCCAAACCAGGCTTTATTGTTGTTGTTGTCGAGTTTCCACGTCCTGATTGCTTTAGGCCGGGCCTAGTCAAAGTCCAGGGACGTTTTTTAGTCCCTGTCCGTCCCTGGTTGTACATTCTATATATTCCCATCAAAAAAGTCAAGCCAACTAAATATCTTTTGTTCAGATAAGGTATCTTTCTTTTGTATAAAAACACAAAATTTCAAAGCAACTTACTGCACTCAATTTTTGAGTTTTGAGGCCAACAGAAATTCCTAAGTTTTGAAAAAAAACCATCAATTTCCACAAACAAAGCCATGTTTATGTTCAACAAACATTAAAGAAAGACATGACTGTATCATTCAAGATGGAATCATGCAAGTCCAGTATAAACCTTTAAAACAGGCATTTAAAATAGTGTACATGTACATCTGATAACCAATTTCAACATTCATCACCATCAAAAAGAGATGCAATTTTATGTTCCAGAGTCTCAGCTTCTACATACTCTTCCCCACCGTTGTTAAATGAACCACTTTTTGCCTCTACCTGATTATTTATCCATCATTTCAAGGACATAAGGAATATGAAATAAGTCATTTGATGGCTTGTCAATGATATGTGTCGAAGGCACAGGTTTCAGGGCAATGCGCAGTCTATTGATTTTTTAAATGATGTCCCAAGGTGAGTGAAAAAACTGTGCTCAGTCCAAGTTTCTCCAAATTCACATTACTCACAGAAAAAGTGTGATTTTAATGCGACAAAGGGTCAGCGAGCTCCTCTTCCGTGTCGTGGTCTACAACCCAAAATAGATCTTGTTGACTTGAGCTGAATTTTATTTTGCATTGAGACCAACTTTATACAAGAAATGTAATAAAGTTAGTTGAAGAAACCATTTTAACAAAGTTTACAATTCCAGTAAGTATTTTTTCTTCAATTTAATCAAAAAATTAATTAAGATGAGCAATTTCAATTTTTCATTTTTACAGTGTATTCTCAATTCAGTGCAAAAATATATATTCTATCCTTTTAGGGCAGTGGTTCTCAACCTTTTTTGGGCCAGCGCCCCCCTATCCACTATCCAGATCCCTTACCGCCCCCCATCAAAAAAGATGTTGACTATTTGCCCTAAATATATATAGATTTTTTTAATTGTTACTATTGTTATTAAAAACATGGAAAGGGTAACAAAAAGCCATGTGAAAAGTAATTATATTTAACTAATAACTGAATGTTCCTCACAGAAACTGTGTATTAAGCCAGAGATTGTAATCTTGGATTGGGGCACTTAATAAGTGGGGGGTATGGGGGTCCTCCCCCAGAAGATTTTGCATTAAATACTTAATTTCCTGCATTCTGGTGAAGATTTCTCCCCTAATTTCTGCCTTTTCTGCACCAATTTAGGGTGGAAATGTCTAAAAATTCAGGTGACAATTCAAAATATATAATTATAATAGAATACAATGTAGTGAGCCTCTCAGGCATTTTTCTTGCTTTTAAATATTTTTCTCCAGTAGATCAACTTATTTATCATTCCTGCTTAAGTCTTACTTCCTTTTTTGTGGGGAAGTAACTTATTTAAATGTGTTTATGGCCCCTTTTCATGTCAGTGATAAATTAATCCGTTTTAATTCAGTAACTGACCGGACTTTTGCTCCTGTCAGTGTTTTCCACAGAATGACAGTGTAAATGTGCTGCAGCAGCGTGCTCGCCTCGAAAACCCAGCTGTATTTTAACATTAACTTAGCTCTCCTTGTTAGCTAGGCCCCTTACATGCTTGCCTATAACTTCTATTAGCTGGGTCTCCGACACTGGCTGCGTTGTGCACCTGTGATCACGAGGGAGAGAGAGCGATAGATTGAGGGACAGGAGAGAGAGAGAGGGACGAGCGAGAGGATGGGCTCCGCAAATTCGCGCTGCCTGCAGCTCTGCAGTCATATACGATTTGAAATAGGCCTGGTAAAAAAAACCAACAACAATATGTTGCAGCATTGTGTCAGCGTTGATATTGTAGCGGGCCGCCACAAATAAATGAACGTATGGGAAATACTGTAACTTATCTGCTCATGTTCAAAACTTTCTGCACATTCAGAATCTCTGCCACAGATTTGTGTTCTCTGACATGTAAAGAAAAAAAGACGTTATAGGAGACTAACGTCATTAGCCTGTTTAAAAAGAATTTTAATTTAAAAAGAATTTCAATATTTCACTACATGCTACATTATGTTACTCATTCGCTCGAAGTATCCCCTTGCCGTCTGACAGACAAAACTGAATGAGAACAAAACTAACAGACACACCTGTGATCACACAGAAAGCTCACGAATAATTCCACACAGCTTAACTTCAGCACCTCTGATAAAGTGCCGCTAACAGTCCCCAACAGAGCGAGACAGGGCTTCAGTTTTTAATTTATAGCCAACTGAAACTTCCTTATATGTCCTCTTTGGCACAAACTGTCTGCGACTCACAATGCGAGAAGGGTCGACGTCACTCGCTGGTGTCGCAGCGAAGTTGCTTTCAGGGTGAGTCCGACAGCAGAACATCCCTCTTGTAAATGTGTAACCACTGCGATAACAAGACGTTCAAGGTGTTTTCCTCAGAGAAATAAACACTTTTCCACCTAGAAAGAGAGCCTCAGTTTTCTAGAGTTTAGACAGTAAACACCATGTGGGTAAAATATTAGAGATGATACACTGACTTCCCGTTCTCATGAAGGCAGCACGAAGCTGCACCACAAGTAGCTGACGGAGAAAAAATGCACAGTCTCATCCAGTCGCAGTGGACTAAACTGGCAGGTTTTAATGTTACAGACCATAATTTTTTGCAAGTAGTTCAAAGTTTAAACTCATATTGTTGTGAATTTTAAGTGTAAAAGAATTTCCATCCAACAAACGCCCCCCAAAAGCAGCTCAGCGCCCCCCTTTCTAAAATATTGCTTCCAGCGCCCCCCATCGTCCTCGGAACGCCCCCTGTGGGGCGGTAATGCCCCCGTTGAGAAACACTGCTCTAGGTGAACAAAACAATGGTGTAATGGTTCAGTTCGACTCCCAAGACAAGACGATGCTCACCCGACTGGCCAATGGAACGTGGCTCCGCCAATGACACAACTTTCACAGCGAAAGCAAAATCCTGACACGACAGCAAGAAATTTCATCGAGAGCAAAGAAAAGCGTTTTGAGAGAAACACTTTTTTTTTTAGAGAAAATGTTTTCACACTGATTTTTTTTCAAAGTATTTTGAGAGAGATTTTTTTTCTCAGAAATTATTTTTAAAAATTCAAATTTATATTTTTTATGTTACATGAGAAATGTTACTTTCTCTCAAAAACTTTTTTAGTCACAAATGTTATTATTTTTTGCTATTGGTATGAAAACTTTATCTCAAATATTCTTTTTTCTCTCATGAAATGCTTTTTTGCTAGAAGTGTGATAACTTTTTCTCTTAAACTTTTTTTTTTCTCAGATCATTTCTTTTCTCGCATGTAATAAAGACACAATTCTATCTCCACAGCCGAGCTACTTCCTTAACAACATGGCTCCATCAATTCATATTTTTTGATGAGAAATGTAGTACATCACAGAAACATCAACACAAAATGCAAAGCTGTTGGAACAGCAGCTACAGAGAGGGCATGAGTCACATTGTCTGCAGGACATCACTCTGAACAAGTTTGGACAAGCAATAATTGGTAAATATGAAACCAAGAAAATATCTTTTTGTAGTAGCTATTAGAAATATAAAACTTGTGATTATGAATTCTTAACCCCTAGGATCACTGCCACCCAAAAAGGCACAGCCCTCTTTTTTCAAATGTCAAACATACAACCTGTTATTATGCTTCACAATTTTTAGTGTCAGCCGATGGCCGTGCCGTCTTGTGACAGGAGTACACTACGTGACTGATCGATGACAGGGGGTCACACACTACACGAGCTGACAACGACTCTGTTACCCACGTTTTGTCAAGAAAACACACCTGAAATGTGAAACGGGAAATGTGTTACGGTAGGTGGTGTGGTGAAGCAGGTAGTAGGACCCAAACGCAGGACACGTAGGGAGGTGCAGGTACAGTTCAATAGTTTAATACAACAAACGGCGAGCACACTTACAAACAGAGTGGCTGATTGACTGAGTCCAAAAACACTGGCTGTCCAACAGTAATCCAAAAGGGTGAAAACCAGAATCCAAAAATGAGCAGGGTAACAGGGAGACACGGCGAGTAAGGCTGAAGACACGAGAACACACTGCAACACAGGGAGACAGCATACAGAAGGTAACATGAACAGTGACCGGGCACAGACTGAGGGGACAGAGGGCACACCTGGGTTAAAAAGCTGGGAGGGAGCAGTACAGGTGAGGAGCATGAGGCTAACAAGGCAGACAGAGACAGCAGGGAAAACAGAGAGAGACACAAACAGACAAAGTGACAACTGGGGGAACAGACAGAACACAGGTTACTGAACACATAACAGACCAGAGGAAGAAATATAAACTAATAAAGACACAAGCAGACAGATCACCACAAACCTAAGACCAACAGGGAGAACAGACAGAAGCTATGGTAAAACAGAACAAGAAGATAGACATGGGCGAAACACGGGAGTACACAGACCAGGAGTGAACACTAAGACACAAACTAGGGTACAGGACAAAGAACTAAGATACGAGACAGGACAGATACTAAGTAAGATGTGGATGAATAATAAAGGCTACACAGAGACTGGAGCAGAATGAACAAAATCATATTAATTAATGAGCTAGCAGAGAACATAAATAGACAAGCAGTCAGAACTCAAACATGAAGGTACAGAACTAATACATGAGACTGGAACATAACTGAAATCAGGAAAATACCAAACCATTACTAAACACCAGCGGACAGATAATAACCCCATAACCAGACACACAGACAGTAACAGACCAACCAGCACAAGCACACAGAGTAACTGGGCACAAGAAATAACTGAAACTCAAAACACGGACTATATAACAGAGACTGGACACCAGGCACTAGACAGGACAGAACCCAAAACTCAACATACTATAAGACAGATAATAAACTAAACTCAAAAGTGCAAAACAAGGTATGGCTGACAGGCAGAGTGTGACAAAATGACCCGAACCTACACATGAAACAACTTGTTTGTTATTGTAAAGATACCAATAATAAAGAAAAAAAATCTGTGTGAAAGAATTGATTAGCACACTCAGGTCGTTACCCCGATCACAGCCTAACAGTCACCAAGCTCGCCGAGCAGCAAATCGGGCTAAAAATCGTGTTGTGTGAACTAGGCTAAAGGGACTTCAAAACCAAAGCCTGCACTCTCTCCTTAACTCCCCTCTGCTGTGTTCACGCTGACATTTACACTTTAGTTTAATTTGGCTGTTGAAGTGTTACTGTCAAATATTTCAAAAAAATGTACCTTTTTTTACTATATTGCCTGTCTCTGGTACTATGTCATATGCTGTGCTTTTATATCCTAAATCTAGGACCCCCCTTGTGTTTTTGTGTAAGCATGTAAGCATTATTTCCTTGATTTTAACATGAGGAAGACTCTATGCAGCTACTGTGTGTTCAGCTTTATTAAACTTTTTTTTGTATTGTAAGTATTTTGCAAAGACATAGGTCTGCATTTGTATTAATATGTTGAGTATGACACTCAGGTTAGTTATTTGTGCAAAAGAAGATAAAATAAAGATCTATTGTTTAGACCGTTGGGTGTAGCTTTTTCACACTTAAACAGCATGCAAAGAATTTGCTGGCTGTATGAATTTATCATCTTAGTTAAAGGGACGTTTATGTATCATTACTACGACAGGGTTTCCCAACCCTCTCCTGGAGAAAGTTACCCTTGTCCTGCATGCAATCTCTGCAAACACAGCTGCTTAAAGCAGCTTCAGGATTCCTAAGGAGTTGATAGAGAAAATCAGTCACTGCTGCCAACTCTTGTGTAATCTGTATTGAAATAAAGAGTCCAATGCAGATGTCTTTGAAGTATGTCTTTGACATACAGTGTGCAAACAGTCTGCAGAGTGTAAGACAAAGAGCCAGTGAAGAAACAGGTGACTTTATATTACTCAGCTATGTTAGGGAGGAAGGGAGTAGGGACCAATTGTCCTGAGATGAAGGCCTATCAAGGACAGTCTGATAAGAAAACTCTCTTAACGAGCATCTTTCCCATGGGAAACTTCACCTAGCTTCTGATGAAGCATGCAGGGTGAAACATTAAACACAGCAAAATATCAAATTTCCATCACAGTATTTATACAGTAAATAAAGTAAAAGTATTATTACAGTAGCCTAGTAACTTTTGTGTCCACTTTGAAAAAGTGGATATTTACAAAATTATCGAGACAGGTATACAAGTCGTATTGTATTTTGACAGATTTTAGATTTTTTTTTGATAGTCCACAACCTGTAGTCCAGCAGGGTTGTACTTACAGGCCATAAGGAGGGTCTGACCTCTTATGGAAGCAGGAAAATCATGCATCCGTGGGGGTCAGTAATTCATTTACCAACAACCATTATTTTTAATAATATCTATTAAAGTAAACAGGCTAAAATAGACACTTTTTCCAAATGAACTATGCTGTGCACCGCATGAATGTTTGTTATGGTGTGTTGGAGAGAGAGGACCCAAAAGCAACGCTCAGGTGAAAGAGGATAAATTGAGGGAAAAAAGGGATCGAGGAAGTGGAGATGAGGGAGAGGTGGAGAGCTGGGGGAACACGGGCGTGGGGGACCAAGGAGTAAGTAGGGCTGAGGGGGCTGAGGCAAGGGATCCGAGGAGCACTGGGGACTGAGGAGCAGGTGGGACCAAGGAGGCTGGGATGAGGGAACTGGGAGGAACCAGGGGCCGAGGAAGAGAGGAGGCACGGGATAACTGGCCGGGGGGTTGGTGGAGGAGTGTGGTGGCAGGCTGACTGGCTAGGCATGGGTAAGAGCTGGGAGGACGCCGTGGAGGGGGTCCGGGAGGAGAGGGTACGGTGGTGAACCCAGTTGACAGAGCGGAGGACAGAGGTGAGTGAACCTGGAGGGAAGACAGACAAACAGGGTTAGGCACAGGGAACACCAAGAACAAGGAAACAAAGATGATGCAGGTTATGCCTGAGCTTGAGTGAAGAAGGGGCACCAAGTTCTTCTTCTTCTTTATGGAATTTTATTGGCGGTTGGCACGCAATGAAATGGTGCATTAACAACTGGTATGGAGTGTGGATCTGAATGACTACTACTTATTTTATACCAAACAAAACAAAATCAACAAAATAAGACTCAAATCCTCTCAATTATATTGATTAGTCCAAGATAATGAAAAACAATTCCATAGCACTTGTGTCTCGAGTTCTTTCTAAGAATTTCTATTAAATCAAAGTGTATTCTTTCCATTCTATTCCCTCCGTATTCTCTCATACTTCTTACAGTGTACCATAACATGTTCAATTGTCTCTTGTTGCTCACAGTATTCACACCTGCCGGTGTTATGTTTACCTATTTTGAATAAAGTACTGTTTAATCCTGGTGCCCAAATCTAAGTCTTGATATAATTGTTTCTTCTCTCCTGTTCCTTCCTGCACATCTCATTTTTCCCCACTCTCCTCTGAATCATGTAAAACCACCACCCTTTCCTCTCTTCTTCCCATTGCTTTTGCCACCTTTCCTTCAGCTTCTGTTTAATAATGCTCTTTACCTCCATCTTACTGATGTTTACTGCCACATCGATGCTTGCTTTTGTTGTGGCCTCCTTTGCAGCCTTATCTGCCGTTTTTTTCCCTTTGACTCCAATTGTGTTCTGGCACCCACAAAAATATGACTGCAATGCCCATCATTTGAATTCAATATAATGTTTGCTGTATTTCTATCAAAATGTATGCTCTGCTGTCTCAGTGACTGCTCTGTAAACTGATTAGTGATGAAGTTGAATCTGAACAAATAATCACTCTCAGTGGTCTCATTTCCTCTATCCATTGCACTGCAAACAGAATTGCTAGCATTTCTCCTGTGTATATTGATATATTATCACTGATCCTCTTTCCTATTGTAATATGAAATGATAAAAGCTACTCCTATCTTGTTAACTAACCTTTATGATGCATCTGTGTAGATCTGGATGTAACTATGCTAACTATTAATATATGCCTGTATAGTGAATTCAAAATAAACCCCTTGTCCTTGTTTTTCATTTCAAATAGTGTAAGATCTACTTTCGCTTCAGGTAGTACTCAAGGTGTTACTGCTGGCAATGGTACTGTTGGACTAAACTTTAAATCAGTTAATTCTAACTCTGTTGCTTTTTGTTTAATAGCTGTGTTCTTCTCAATTCAAGTGGAATTTCTCCCATTTCCGCCTATAGAGCTTGGAGTTGTTTTAAATGCCCCTGTGCCTAATCTCAAAGCCTGAAACTGGATGCTGTCTAACTTTTTTAGAGATGTGCTTGATGCAGATCCATACACCACACAACCATAATCCAATAGTGATCTAATTAAGCCACAGTAAATAGCCTTCAGTGCTGTTCTATCAGCCCCCCAATCACTTCCCACCAAACATCTCATAACATTCGACACCTTCCTACATTTGTCCAGTACTTTCTGGATATGTACATCCCATGTTATTCCCTCATCATACCAGAACCCCCAAAACTTAAAGTGTTTTACTCTTTCTAATTCTTGATGATACATTTTTAGTTTTACCTCAGTGCCAATTCTTTTATTTGTAAAGAACATTGTTTTTGTTTTATCTACTGAGAATTTAAAACCCCATTTATATGACCACTCCTCTATTTCTGTAATAGCTTCCTGTAGCTTTTTAACAATAAATTTCAGGTTTCTTCCCCTCTTCCAAATCGCCCCATCATCCGTAAAAAGTGAAAACCCCATCCCATTCCCTATTTCCCTGAAAACATCATTAATTGTTATGGAGAATAGTAAAGGACTTAATATGCTCCCTTGAGGTGTTCTGTTCTCTACATTATATTTAATTGAATAACTCTTCCCTATTCTAACTTGTATTAATCTCCCTCCTTAATCTAAATATTCGTCCTTTGATACCTAATTGAGACAGTCTAATTAACAATCCTTCTCTCCACATCATATCATATGCCTTCTCTATGTCAAAGAAGACAGCCACTACACTTTCTTTGTTTACTTGTGCTTTTCTAATTTCATGTTCTAAACATACAGCTGGATCCATTGTATTTCTTCCTTTCCTAAAGCCACTTTGGCATTTGGCTATGTATCCTTTCTTTTTCATATAGTATGTTAACCTTTCATTTATCATTTTCTCCATTATTTTCCATATGTTGGATGTTAAAGCGATTGGTCTATAATTTCCTGGATTTGTACAGTCTTTTCCTGGTTTGCGTATTGGTACCACCACAGCCTCCTTCCAGCTCTGTGGCAGTTTCCCATCCTCCCATACTTTATTATATAGTTCTAGTAATACATCCTTTGAATTTTCACTGAGCTGGTTTATCATCACATAACAAATCTGATCGTTTCCTGGTGCTGACAACTTAGTTTTCTTGAGAGTGTGTTTTAGTTCTGTCATTGTAAAAGGTTTATTTAGTAGGTCATTAGAATTTTCCTCTTGTTGTAACTCTTCATTTTCCCTTACTGTTGTTCCCCTCCCTCTTTTTCCCTCTTCACTAATGTTATTTGAACTATGAATTGTTACAAAAGTTTTAGCAAGCATCTCTGCTTTCTCCTCATCTCTTACTGGTATTGTTTCTCCATCATTTAAGACTGGGTATCTATACTCTCTTTTTATCCCATTCATTCTTTTTATCATCTCCCAAACTTTACTAATGTCTGTCTCCCTTCCTACTGAGCAACAAAACTTCCTCCAATATTCTTTCTTTGCACTTTATGATTCTCCTTACATTTGCTTGAAACTTTGTGTACTCAATAAGATTCGGAAAACAGTGATTCCTTTTTAATGCTTTAAAAGCTTTATTTTGAGATTTTATTGCCCTTTCACATTCCTTTGTCCACCATAGTACAATCTTACTTTTACGCTTACCTGACTTCTTCTTTATTGACTTCTCTGCAGCCTCTAGAACTGCTTTACAAAATGAAACATTTGAATTTTCAGCATTTTTATTTCTATCAATTTTTCCAATTTCTTGATCACTAATATTTCTAAATTTATTTCAATCAGCACTACTGAATGACCATTTCTGCAATCCTACTGTTTCATGTTCCTCTATACTCAAGCCTACTACTGTTACAATAGGATAATGGTCACTTCCTACTGTCGTTCCTGACTACTTCCGATGTACAAATGCCTGCTAATGAGTCTGACACTAATGTGAGATCTAGTGCTGTTTCTGTACCAGCTCTGATATTAACTCTTGTTCCACTTCCATCATTTAAACACACTAAATTTGTCTCCATCATCTCCTCTATCACCTTCCCATTAGCATCATTACAGTTACCCCATAATGTGCTACGGGCATTAAAATCCCCACAGCAGATCACCTTCCCTACTAACTGTATCATCAGTTCCTCTAGTACGTCTAATGACAACTTATTACATGGATTATAAAAAGTTTATTTGCTATATAAACAAATTTGATATTTTCTTCTCCAGTCCACATTTCAATTATTAACTCTTTTCCTATCCCTAAAACTCTATATTGCAGTCCTTGTTTTATAAATATTATCCATCCTGCTCCACTAACCTCCCCTCTATCTCTACAGACGCTATCATATCCTTTAATAATAAACTCTAATTCTGATTTAAGCCATGTTTCTTGGACGCATATGATATCTGGTTTATTTTTCAATTTTTTAATAAATCCCTTAAACTCCTGGCCATTTGCTATTAAGCATTCCATTGTACAATAATCAGTTTGCCTTATCACCTGGGCCTCCCGCTTTCCCATCTGCTTCAAATCTTGTTTTGATATGCTCCCAAGATATAACTTTTATGCCCAAAAACTTCTCAGCTCCCTTAATTATTTTAATTTTCTCTTTAATTTTCTAATTTTGATCAGTACAGTTGATTACATATGCCACAAACAAAATAATCTTATCCATTGACAGTTCTGTATTTGTTTTCTCTGTTTGACCTGGGTCTATTCTCGACACCTGGATAACATTGTCAGTATCAACCCTTCCTCTTTGTCCTTGTACTTTCTTAACTGCTTCTGCATAACTTATGTTGTTAACTGTTTTAACCTGTTGTATTTCCACAGCCCTCTTCCTGACTTCACATCCACCATATGTTACCCTGTGTTGGCCACCACAATTACAACATTTATCCTGCACATTTTCCTTACATTCTTCCACTCTATGCTCACCTCCGCATTTAGGACATCTCTGCTTCCCTTTGCAAACTGCTGCTATATGCCCATACCTCTCGCATTTGTAGCAGCGTAGTGGCGGAGGAATATAGGGCCTAACAGGAAAGCTCATGCATCCTACTCTCACTTTTTCTGGAAGTAAGGACTCCTGAAACTCCAGAAGAACCGACAAGCTCTCAACCGAATTACCATTTATTGTTCTCAACAGTCTCTTAATTCTTAATGCACAAACCCACTGCCTTCATCGGAACTGGTCTCTTCCAAACCAGGTTTACTCCCTTGACTCAAAATCCACCCTATATCGCCAAAATCCATTTCCCCATCTTCCTCTACTTCCTGAGTCGCTATTCTGATCCAGTCACAAACCAGTTTGTGCCAACCGCCAAGTCCCACACCTTCCTGAGCCCAGAAAACGGGAGATTGTTTGTTCTTTTCTGAACTCTACCTTTCCTCAGCACGAGTGTTGTTCAAGCGTTTTGCTCCAAAATCCGTCGGTCGTTCCTTCTTCCGCCACACGTCACCTCCGTCGTCCTCCGTCATCCTCCGTCGTCCTCCGTCGTCCTCCGTCGTCCTCCGTCGTCCTCCGTCGTCCTCCGTCGTCCTCCGTCGTCCTCCGTCGTCCTCCGTCGTCCTCCGTCGTCCTCCGTCGTCCTCCGTCCCAGAGCACCAGGTTAGGCGCAACGATGGTTGAAGTACTGGCAGAGATGAGGCTGATTGCTGGCAGGTGTGGCTGACAAGGTGCAGGTGTGGATTGTCAGCTGGGCTCAGGAGCAGAGAGAGAGAGGGAGAACACAAGCAAGGGGAGCAGAGGAGACACAGACAGGCAGGCCAAAACACAATGGAAAAACAGAATCACAAGAAAAGATAAATAAACAAGACACTCACCGTCAGCCGGACTGCCACCACAACAGTGTCATTACTGTTATATTCTGGTCTTTATACTCACAGACTCCAGAATATCTTGTTTATCACCCAACGGGTGGTGGTTTATTAAGCAACATGTTACAACATATACGTAGTGGGTTAACGGTACAACAGCATGCGAGCCTCTGCATGCAACGGGGTGGTGATGGCGAAATGGATAAGGCACATGACTTTGGTGTGAGAGACCAGGGTTCAATCCCCCACTGTGACCCATCCACCATTGTGTCCCTGAGCAAGACACTTAACCCCTCGTTGCTCCAGAGGCGTGCGACCTCTGACATGTATAGCAAGCGTCAGCTAAATGAATAAATGTAAATGTAATGCAACCACTAAAACAGTCCGTGCTGTGGCCTTGAGATTACTAAGGTTCCGCATCGTAGCACATTCACTCATGCTAAACAATCACTATTGTAACATCCTTTCTCTTTTGAGACTGAGACTTCAGTTATCTTTTTAATGCTAACACAACTTAAATATCCTAAGATAGATATATATCCATAAAGAAAAATGAGGTTGCCCTTAACCAGTTAGTATTGGCTTACATCAAACATACTCTGATTACATTCAAAACATTGCAACATTAAAAAATACTGTTAAAGCTTAATGTGTTACAAAATCCATGTAACGCGGTGGTTTCCTCACAACGCGGCCGGACCTGGTGGTGACTGGCCCATCCCTGTTGGTGTTGTCAGGGGGTGGGACCCTCTCAGAGGTATGGAGTGGAGAGGCGGTCTCCGAGTGACCAGTGTCATTAATGTCTATGTCTGAGGGTCGGCTGGGGGTCGCTTCAGGAGCCCGTATAAGGTGTCTACGATTTCTCCTGAGAACAGTGCCTGCGTCTAAGTGGACCTCGTAGGACTTGGAATCCGTGGTCCTCAGTATGTTGCCTAGCCTCCAGACATTGTATGGTGCAAGTGGTTGTACCCGCACACAGTCACCTGGTTTCAGTTCCTCCAAATCTCTAGGTTATTTAAACATTTTCTGTTCTATTAATCATTTCCTCTTTTTTTGTTACTATGTTGGAGAGCTGTGGCCTGGGGGAAAAAAAGGCGTGGCAAAGGGAGAGAGACTGTTATATCCTGTGGCCTTCCAATCAAGCCGTACCATGTGCTGCCATGTGGGAGGGGGATTTTGGGTTTAGTTTACTTTACTTTGTAGTTGTGTTATTTGTCGTCCATTTTGTTTTCCCCTTGTGTATAATTTGGTTTGGCCAAGCCACTATATATGTTCCCTTGTGTCTCATTTAGTTAGGTCAGTTTGTTCAGTTCATAGCCCATTTTGTTTGTTGTTTTGCGTATAGTTATGTTTTGTTGACCTCTTTTATAGGCCTAGATAAGTCTTTTGATTTGTATTGTTCAATCTTTTTTTGAGGGTAAATTAAAAAAAAACCCTGTTTTTCAAAAAAGCTACTGTTCTCCTCTTGTCTTAACTGCTTGGTCCCTGACAGTAGGTAACAGTGTTCTGGTACGGCGGTTGAGCAGTCTCTGTGCTGGACTGGAGATCAGGCCTTGTGATGTAGTATTGCGGTGGTCTAGCATAGCAAGATATGGGTCCCGTCCTGCAGCCTTAGCTTTGTACATGAGCATCTTAGCTGTCTTCACGGCTGACTCAGCTTTGCCGTTACTCTGAGGGTAACCTGGAGATGATGTCTTGTGTTGGAATTCCCACAGTCGGCTGAATCTCTGGAATTCTTCAGATACATATTGTGGGCCGTTGTCAGAAATGACAATATCCGGAATACCCTGACGAGTGAAGTGGGCTTTCAGTTTCTTTATCACTGTTGTTGACTTTGTATCAGACAGGTGATCTATTTCCCAAAAGTTGGAATAATAATCTACAGTGATTAGATAGTCTCTGTTGTCAAACTTGAAGAGATCTGTCCCCACTTTTGCCCATGTTCTGCTTGGCATCTCATGTGGCTGCAATGTTTCTTTCTGTTGTCTATTGTCCACTGACCTGCAGATGTCACACTTTGCCATGTCTTAATTTGATCTGTCATGCCTTGCCAATAGACACACTCTCTAGCCCTTCGCAGGCAGCCTTCCACACCTAGATGCGAGGAGTGCAGACGGTGAGTGATTTCTCTCTTTAGTGTGTCGGGGACAACAGCGCGTTCACCCCTGAACACTACTCCGTCCTGATAGGTCAGTTCCTCCTGGAATGAGAAGTACTGCATAATTTCCCACGGTGTCTTGTTTTTGTCCTTTGGCCATCCTTTCTGCATGGTATTGATAAGAATCTGTAGTGTTTTGTCGTCTTTGGTAGCGGAGCGGATGGCGTTGAGCCTTTCTGATGAGATCGGCAGGTGCTTTATCATATTAACCGTCTCTATTTCCGCTTCCATTGAGCCATCCGCTGAATGTTCTGGTCATACGCGTAGGAGCCATTATGTCCCCCCCACATTTCAAAATCTATGTTTTGTCCCCCTCACTTTTTTTCCGGCGATTTTGGAGTTGGCTCATAGCCGAGGCAGTTTAAAAAGTCAATCAATCAATCACACACTAGACTAAATAAACGGTTGAAACGCGGACAGAAATAGGCCGATAGAAAACATGCGACAGGAGGGGAGAAAAAAAAGAGTTTGCACTAGGCGGGAGCAGCAAAGTGCCTCAATATTCCGTTTAGTTTGTGCTGCTGTTACTTACAGCCTACCTGAAGACAGCAGTGAGGACTCCTGCTGCAGGGTGGGTAGGAACTTGTTACAAATATCGCAAATTCGCACCTCTCTCCCCGCCTGCAGCGTCTGCTTCATAGGTTAAGCTAATGATGAGTGTGTACAGGTGTGCTTTATACTCCTCCGGTTATTCCGTCACACCCTACCGTTCTAGCTACAAACCAATAGGATTGGGGTGATTTCATTCACATTCAGACCTGCTACGCCTAGAGGCGTTCCCATAGAGTCGTAACCGACGCAGTGTCTCGTTCCCCTTCTCGGGGAACCAGGGTTACATACGTAACCCGAGACGTCTTTTATTTCAATTCTTTCACATGATTTACGCGCAGCCTGTGCGTAGGCACGATTTAGCTCGTTGACAGACTGGCTGTTTATAGCCCACTTTTAGTCAAAAAAGTCAAAAGTGATTAAAAGTGGGTTTTGCCCTGGCAGCATGTGAGATGGTTGATATTCCATTACTTTTGCAATGCCAATAATATCAACAAGCTATTAAGTGTCAATGTCTATCTGTAGCCACGATTTAGCTCTTATTTGGACAGGCTACGTGTAGTCTGCTTTTAGCCCACCGGGCGAAATAGAGGCAATCAGGGGTCTAATATCAATGGCTTGGCTGTAGCCCTGTTTCAGACCAAATTGGTTACATGTAGTTTTCACCCATGCAGCTGTTGAGGTGCGTGATATCATTTCAAATGCAAGTAAACGTTTGAAACATTTAAATTATCTTTTTTTTTCTCTGTAAGGGTCACTACATTAACTTTCATTTTAATTTAAAACAAAATGCAATTACTGTTTTCAACCGCTAGATGGCAGCTGTAGCCCTACTGAGACATGACTACTGGCAACGCGAGACTTGAAAGTTAGACAGGGCGCTGGACATCAGGGACGGCCAGATCTTGAGATAAAGGCATCTGCCATTTTTAAACGAGGGATACCTTACGATTTCAGCCTTTCAGCGAGCAGCGGGTGAGAGTTTACTGCAAACACTGGAAGCGAAAAGACATTTACTTTGGTCTTGTAAGTATCAGTGTCTTTGTTTGACATCTCTTCATTATTTATTTACATTATATGTTAATGTGTAGCAACCGTGACATTTCAGCAGGTAACAGTGTAGAGTAAGGCACGGTGTGGTTAACGTTAGCTTAACATGCTGCATGCAAGTGTAACTTAACGTTACTCCATGATACCCACGGGTTTCCTCGTGCCCTTAAAAACTCTTATCTGAATTCAGAGGGGTGAACATGAAACATGTACAACCTTACCCATTATAATTTGTAATGAAAGCCACACATTTTACTCACTAGATCATTATGATATGAAAATATGAGTTTTTGACTTTTGACACTAAATATTTATTGCTAATTCTCCAGCATTCAGTCAGTAAAGACAGCAATAAATATTCAGAACAGAACACTTACATTCACAGCACATAGCTTTCTCAAAGGATAAAAGCAACTTTCTCTATTTGGTTTGTAATGGAAATTCCACGAGAACACTTTTAAAACACTGCTCTGTGACTTATCACTGAGGCCATTTGACCACCTGGGTATGGGGACAAAGGACACAAGAGGTGTGATGTTTGATGTATTGTTTTAGGCCATCTGACCATCTGGGTATGGGGACAAGGGATCCAAGAGGGGTAATGTCCCTGTGAGTTCCTATTGTTTTAAGAGGTCAAGACACATTCACCAGTTGCTTCACACCTGGGGGGTCTTTCACCACATTCTTCATACATGGGTGTACTTTGATCTTCAAAGTCCTTTTGTGAGATATCTCTGACCCTGAGTTAGAGATAAAAAGCTGCATGTGCCAAGGCACGGCAGCTCACTCGGATGATACTCTTTGCTGTGTGTGTCCCTGTGAGCTCCTTCTGCAGAAGACTTGAATAAATCCACCAAAAGACAAGTGTTTTGCCTGAGCCTTTTATTAATGGAATCTCGTTGCTATAACAGGTTCTAATGCAACATGTGTCCTCTTTAGGTATCTTTATATTTTCCATAGAGATAAATGGGTCAGTAATAAATACTTTTAAATTAAAAAGAAAAAAAGTTATAAATGATTTTTTTTAACCGTCATTAGAATGATAATTAGAAATATACTGTATTTTTCCATTTAAAATCATTTGATGATAGTGGTCATATGTTATGGGAAAACAGTCAACATAGTCAAATTATAATGTTTACTTTATGTTCATATTCTTACATATTCAACAGTTATGGATCCCATTTACCCGAGAGACTGGGGCCAACCGAGAGACCCATCTGATGCTCTTCCTGTATCAAGTAGCAGTGTAGATGAAGATCTAGATTTGGATGTAGCCAACAAATTTATTTTGTCATTATTTATGTTTTTATTACCACATGTTGTTAACATTGTTTATATTTTCATATATATATTTGAACTGGTTTGTATTTATAATATTTTAGCAATAATTCGTTTATATTTTCATCATGTTGCATTATCTATGTTGTAATCCTTTTTTTAAAATAAAATCTTTACATTGAATTTGTTTGGACGGAGTACCATTTGTGAGAACCTGTTTTGTTTGATTGAAAACAATCCTCTAGCCACTATTCTGTTGTCTATTAGAGGTAGATATGTAGTCATTCAAAAGCTGGTCTATTCTTGGGCTGTGGTTAGACGTCTATTAACTTTTCACTGACAGCCCAAATTCAACCTTGTTTTAGCCTAGACCCATTTTCACCATCTTATATACGTCTATATGTAGCTGTTAACTAAGACTATTTTTAGGCTATAGTTAGACGACTACCAAACTTTCACTGACAGCCCAAATTCTGCCCTGTTTTAGCCTAGACCCATTTTTAACGTCTATTAGACGTCTAGATGTAGTCATTCAATGGTGGTCTAATTGATGACTAGACTATTTTTGGGCTATGGTTAGACGTCTACCAAACTTTCACTGACAGCCCACATTCAGCCCTGTTTTAGCCTAGACATCTGGGCTCTGTTTAGTCGTCTATTAGACGTCTTTTAACCGCGAAATTGCTTGCTGGGAAGCCATTAGCCTAAGTGTTTTCTACAAAAATAAATAAATAAACCAACCGTGACGGATAAAATCACCATTTAATTTACCATTGGCTATTAAGCCTTTTCTCTCTTATGCCATAACTTGCTATATGCATATTTCCTAAACTGTCAACAATAACTGAGACTCATGCCAGATGTCTTGTAACGTGATCAAAGTGAGGATGATGTTGCAGCGTGTAGCGTGCAGTAAGCGTTTCCCACACACTGATTTTTTTATGTGGCCTGCCACATTATCAACGCTGATTTTCGATTGATTTTGTTACTATTTGAAATGGGTATAATCGTGATGACAGAGCTCCGCGCAGTGTATGTTCTCAGCATCCTCTCGCCCCGTCCCTCCCCCTGTCTCTCTCTCAGCACAGTTACGCTATCATTCTGTGGGAAACAATTGGGATTCATGATTCATAAATACGCCTATGGGTGGGCAGGCAGGTGAGTGTGAGCAAGCATTCTCAATGTGACAATTTGACAAATGGGACAAAACAATCATAGAATCTTTCCATACTGAGTTCTGTAAGAGCATCCTGCAAGTGCAGAGAAAAACACCAAAGAGATGCAGAGCAGAGATCGGCCAATACCCCCTCTTACTAAAAATACAGAAAAGATCACTTAAATTTTACAACCACTTAAAATCAGTTAACCCCCAGACATACCATCACAAAGCCCTAACATACCAGGAGCTGAAACCAGAGAAGAGTCCCCTCAGCCAGATGGTCCTGAGGCTCTCTGCAGTAACAAGTCCCCAACAGCCTCAGGACAGCAACACCAACTCAAACAGACCAAACCAAATTTATCAACAAGCAGAAAGAAAAATATATTGAATACTGGAAACCAAAACACAAAGTAAATCACAATGTTATCTGACCCTAAAAAGAGAATTCACACTTGCAAATTACCTGAGCACAATAAAATGTCCTAAACTAAGAAAAATGTTGACAATATACAGACTGAGTGAACACAGCCAGAGGGCTGTTTCACAAAACCAAGATAAGGGATTAAGCCGGGATTTTCCAGATATCCTGGCTGAATTAAGCCTTGACTCGGTTTCACGAAAGCAGTAGCACATAAGTTACCATGGCGATTTATTCTGTGCAGCTAGCCTGCTCCAGACCAGGCTAACAGCCAGGCTTAGTTAATCCTGGTGCCTTATCTGTTCAGTCAGCAGTCACGCCGATGAGAAACCAAAGTGTTTTTTTCAGTCATTCCATGTTCTTATGTAGGCCTATGTGTTCTGCATATTTTTCAGTAGCCTGTATTGTGGTTATTAGGTGTCATAACTAGAGAAGATGCCTCCACCATACTTTGCACACAATGGCATCAGCGAGTAAGTTAGGTTTACGTGGAATGAAAGCACTTGTAAAAAATAAAAATAATAAAAAAGGATAAATAAAAGAAAAGTAACACGGGTACAGCAATAAATCAGCGAAAGAAAGTGGCAGCCAATTGTTGACCGACTGAATGTGTGAGAAGCTAAAAATATCACAGCTCTTAACTGAAACTGTCATAATTATAATGTTATATTGTGCCTTAAAAGTGAGCACCGGACATTATATGTCACTCAAGAAACTCACACACACTATGCAGGATTCCTATGTCTTTTTTATAATACTCTCAAATTATAGTCCTACTTCAATTAGGAGGATATATTGTGCACTGTTTATTCATGAAACAACTGCGTGTTTGGGAGAGAAAACAATGATTACCGCAATACATTGTGCTACAGTTTGGCTTACAGTGTACTTCTAGTTCACTAAATCACTAAATCACTTCTCTTTGCAGTTGCTGGTTTTCTAATATCTTCAGTGCTTCTTTTTATCTCCATATCTAAGTCTGTTTTTTATTTTGTTAATTTTTTCAAGTGTGTGCAGTTCAGACATATGACAGTAAAACACATAACAGTCAGCACAGCAGGAAGTCTTCACTTGTGGATGTGCTGTAGGACTACAGCCTCAGGGTCAAGTTAGAGATCATACAGTATTTTCTATGAGCACCACAACACTGACTTTTTATCTATTATCCATATTGACTAAACAAGTACACCATTTTCACACAAAACTGACAGACCTCCAGCCTCTCTGCCAAGCCTACTATATATACACACTTTTTAAAAGTATTTGTCAAAAATGTTGCTTGCACTAAAAAATGGTAAATAACTGAAAAGGCTTTAAGAAAGGTTAATAAGAAAACATGCAGTGCAAACATAGAAGAAAGATATGTGCATTGTCCAAAAATGAAACTTAAGCTAATTGAACAAGCTGCTGATACTGCACTATATTTTTAGATTTTGAATTGTCACCTGCCAGCTGATTTTTGTTTCCTTTTTATATAAATAAAATTTATATAAAATAATCCACCATAAATTGGTGTAGAATATTTCTTCAGACGTCAGAAAATTAAGTGTTTAATGCTCAAAAACATCTGGGGGAGGACCCCCAGACTCCCCAATCAGATATTTCAGCATTACATATTATTTCAAAATAGGGTTAAATGGGCAATACTAGTACTAGTACTAGTAGTAATGCTGCCAGAAAAAGAAATACTTTTGTTGTGAACTGTCACTATATAAATAAAATTGAATTGAATAGACAGTATGTTGATTAGTGGTTGTAATTAATACATTTGCTGAGTGACATATTAAGGTCCGGTGCTTACTTGTAAGGTCTGACATAACGTTACTATTCATGGTAACGTTATAATTAGTTTCAGTTGGGAGCAGTGATTCTTTTAGCAACTTACTTATTAAGTATTGTATATAAGTATTGTCTGCCACGCTTTTCTCGCTGTTTTAATACTTTTCTTTCTTTCTTTTTTTATATTATGTGCATTTTTTCATCAAAAACCTTTTTACACTCATTGAGTAACAGCAAATAAAGTATGCTGCACACGTCTTTTCCATTTCAGCATCAATGAATCTGTGATCGACAGCGTGGTCTCTTGAAAAAAGTTGTTGACGCCCATTTATCTGCATTACTAACACCTGGCTTGACTTAGTTGCACCTTCTGAGCCTGGTTTGGCCTTTGTGAAACTGATAAAGCTAGGATGCTCTGATCACACTAGGTCAAGCCTAGCTTTATCTCTTATCCTGGATTTCTAAATTCTACTTTTGTGAAACAGCCCTCTGGCCATAGAAAAGGGTCGCCACAGACAGAGCTGGCTACCACAGGAGGACAGACTCTGCTTGCTTTGTTTTAACTTTTTAATATATATACTTTTTTAACACACACACACGCTTACTGTTTTATTTATTTATTTATTTATGTTTTTAGTTTTTGTTTTGTTTTTTAACACACACACACACGCTTACTGTTCTGCTTATTTATTTCATTTTTAGTATATTTTTATTTCACGCACACACAGTTTTATTTATTTTATTTTTAATACTTTTTAAACAAACACACGCACACTTACTGTTTTGTTTATTCTATTTTTAGTATTTTTAACACATGCACTGTTTTATTTATTTATTTTATTTTTTAATATATATATTTCTTTTTTTAAACACAAACACAGATACTTTGATTACTTTACGCTTTAATTCTTTTAACGAAATGTATGGGGCTGTGTTATGTTATATGTATGATGCTTTGGCAATATTGTTGCAAATTGAATTGAATTGAATTGACAACCCTATCCATTATTTACTGACTGGTAGGCTACCTTATCTGCCTTTTGCTATCTTGGTTATTAAGTAATATATTCCACCGTGTTGTCCTACTTTAGATGGCCTGCATTACAACAACATGGGGCGTTTTTTGTAGTCCATCTTCAGAACATTGTAGTTTCATCAGTTTCATCCTAAGTCCTTACGGATTCTTCTTCACATCTTTCCTTGACTTCAAGACGTTTTCCATCGAAGTCAAGGAAAGGATGTTAGGAAAGGAGATTTTTTACTTTTCGACCGCAGCCTCTGTTTCAGTTGTGTTTATCAAACACAGGATTGCTTCCACAGAGATAGAAGCAGGCGCTTGCGTGGCCTGCACGGCGCTGTTGCTCAGAGCAGAGCCCTTTGAATTTGAAGGGCTCTGGCTCAGAAGGCTGCGGCGTGTCATCGGAAACCCGCCCACCGCGCAGCCGCGACAGCTGCAAAGGAAGTGCGCAGCTCCGCTCTACGGTAGAGGGGGCTCTCCACGGGGCAGGGAACACCCAGTCCTGTGGTAAGATAGCACATACAACAACCAGCTCTTATTTTCTTTCTCTACCAACAAACATGACAACGATTATTCTGTCTTCGAATACAGAGATATCTCTAACAAGGTAAATGGCGCCGATCCGGGAGAAGCAGCAGACCAAGTTTATCTTTTCTGAAGAAAGCATGCTAACGTTAGCCTAGCCTATACATTTTTCTTACTACAAGTTCTGGTGGAAAGTTTTGACGGCACTAATTTGCACCCCACGTTATTGTTGAGTAGTCCGTAGTACGTGTCTGATGGACTCGTCGACATGAAACGCCGCTTAGCTTCTGTAAACCAGTTACTCATTTAAAATAAGGGGCACAAGTTAACGTTAGCGGTTTAGCGTGGCACTCCGTAACCAGCGTTTACCCTGTAAGTCAATGATGTTAGTTGACATGCACGCGGATGCCCTGTAGCTCCAGTAGCAACAGCAGCTGGGTTAATGTTTGAATGTTTCCCTGAACAGTGTGGAGTTTGTGTCACGGAAACGAGTTCAACATTGTCATCCCAGGTTAGGAAGCTTACTATACTAGCCGCCCCTTTTAAAGTTAATTGTCTACACGACCTCGCGAGTCTGACAAACTCAAGAGCTGTTGAAGCTGTAACTTCTCATTTAGTATCCAGTCGCTCAGTCAGTAACTTACTTTGCAAACCCACATGCATTTTGAACATCTGACGGAGGAACTTCTAGCTGCTGTTTAGTCAAATACTGAGCAATAAAGCGCTGCACAAGACTAGACACCTACAGTTGGACCACATTGTCTGGTTGTACTGTGGCCCAGTTTATAAATCAAAATACTGTCAGTTATACAGAGGGATCAGTTGTGCAACATAAACATAGAATGAAATCTGCACCTTCTTCCTAATCTGACCCACGTGAATCATGCAGATCTGTAAATTTAAAAAAGGAAGAGGGGTTACAGGAACTGGCTGAGTGAAATGGAGAGGAATCCTCAAGCAGGCTGACGTGTGTAAAGTTTTATTCCTTTCCGAGGGCTGTTTCACAAAACCAAGATAGCGGATTAAGCTGGGATTTTCCAGTTATCCTGGCTGAATTAAGTCTTGACTCGGTTTCACGAAAGCAGTAGCACATAAGTTACCATGGCGATTTATTCTGTGCAGCTAGCCTGCTCCAGACCAGGCTAACAGCTAGGCTTAGTTAATCCTGGTGCCTTATCTGTTCAGTCAGCGGTCACGCCGATCAGAAACCAAAGTGTTTTTTTCAGTCATTCCATCTTCTTATGTAGGCCTGTGTTTTGCATATTTTTCAGTAGGCTGTATTAAAAGAGTAGGTTGTGGTTATTAGGTTTCATAACTACAGAAGATGCGTGCACCATACTTTGCACACAATGGCCCTCATTTATCAAAAGTGCGTACACCAAATTTCCACCGTACACTTGGCGTACGCCCAAAACCACGGTGACTTTGACATTTATCAATATGGACGTTGGCGTACGGCACGCTCAAATCCTACGCCAGCTCAGGAGGTGGTGTACATGTACGCAAGTTTTGAGTTAGAGCCGAAATGCGCAGAAATCATTTCCTAACAGCACAAAACGCACCACTGTAACAGAAACAACGTTTGAAACATAAATTTGGGTGTTTATATTCGAGCAACACGGACTTTATACAGCCTATTGAGCAGTCAAAACATGCTTTGATTTGTATTTGGACTATTTTATCGTAGCTTTTGGTGCCTTTTATTTGGGTTTGCTTTTAATAAAATGTGTACCTTCAAATGAAAAGGCTAGAAGCAAAAAATGTTAAAACAACGAGCAGCGGATGGCTTGAAGCACTGAGACTGGCTGCTGACATGGACACAGCCCCACGCCTTTAGGTAAGGCGGGCACAGACATGTCGCGCACAAAGCCCTGCATTTATTATAAGACAAACTTTATATTATGACCGCACAGCGAGCACCGACACCCCGCTAAAGGCCCGCGTCCCCAGACTCTGACATGCTGATCTCTGTTCATGTGTGAGTCCTGGGTCAGTGCGTAAAGCCCAGTCCCGGAGGTGATGGAGCAGCTTTTTATCAGAGCAACATTCTTTCATTTGGAGCTTATTTGGGACTTTGATGGGCGTTTTAGTGCTAAATCTGTCTCTTGGAGCTCCACAAGTAGCCAATTTATAATTCTAGGAACAGACAAAACTTCTAGTTTGCACGGAACGAGCTCCACAAACAGGTGGTACAGACATGCTGCAGCTCATCATTGTGTTTGGACAATGTTTCACTCTGAACATAAAAGAAAAGTTACACCGCGGATGGTCAGATCCAGGCCGTGCGCGTCCAGACCCGTGTCCGTGCGTAATAGTCCCAGGACAGCGCAGAGCTGTTTCCCAAAGCCACAAAACATTATGAAGGCTTGCTTTGCACGCTGGGGGTACACCGCCCGTATCTGTCCGTATGTCCTCCGTTCATCAAAGTAAACGCTCAGCGAGAGGCTTTCGCCCGTGCCCTGCTCCTCCGGGATGAGCGCATCCTCCTCTGGGGCTGACAGCGCACTGGTCCGCTCCAGCGAGGTTGACAGCGCGCAGTGGTCCCCCTGATTCCAGCACTGGCTCTCGGGCTGGACCTGAACTGTTTATGGTATCTGACTGCTCGTGTCCAGTTTTAAGCGCGTTGAACATTTTGTCAAAAATGTATCCAGTTTAAATCATCGAATAAAAAAGTATTAAATTGTTTCCAAATGAAAAACCTCGTAATATTAAAATGCACAATATTTTGAACATTTATGCCGGGGAGGGGATCTAGCGGTGAAACTAAACATTTAATCTTTATTTAAATCTGTCAAAACAACATAATATTTTGTTTCTGAAGTTTTAACTTGTGGACTTCCTGCTCCAAACCATGTATTTCTTGCCGTATTCCGTCAGTCCCTGCTGTAAAGTCCTGGGTGCAGCCTCCTGAAGCTTGAATAATTGGGGGCGTTTCATTCAAATTACGCACGTTTTCAGCCGCCGCATTTATCAAAACCATGTGGTGCGTACACCTGGATTTCAAAGGTACGCACGGCTTCATAAATCAGGCGCTGAGAACAGTGTAAGCATAATCTCACGCACAAAAATACGCCCGTTTCTACGCAAGAATGATAAATGAGGGCCAATGAGCATCAGCGAGTAGGTTTATGTGGAATGAAAGCACTTGTAAAAAATAAAAATAATAAAACAGGATAAATAAAAGAAAAAGTAACACGGGTACAGCAATAAACCAGCGAAAGAAAGTGGCAGCCAATTGTGAACCGCCTGAATGTGTGAGAAGCTACAAATCTCACAGCTCTTAACTGAAACTGTCATAATTATAATCTTATATTGTGCCTTAAAAGTGAGCACCAGACATTATGTCACTCAAGAAACTCACACACACTATGTAGGATTCCTATGTCATTTTATAATACTCTCAAATTATAGTACTATATATATATATTGTGGACTGTTTATTCATGAAACAACTGCGTGATTGGGAGAGAAAACAATTATTACCGCAATACATTGTGTTACAGTTTGGCTCACAGTGGACTTCTATACACTAAATCACTAAATCTCTTCTCTCTGTAGTTGCTGGATTTCCAATGTCCTCAGCGCTTCTTTTTATCTCCATCTAAGTCCAAGTCCTGTTTTTTATTTTGTAAATTTTAAAGCGTGTGCAGTTCAGACATCTGACAGTCTGTAAAACACATAACAGTCAGCACTGCAGGAAGTGTTCACCTGTGGATGTGCTTATACTTAGTACAGTGGCAGACTGGCTGTCAGACTGTAGGACTACAGCCTCAGGGTCAAGTTACAGATATCATACAGTATTTTCTATGAGCACCACAACACTGACTTTTTATCTATTATCCATATTAACTAAACAAGTACACCATTTTCACACAAAACTGGCAGACCTCCAGCCTCTCTGCCAAACCTACTAAATAGATACACACTTTTTAAGAGTATTTGTCCAAAATGTTGCTTGCAATAAAAAATGGTAAATAACTGAAAAGGCTTCGAGAAAGGTTAATAAGAACACATGCAGTGCAAACATAGAATAAAGATATGTGCACTGTCCAAAAAAAAACAACTTAAGCTAAATGAACAAGCTGTTGATACTGCATTATATTTTTATATTTTGAATTGTCACCTGCCAGCTGAATTTTGTGTTTCCTTTTTATATGAATAAAATTTATATAAAATAATTTCCACCATAAATTGGTGTTGAATATTTCTTCACACGTCAGAAAATTAAGAGTTTAATGCTCAAAAACGTCTGGGGGAGGACGCCCAGCCTCCCCACTCAGATATCTCAGCATTGAATATTATTTCGAAATAGGGTTAAATGGGTAATACTATGAGGAAAAGAAATACTTATGTTGTGAACTGCCGCTATATAAATAAAATTGAATTGAGTAAACAGTATGTTGATTAGTGGTTGTAATTAATACATTTGCTAAGTGACATATTAAGATCCACTGCTCACTTTTAAGGTCTGACATAATGTTACTATTCATGGTAACGTTATAAATATGACAGTTTCTGTTAGGAGCAGTGATTCTTTTAGCTGCTTACTTATTAAGTAGGCCTATTGTATATAAGTATTGTCTGCCACGCTTTTCTCGCTGTTTTAATACTGCGGCCGTGTTTCTTTCTTTTTTTAGATATTATGTGCATATTTTCATCAAAAACCTTTTTTTCACACAGTGAGTAACAGAGAATAAAGTGTGCTGCACACGTCTTTTCCATTTCAGCATCAATGAATCTGTGATCGACAGCGTGGTCTCTTGAAGAAAGTTGTTGACGCCCATTTATCTGAATTACTTACACCTGGCTTGACTTAGTTGCACCTTCTGAGCCTGGTTTGGCCTTTGTGAAACTGATAAAGCCAGGATGCACTGATCGGACTATGTCAAGCCTAGCTTTATCTCTTATCCTGGATTTCTAAATTCTACTTTTGTGAAACAGCCCTCAGAGTATCAATAAGGATGTTTGTTTACGTTCAGCTGCCCATTCCACACCTGCGTACTGTGTAGAAAGAAATTCTGGCCGTTCCTGCCAGTGATGCTCGGACTCGTCGGGAGAGAGTGGGGTTATATCACCCAGTAATAAGTAGAGTAGCTAATATTACTTTCATATGCTTAGTAACTAGTAGGTAATAGCTATATGGCCTATTATTTCTGAGTAACTTGCCCAACACTGAGTTGACAATAAGGATCGGATAAATTGCATGTATTTTTTTGATTATTGCTTGTTATAGGCTATGTCTAATGTTTACTTTGACGTTGTTGTCGCTTGTTCTCTCATATAGGCTTTGTTTAATCCATTTAAATTTACAGCACAATGTTTTGCAGGGACATTTATTACTGGCGCACATCGCGGTTACGCTGTGAACACGATATGATTATGGTGGTGCTGTATGCAAAGGGAAGGAAGAGAAAGAAAATAGCGAGGGACAAAGAAGAAAGTGTCCAAAGTATGTGATTATTTCAAGCTAAAGAAAGAAAACAACTCTGTAATGTTAAAGCCCGTCCACCGTAAAACGAAACTTATGTCGCCTCGGCGACAGCACTTGATCAGAAAGCAGCCGGTGCTCTGCCAGCAGACCACAGACAAGGCAACAGTAACAGCAACTTAAGCATTTAACTGACATCATGATTGATTGCTGAGTTGAAGGCTAGCCAAAGTAAGCTGCAGTCCTCAGCTGAAAATGTCCACACATGTGTTTGTTGTTTTCCTTTTTTCAATCCCCCATATTCTTTGTATTTATATCTGCCATCTTTATAATAACAAGCAGCTGCTGTTTCGTGTGCAGGATCGCTCATTTCCTGTTTCATTACTGTTACATTTACATTTATTCATTTATACTATTTATTGGGTCTGTCTATACTTATACTGGTTTTTCATTACTAAATAATTGCCTTTTAAAAACATGTTATTTAAGAAAGAATAAATTGAGAATAGTAATCAAATTTAATATATTATTATAACTAGCTGTTTCAGAGCAGCCACAAAAGTAATGTTTACATCAGCAAAGTCACTATATAAAAATCAGTATTCGTGGTTCGGCCATTGTCCCAGCTGTATTGGGTTTTTTTTGTGCATGTCCAAAAATCAGGCTGTCCGCGGGGTCTTAAAAGTTAATAAATCAATTTTGCGAAAATTAAGGCCATTAAAGAGTATTAAAAAGTCTTAATTGCCATTTAACAAGGTATTAAATTTTGAAGGTATTTTTTTCAATGTGAAAATCCTGTTTGTCCAAAAGTTTTTTTTGCTAAAAGTGTAGGTGAACGTATTTATTATAATGCATAGCCAAAAAGAGTAACCACTGTGTGATTCGTTTCTGTAACACTAAGCGCTGGGATCTTCCGTGCGCCTATTTCAAACTTAAACGCTCCAAAAAATAGATCTGTGTGAACCGGAAAATGATTTACGAGTACAACCGACCGTAATCTCTCACCCTGCCGGACCCTCAATACTAATTGTCCAAAACATAGTCGGAGTGGCGATCAGAAGTAACAAGATTAACCCGGTTGGCCGGCTGCTCTATGGCCACATGAACAGCCCCGTTCTGAAAAACAAGAGCAAGATGCGCTGCCAGCAGCTGAATCAGTGGAACAGAAGACAACTGGGAAAATTGAAGAGTTTGGGTCGCTGGCTAATAAGCTAAATTGGTGCCTTTTATTGAAACACATTCAACTTTTCATAAAGCCCATGCTCTCATCAATGTCACTTTTTTGAACAGCTCAGTCACAGCCTGGATGGAGCAGGATTTTAAAAAAAGTTTGTGCTGCAACAAACTTTATAAATGTTGAACTCAATGTTCTGCATAGATGGGTATGATTATTGACGAGTTAGTAGTCTGCCCAAAATCGAGGTTGGAGACTATCATGTAGCCTAGAGCATTTTTCTGGCACAAAGTTAATGAATAAAAAACACCACCAAACTGAAACAGCTGTAATTTGAATTAATATTATACTAGTGGTAAGTTATATGAAATTATATTGAATATTGTAACATAATGAATATATAAATATCAAACTTACAGTTTACTATTAAATTAACAACATACTTTTAATTTAATGTTATAATGTTATACTAATACAGTCATATAGGCCCTGTCCCATTTCTCCTCCCTTAAAACTTCCACTTGGTTTTGAGTGCCCTCGACAGTAAAGTCCCCTCGACGAGGGAAGTGGGGTGAAGATATTTCCCTATGAAATGGGACACCACTATATGCAAATTTACGTAGCGTAACGTGCCCACCCACGCCACGCCGCAGCGCCGACGTGTTCTACCGGTAGTAGCCTACTACTATTTTCATTCAAGGAAAATGCCGGGTCCAGTGGTTGTGTTGCCTGTTGTGTGGGCTGTGTTGGTTTATCTACGCCTGATCAATCAACAGAGAAGACATGTGGAAAACAGAAGACGATTCGCCGACGTATTTTTTGTGTGTATTTGATCGCTTGGACGCCGATAGCAAACCCAAAGTAAAGTTTGCTTGTCTAGTTGCAGTCTGTTTCCGAGCGCGCTGCCATGGGAACAGGGCAAGTTTTCGTAATTTCGAAACAACAGACACTGCACTTTACAACAATCACCGATTGTGTTCAGTGCTGATTCTGAAGTTTGGGTTTAGGGAGAAATGACAGTGCGCAGTGATGGGAACGATGATGCGTTAGACGAATGCGGCTCGTTTTTAATAGTTTTACCTCACGTTAACGTCTTTTAGAAGTTAATCATTGGAACCCGATATCGACAATAAAGTTAACTAACGTAACCCAGATCAAATGTATATTTGATGGGCAGACTCTCTCGAAGCAATCGGCAGATATCATTAACATCGGCAGATGAAATGAAATATGTTCGTGAAATATTTTGTAACATTAGTGTTCAAAACTCAACAGTCCATTGGATGTGCATCAAACTAACATATTCCAACATATTTCGACATTTTAAAATGCTTATTTGCGAAAATATACTTACAATTTTGGGGTAATTTCATCTCCCACTTCGTTTTGAGCCTGCATCGGACCTCACTACGTTTTGAGGGTTGATTTTAAGGGAAGATTAGCACTCCCCCTTGCTCCCTAAGGTATTGGGACACCCTACCCCTACAGCGAACGCTGCAAAAACGAGGGTTAGGGCAGAAATCTAGGGGAAGGGGAGGTATTGGGACAGGGCCTTAGACTCCTCCAGGATGTGCCTGTGCTACACCGCCTCTACTACTTACGTTATTCATCACTCAGTTTATTAGGGCCCGAGCACGAACCGTGCGAGGACCCTATTGAAACTGGTAGGATTATTTTTAGGGCCCGAGCACTAACGGTGCGAGGACCCTATTGAAACTGTTAGGATTATTTTAGGGCCCGAGCACTAACTGTGCGAGGACCCTATTGAAACTGTAAGGATTATTTTTTAGGGCCCGAGCACTAACGGTGTGAGGACCCTATTGAAACTGTTAGGATTATTTTTCTTTCTTTCTTTCTTTCTTTCTTTCTTTCTTTCTTTCTTTCTTTTTCTGCAAAGTAAGCTCAATTTTCGTGGCCGCAACATGCTCGAAAAGTCACCAAATTTGGCACACATGTCAGGACTGGTGAAAAATTTTTCGCGGACGGGCGTGGCAAAATGGCTCGCTAGCGCCACCTAGAAAATTAGGAAAATTTAGCCCCTCATCCACGTTCGACCTACATGCACGAAATTCGGTGGGGATGTGTATCATATCAAGACGCACAAAAAAGTCCGCCATTTGGTGTCAATCGGCTAAAAGGTGACTCTATTAATAATTGTTGAAAAAACACCCCCATTCACTTAGATTCATTTTATATCTCCAGAACCGCAGGTCCGATTGACACCAAATTTGGGTCAAATCTTCCCCATGGGCCCATGATGATACCTGATAAATTTGTTGAAATTCGGCCTAAAGTTGGCGCTGTAATTGAAGCTAGAACGCCGTAAAAAGTCCCATTGAAATGAATGGGATTTCAAACCATGCCACAAGTTGCCTAGGTTAGGAATGGCCGATCAACACCAAACTTGGGGACCTTTTGCGGCACTTCCGTAAGGTCTGTGTGAAATTTGGTGTCAGTCGGCCCAAAGGTGACTATATAAATAATTTTTGAAAAAACACTCCCATTGACTTACATTCATTCTATATCTCCGGAACCGCAGGTCCGATTGACACCAATTTTGGTTCAATTGTTACCTATGGGTCTCTGATGATACCTGACCAATTTGGTACAATTCGGCCAAACGGTGGCGCTATACTAGAAGCTGAAAGCCCTTCAGAAAGCCCATTGAAATGAATGGGATTTCAAACCACGCCACATTTTGCCTAGGTTTGGAATGGCTGACCAACACTAAACTTGGGTATCTTATGGGGCATGACTTCTGAAACTGCTGTGTGAATTTTGGTGTCAATCGGCCAAAAGGTGACTGTATTAATAATTTATGAAAAAACACTCCCATTCACTTACATGCATTTTATATCTCCGTAACCCCAAGTCCCATTCATACCAAATTTGTGTCAAATGTTCCCACTGGGTCCCTGATGACGTCTGAGAAATTTGGTGCAAATCGGCCTAAAGAGGGCGCTGTCATCGAAGCCGAAATGTATCGATAAATCCCATTCGTTCCGATGGCATTTTCAAACGCTGGACGTTTCGCCTCTGTTTGGAACGGCCCGTCGAGACCTAACTCGGGGACCTTGCTGCGCATCGGTGCGGGCTTCCAGGATCGACTCAGCGGCTCAGCGAGGCGAAGTTACGCCGGGGGGCTTGGACCCCGTTTACAACTGCTTGCAGTTCTAGTTAGGGCCCGAGCACGAAACGTGCGAAGGACCCTATTGAAACTGTTAGATATTTTAGGCCCGAGCACCGACGAGGACCCTATTGAAACTGTTAGGATTATTTTTAGGGCCCGAAAGCACGAACCGCGCGAGGACCCTATTGAAACTGTTAGGATTATTTTTTTTTTTTAGGGCCCGAGCACGAACGCATGCGAGGACCCTATTGAAATTGTTAGGATTATTTTTTTTTTTAGGGCCCGAGCACTAAACGTCGCGAGGACCCTATTGAAACTGTTAGGATTATTTTAGGGCCCGAAGCACTAAACGCGCGAAGGACCCTATTGAAACTGTTAGGATTATATTTTCTTTTCTTTTCTTTATTTTTCTGCAAAGTAAGCTCATTTTTCGAGGCCGCAACATGCTCGAAAACTCACCAAATTTGGCACGCATGTCAGGACTGGTGAAAAATTTCGTGATTTTGTGGGTTTCAGTGGACAGGCGGGCAAAATGGCTCGCTAAGCCACCTAGAAAATTAGAAAAATTAGCCCCTCGTCCCACGCTCGACCTACATGGACGAAATTTGGTGGGGACGTGTATCATATCAAGACGCACAAAAAAGCCTCAAGAACCCATACCCTAAACTCGACAGGAAGTCCGCCATTTTGAATTTGGCGGCCATTTTGGGACGATTCGCACACTCCGTACTTTAACGAACTCCTCCTAGGGATTTAGTCGGATCGACTTCAAATTTCTGCTGTGCCTTCTAAAGGCATTGACGATGTAAAGTTGTGCTATCTGCGCGTTGTTAGTCGATGGGCGTGTCCGTGGCGTCGATGATTCGCCATGAAACAGGAAGTTGTAGTAACTTGCGCTGTACATGCTCAGATCTGCACGAAATTTGACACGTTTGACAAGAGTCCCGCCCTGAACACATCTACATGCCGACATTCACACCACAGTCATAGCGCCACCTGCTGGCAACAGGAAGTGACCTTTAACGAAGCAGCCCCGCCGCACGTTTGACCTACATGTACGAAATTTCTGTGGTACATCTATCATGTCCAGACGCACAAAAAGCCTCTTGGAGCAATGCCCTAAACCCAACAGGAAGTCAGCCATTTTGAATTTTATGGCAAAGTTTTGGTGATTTACACACTCCGTATTTTAACTAACTCCTCCTAGGGATTTAGTCGGATCGACTTCAAATTTCTGCTGTGCCTTCTAAAGGCATTGACGATGAAAAGTTGTGCTATCTGCGCGTTTTCGTCAATGGGCGTGTCCGTGGCGTGGCGTCAAAGATCAAGTCTTCGCCATGACACAGGAAGTGGTTGTAACTTCACTGTACATGCTCAGATCTGCACGAAATTTTACGTGTTTAATAAGAGTCCCGTCCTGAACACATGTACATGCCGACATTCACCAACAGTCATAGCGCCACCTGCTGGCAACAGGAAGTGAGGTACAAAACCTTCATGCAACGTCCAAATCGCGTAGCAAATGCACAGATGCACCGGCAGAGCTCCAGAATATGCAACGCGGCCGCACCACACCCCGACGCGCTACAGGTGCGAGGGCCCGCCCATCGCTGCTTGCAGCTTTAATTTTTTTTTTCTTTCTTTTTTTCTGCAAAGTAGCCTCAATTTTCGCGGCCTCAACATGCTCGAAAACTCACCAAATTTGGCACGCATGTCAGGACTGGTGAAAAATTTCAGTATTTTGTGGGTTTCGCGGATGAGCGTGGCAAAATGGCTCGCTAGCGCCACCTAGAAAATTAGAAAAAATTAGCCCCTCGTCCGCGCTCGACCTACATGCACGAAATTTGGTGGGGACGTGTATCATATCAAGACGCACAAAAAGCCTCAAGAACCCATACCCTAAACTCGACAGGAAGTCCGCCATTTTGAATTTGGTGGCCATTTTGGGACGATTTGCACACTCCGTACTTTAACGAACTCCTCCTAGGGATTTAGTCGGATCAACTTCAAATTTCTGCTGTGCCTTCTCAAGGCATTGACGATTCAAAGTTGTGCTATCTGCGCTGTTTCGTCAATGGCGTGTCCGTGTGCTCGATGATTCGCCATGAAACAGGAAGTTGTTGTAACTTGGCTGTACATGCTCAGATCTGCACGAAATTTGACACTATTGACAAGAGTCCCGCCCTGAACCAATCTACATGCCGACATTCACCCACAGTCATAGCGCCACCTGCTGGCAACAGGAAGTGACCTTTAACGAAGCAGCCCCGCCGCACGCGTTTGATCTACACGCACAAAATTTTGGGGGGAGGTGTATCCTATCAAGATGCACAAAAAAGCCTCAAGAATCCATACCCTAAACTCGACAGGAAGTCCGCCATTTTGAATTGTGCCGCCATTTTTGGACGATTTAAATACTCTGTACTTTAACTAACTCCTCCTAGGGATTTAGTCGGATCGACTTCAAATTTCTGCTGTGCCTTGTAAAGGCATTGACGATCTAAAGTTGTGCTATCTGGGCGTTTTCGATCGATGGGCGTGTCCGTGGCATTGACGATTCACCATGAAACAGGAAGTTGTAGTAACTTGGCTGTACATGCTCAGATCTGCACCAAATTTTGCCCATTTGACAAGAGTCCCGCCCTGAACAAATCTACATGCCGACATTCACCCGCAGTCATAGCGCCACCTGCTGGCGACAGGAAGTGACCTTTAATGAAGCAGCCCTCGCCGCACGTTTGACTTACATGTACGAAATTTCTGTGGCACATGTATCATGTCCAGAGGTACAAAAAAGCCTCTTGGAGCCATGCCCTAAACCCAACAGGAAGTCCGCCATTTTCAATTGTGCGACCATTTTGGGACGATTTACACACTCCGTACTTTAACTAACTCCTCCTAGGGATGTAATCAGATCGACTTCAAATTTCGGCTGTGCCTTCTAAAGGCATTGACGATTAAAAGTTAGTGCTATCTGCGCGTTTTCGTCAATGGGCGTGTCCGTGGCGTCGATGATTACGCCATGAAACAGGAAGTTGTAGTAACTTCGCTATACATGCTCAGATCTGCACCAAATTTTGTACATTTGACAACAGTCCTGCCCTGAACAAATGTACATGCCAACATTCAACCATAGTCATAGCGCCACCTGCTGGCAACAGGAAGTGACCTTCAACGAAGCAGCCCCGACACAGGTTTGACCTACATGTACGAAATTTCTGTGGTACATCTATCATGTCCAGACGCACAAAAAGCCTCTTGGAGCGTTGCCCTAAACTCAACAGGAAGTCGGCCATTTTGAATTTTATGGCAAAGTTTTGGTGATTTACACACTCCGTATTTTAACTAACTCCTCCTAGAGATAGAGTCGGATCGACTTCAAATTTCTGCTGTGCCTTCTAAAGGCATTGACGATGTAAAGTTGTGCTATCTGCGGCGTTTTCGTCAATGGGCGTGTCCGTGGCGATGGCGTCAAAGATCAAGTCATCGCCATGATACAGGAAGTGGTTGTAACTTCACTGTAGATGATCACATCTGCACAAAACTTTACATGTAGGATAACAGTACCACCCTGAACACATGTACATGCCGACATTTAGCCACAGTCATAGCGCCACCTGCTGGCAACAGGAAGTGTGGTACAAAACCTTCATGCAGCGTCCGAAGCGCATAGCAAATGCACAGACGCACCGGCCGACCTCCACAATATGCAACGCGGCCGCATCACACTCGACGTGCTACAGGTGCGAGGGCCATCCATCGCTGCTTGCAGCTTTAATTTTTTTTCTTTCTTTTTTCTGCAAAGTAAGCTCATTTTTCAGCGTCGCAACATGCTCGAAAACTCACCAAATTTGGCACGCGTGTCAGGACTGGTGAAAAATTTCGTATTTTGTGGGTTTCGCTGGATCGGCGTCGAAAAATGGCTCGCTAAGCCACCTACAAAATTAGAAAAATTAGCCCCTCGTCCACGTTCGACCTACATGCACGAAATTTGGTGGGGACGTGTATCATATCAAGACGCACAAAAAGCCTCAAGAACCCATACCCTAAACTCCACAGGAAGTCCGCCATTTTGAATTTGGTGGCCATTTTGGGACAATTTGCACACTTTGTACTTTAACGAACTCCTCCTAGGGATTTAGTCGGATCGACTTCAAATTTCTGCTGTGCCTTCTAAAGGCATTGACGATGAAAAGTTGTGCTCTCTGCGGCGTTTTCGTCAATGGACGTGTCCGATGGCGTCGATGATTCAGCCATGAAACAGGAAGTTGTTGTAACTTGGCTGTACATGCTCAGATCTGCACGAAATTTGACACTATTGACAAGAGTCCCGCCCTGAACCAATCTACATGCGGACATTTACCCGCAGTCATAGCGCCACCTGCTGGCGACAGGAAGTGACCTTTAACGAAGCAGCCCCGCCGCGACGCTTTATCTACACGCATCGAAATTTTTGGGGACATGTATCATGTCAACAGGTACAAAATGCCTCTTGGAGCAATGCCCTAAACCCAACAGGAAGTCGCCCATTTTGAATTTTGCCGCCATTTTTGCATGATTTACACACTCCTTACTTTAACTAACTCCTCCTAGGGAGTTACGCGGATCGACATCAAATTTCTGCTGTGCCTTCTAAAGGCATTGATGATGAAAAGTTGTGCTATCTGCGTATTTTCGATCAATAGGCGTGTCCGTGGCGTTGATGATTCGCCATGAAACAGGAAGTTGTAGTAACTTGGCTGCACAAGCTCAGATCCGCGACGAAATTTTGCACGCTTGACAAGAGTCCCGCCCTGAACACATGTACATGCCGACATTCACCCCAGTCATAGCGCCACCTGCTGGCAACAGGAAGTGACGTTTAACTTAGCAGCCCCTGCGCCACGTTTAACCTACAGTTATAGAATTTCTGTGGTATATCTATCATGTCCAGGCGCACAAAAAAGCCTCTTGGATCACTCCTCTAATCTCAACAGGAAGTCCGCCATTTTGAATTGCAGCCCATTTTTAGATGATTTACACACTCTGTATTTTAACTAACTCCTCCTAGGGATTTAGTCCGATCGATTTCAGATTTCTGCTGTGCCTTCTAAAGGCATTGACGATGTAAAGTTGTGCTATCTGCGCATTTTCGTCAAAGGCGTGTCCGATGGCGTCGACGATTCAGCCATGAAACACGAAGTTGTAGTAACTTTGCTGTACATGCTCAGATCTGCTCTTAATTTTACACGTTTGACAAGAGTCCGCCCTCAACAAATCTACATGCCGACATTCAGCTCACAGTCATAGCGCCACCTGCTGGCAACAGGAAGTGACCTTTAACGAAGCAGCACCCACCGCGACGTTTGACCTACATATGCGTAATTTCTGTGGCACATGTATCATTTCCAGGCGCACAAAAAAGCCTCTTGGACCACTCCCCTAATCTTAACAGGAAGTCGGCCATTTTGATTTAGGCGGCCATTTTGGGACGAGTTACACACTCCATACTTTGACGAACTCGTCCTAGGGATTTAGTCGGACCGACTTCAAATTTCTGCTGTGCCTTCTAAAGGCATTGACGATGAAAAGTTGTGCTATCTGCGTGCTTTCGTCAATCGGCGTGTCCGATGGCGTGGCGTCAAACATCAATTCTTCGCCATGACACAGGAAGTGCTTGTAACTCCAGTGTACATGCTCAGATCTGCATGAAATTTTACATGCTTGATAAGAGTCCCGCACTGAACAAATCTACATGTCGACATTCACCCCAGTCATTGCGCCACCTGCTGGCAACAGGAAGTGAGTTACAAAACCTTCATGCAGCGTCCGAATCGGCGTAGCAAATGCACAGCCACACTGGCAGAGCTCCAGAATATGAAACACCACATGCCACATGCCCCGACGCCACATGTGCGAGGCGCCATCGCTGCTTGCAGCTTTAATTATGGGCCGAACTAAGCGTGCAAGGACCTATTGAAACTGTTAGATTATTTTTTTTTCTTTCTTTTTTCTGCAAAGTAAGCTCATTTTTCGCGGCCGCAACATGCTCGAAAACTCACCAAATTTGGCACGCGTGTCAGGACTGGTGAAAAATTTCATATTTTGTGGGTTTCGCGGACGGGCGTCGAAAATGGCTCGCTAAGCGCCACCTAGAAAATTAGAAAAATTAGCCCCTCGATCCACGTTCGACCTACATGGACGAAATTTGGTGGGGACGTGTATCATATCAAGACGCACAAAAAAGCCTCAAGAACCCATACCCTAAAGTCGACAGGAAGTCCGCCATTTTGAATTTGGCGGCCATTTTGGGACGATTCACACTCCGTACTTTAACGAACTCCTCCTAGGGTGTTAGTCGGATCGACTTCAAATTTCTGCTGTGCCTTCTAAAGGCATTGACGATGTAAAGTTGTGCTATCTGCGCGTTTTCGTCAATGGGCGTGTCCGTGGCGTCGATGATTCGCCACGAAAGAGGAAGTTGTTGTAACTTGGCTGTATATGCTCAGATCTGCACGAAATTTTGCACGCTTGTCAAGAGTCCAGCCCTGAACACATGTACATGCCGACATTCACCAACAGTCATAGCGCCACCTGCTGGCAACAGGAAGTGACCTTGAACGAAGCAGCCCCGTCGCGACGTTTTACCTACATGTACGAAATTTCTGTGGCACATGGATCATGTCCAGACGCACAAAAAGCCTCTTGGAACGATGCCCTAAATCCAACAGGAAGTCGGCCATTTTGAATTTTGCCACCATTTTGGGACGATTCATACACTCCGTACTTTAACTAACTCCTCCTAGGGATTTAGTCGGATCGACTTCAAATTTCTGCTGTGCCTTCTAAAGGCATTGACGATGTAAAGTTGTGCTCTCTGCGCGTTTTCGTCAATGGGCGTGTCCGTGGCGTCGATGATTCGCCATGAAACAGGAAGTTGTTGTAACTTCATTGTACATGCTCAGATCTGCACGAAATTTTACACGCTTGACACGAGTCCCGCCCTGAACAAATCTACATGGCGACATTCACCCACAGTCATAGCGCCACCTGCTGGCAACAGGAAGTGACCTTTAACGAAGCAGCCCCTGCGCACACGTTTAACCTACAGTTACGGAATTTCTGTGGTATATCTATCATGTCCAGACGCACAAAAAGCCTCTTGGAGCTATGCCCTAAACCTGACAGGTAAGTCGGCTATGTTGAATTCTACGTCAATTTTTGGTGATTTACACACTCCGTACTTTCACTAACTCCTTCTAGGGATTAAGGCGGATCGACTTCAAATTTCTGCTGTGCCTTCTAAAGGCATTGACGATGTAAAGTTGTGCTATCTGCGCATATATGTCAATGGGCGTGTCCCTGGCGTGGCGTCAAAGATCAAGTCTTCGCCATGACACAGGAAGTGGTTGTAACTTCACTGTACATCCTCAGATCTGCACAAAATTTTACATGTTTGACAAGACGCCCGCCCTGAACAAATCTACATCTCGACATTCACTCCCAGTCATAGCGCCACCTGCTGGCTACAGGAAGTTAGGTGCAAAACCTTCATGCAGCATCCGAAGCGCGTAGCAAATGCACAGCCGCACCGGCAGAGCTCCAGAATATGCGCGGTCGCATCACACCCCGACGCGCTACAGGTGCGAGGGCCCGACCATCGCTGCTTGCAGCTTTAATTAGGGCCGAGCACTAGCGATGCGAGGACCCTATTGAAATTGTAAGGATTATTATTTTTTTTTCTTTCTTTCTTTCTTTCTTTTTTTCTGCAAAGTAAGCTCATTTTCGCGGCGCAACATGCTCGAAAACTCACCAAATTTGGCACACGATGTCAGGACTGGTGAAAAATTTCGTATTTTGTGGGTTTCAGCGGACGGGCGTGGCAAAATGGCTCGCTAGCGCCACCTAGAAAATTAGAAAAAATTAGCCCTCGTCCACGTTCGACCTACATGGACGAAAGTTGGTGGGGACGGGTATCATATCAAGACGCACAAAAGCCTCAAGAACCCATACCCTAAACTCGACAGGAAGTCCGCCATTTTCAATTTGGCGGCCATTTTGGGACGATTTGCACACTCCGTACTTTAACGAACTCCTCCTAGGGATTTAGTCGGATCGACTTCAAATTTCTGCTGTGCCTTCTAAAGCCATTGACGATGTAAAGTTGTGCTCTCTGCGCGTTTTCGTCTATGGGCGTGTCCGATGGCGTCGATGATTCAGCCATGAAACAGGAAGTTCTTGTAACTTGGCTGTACATGCTCAGATCTGCACGAAATTTTGACACTATTGACAAGAGTCCCGCCCTGAACAAATCTACATGCCGACATTTACCCGCAGTCATAGCGCCACCTGCTGGCGACAGGAAGTGACCTTTAACGAAGCAGCCCCGCCGCACGCGTTTGATCTACACGCACGAAATTTCTGTGGGGACATCTATCATGTCAAGAGCGTACAAAAAGCCTCTTGGAGTGATGCCCTAAACTCCACAGGAAGTCGGCCATTTTGAATTTTATGGCACAATTTTGGGATGATTTACACACTCCGTACTTTAACTAACTCCTCCTAGGGATTTAGTCGGATCGACTTCAAATTTCTGCTGTGCCTTCTAAAGGCATTGACGATGTAAAGTTGTGCTATCTGCGCGTATTTGTCAATGGGCGTGTCCGTGGCGTGGCGTCAAAGATTAACTCTTCGCCATGACACAGGAAGTGGTTGTAACTTTAGCTGTACATGCTCAGATCTGCACGAAATTTTACACGATTGACAAGAGTCCCGCCCTCAACAAATCTACATGCCGACATTCACCCACAGTCATAGCGCCACCTGCTGGCAACAGGAAGTGAACTTTAACGAAGCAGCCCCGCCGCACGTTTTACCTACATATACGAAATTTCTGTGGCACATGTATCATGTCCAGACGCTACAAAAGCCTCTTGGAGCAATGCCCTAAACCCAACAGGAAGTCGGCCATTTTGAATTTTGCGGCCATTTTGGGATGATTTACACACTCCGTACTTTAACTAACTCCTCCTAGGGATTTAGTCGGATCGACTTCAAATTTCTGCTGTGCCTTCTAAAGGCATTGACGATGAAAAGTTGTGCTATCTGCGCGTTTTCGTCAATGGGCGTGTCCGTATGGCGTCGATGATCATCGCCATGAAACAGGAAGTTGTTGTAACTTAGCTGTACATGCTCAGATCTGCACCAAATTTTGCACGTTTGATCAAGAGTCCCGCCCTGAACACATGTACATGCCAACATTCAACCATAGTCATAGCGCCACCTGCTGGCAACAGGAAGTGTCCTTAAACAAAGCAGCCCCCGCCGCACGTTTGACCTACATGTACGAAATTTCTGTGGCACATGTATCATGTCCACACGCACAAAAAAGCCTCTTGGAGCGATGCCCTAAACTCAACAGGAAGTCGGCCATTTTGAATTTTATGGCAAAGTTTTGGTGATTTACACACTCCGTATTTGTACTAACTCCTCCTACAGATAGAGTCGGATCGACTTCAAATTTCTGCTGTGCCTTCTTAAGGCATTGACGATGTAAAGTTGTGCTATCTGCGCGTATATGTCAATGGGCGTGTCTGTGGCGTGGCGTCAAAGATCAACTCATCGCCATGACACAGGAAGTGGTTGTAACGTTGGTGTACATGCTCTGATCTATACGAAATTTTACATGTTTAATAACAGTCCCGCCCTGAACACATATACATGCCGACATTCGCCCACAATCATAGCGCCACCTGCTGGAAACAGGAAGTGACCTTTGTGAGACATTTAACGAAGCAGCCCCCGCCGCATGTTTGACTAACATGTTCAAAATTTCTGTGGCTCATATAGCATGTCCGAACGCACAAAAAAGCCTCTTGGACCACTCCCCTACATTCAACAGGAAGTTGGCCATCTTGAATTTTATGGCAAAATTTTGGTGATTTACACACTCCGTACTTTAACGAACTCCTCCTAGGGATTTTGTCGGATCGAGTTCAACTTTCTACTGTGCCTTCTAAAGGCATTGATGATGAAAAGTTGTGCTATCTGTGAGTTTTCGTCAATGGGCGTGTCCGTGGCGTCAAAGATCAACTCTTCCCCATGACACAGGAAGTGGTTGTAACATGGGTGTACATGCTCACATCTGCACCAAACTTTACATGTAGGATAACAGTCCCGCCCTGAACACATGTACATGCCAACACTTAGCCACAGTCATAGCGCCACCTGCTGGCAATAGGAAGTGTGGTACAAAACCTTCATGCAGCGCATAGCAAAGCACTGCCGCACAGGCAGGGGTCCACAATAGGCAACGCGACCGGCTCACACCCCGACGTGCCACATGTGCGAGGGCCCGCCCATCGCTGCTTGCAGCTTTAATTAGGGGTCCAAGCCCGAAGTGGGCATGGAACCCGCGATTGCAAGGCATCGCGGGTGCCATACCACGAAGTGGCATGGAACCCTATTGTAATCGTTCTCGTTTTTATTATTATTTTTTTTCTTCCGTGCACGATTCCACTACTGCAGCCTAGACGGTAAGTGCTGGAGACACCAAGTTCGCGGTGTAGGTCAAGTTCAGTGCACGTAACTCAGGCGCAAAAATTCGCACACGTCTACCACTAGGTGGCGCTGTGACAAATTTTTCGCGTTTGGGCTTGGAACTCCCGCCTACGAAGGCGAATATGGAAAACCTTATATCCACGCGTTCGGGGGATCATGCTGAATCACGTGGTATAGGCCACGCCCATTTCCGCCTAAACTTTTTTCGCGCAAAATCGCGAAAACTGACTAGCCGCTCAGAATTAACTCCTCCGAAACCGCAAGTCCGATCGACACCAAATTTGGCACGGATCATCTCTGGACACACATCATACTGGCTTGTGCTCCCCAGATTGATACGCGAAAAACTCTTCCGGATATAAGCTAATGAATATTCACGCAAAACGCTACTAATGCTAACTGATGTCATATCTTCGCGTTGGAATGGCCGATCGACACCAAACTCGGAGCACTTATGTGCGACGCCCCCTGAGGGCCTGTGCAAAATCTGGTGCAAATAGCCCCTAGGTGGCGCTGTTTAACGCGAAAAATTAGTTCTGGTATAACCGCAAGTCGCATTGACGTGAACTTTGTGCCAAATTGTTCAGCATGGTCCCTGACCTCAGCCACCAAAGTGCATCCTAATGTGCCCATAGGTGGCGCTGTTATTGGGGATTAAACACGAAAAAATTCATCCCATTGACTTACATTCATTTTATATCTCCGGAACCGTAGGTCCGATTGACACCAAATTTGGGTCAAATCTTCCCCATGGGCCTGTGATTACACCTGACAAATTTTGTGATATTTCGCCAAAAGGTGGCGCTATAATGGAAGCTGGAATGCCGTAAAAAGTCCCATTGAAATGAATGGGATTTAAAACCACGCCACAATTTGCCTAGGTTAGGAATGGCCGATCAACACCAAACTTCAGGATCTTATGTGGCATGACTTCTGGAACTGCTGTGTGAATTTTGGTGTCAATTGGCCAAAAGGTGACTATATAAATAATTTATGAAAAAACACTGCCATTCACTTACATTCATTTTATATCTCCGGAACCGGAGGTCCGATTGACACCAGATTTGTGTCAATTGTTACCTATGGGTCCCTGATGACACCTGACAAATTTGGTACAATTCGGCCAAAAGGTGGCGCTATAATTGAAGCTCAAATGCAGTCAGAAAGCCCATTGAAATGAATGGGATTTCAAACCACGCCATAATTTGCCTGGGTTAGGAATGGCTGACCAACACTAAACTTGGGTATCTTATGCGGCATGACTTCTGGAACTGCTGTGTGAATTTTGGTGTCAATCGGCCAAAAGGTGACTATATAAATAATTTATGAAAAAACACTGCCATTCACTTACATGCATTTTATATCTCCGTAACCGCAAGTGCAATTCATACCAAATGTGGGTCAAATCTTCTCCATGGGCCCAAGATGATACCTGACCAATTTGGTGAAATTTGGCCAAAAGGTGGCGCTATACTAGAAGCTCAAAGCCCCTCGGAAAGCCCATTGAAATGAATGGGACTTCAAACCACGCCACAATTTGCCTAGGTTAGGAATGGCCGATCAACACCAAACTTCAGGATCTTATGCGGCATGACTTGGGCACGGGTGCGGGGCGCCCGGGACGACTCGAGCGCCCTCCGCGGGGCTGGGGGCGAGTTTCGCCAGGGGGCTTGGACCCCGCTTACAACTGCTTGCAGTTCTAGTTATTATTATTATTATTTTTCTGCAAAGTAAGCCCCATTTTCGCGGTCGCAACATGCTCGAAAACTCACCAAATTTGGCACACGTGTCAGGACTGGTGAAAAATTTCGTAATTTGTGGGTTTCGCGGGCGGGCAGGGCAAAATGGCTCGCTAGCGCCACCTAGAAAATTTGAAAAAATTAGCCCCTCGTCGCCGTTCGACCTACATGCACGAAATTTGGTGGGTATGTGTATCACATCAAGACGCACAAAAAAGCCTCAAGAACCCATACCCTAAACTCGACAGGAAGTCCGCCATTTTGAATTTGGCGGACATTTTAGAACGATTTGCAGACTTCGTACTTTAACAAACTCCTCCTAGGGATTTAGTCGGATCGACTTCAAATTTCTGCTGTGCCTTCTAAAGGCATTGAACATGTAAAGTTGTGCTATCTGCGCGTTTTCGTCAATGGCCGGGTCCGTGGCGTCGACAATTCGCCATGAAACAGGAAGTTGGAGTAACTTCGCTATAAATGCTCAGATCTGCACCAAATTTTGTACATTTGACAAGAGTCCCGCCCTGAACAAATGTACATGCCAACATTCAACCATAGTCATAGCGCCACCTGCTGGCAACAGGAAGTGACCTTGAACGAAGCAGCCCCCGCCGCACGTTTGACCTACATGTACGAAAATTCTGTGGTACATCTATCATGTCCAGACGCACAAAAGCCTCTTGGAGTGATGCCCTAAACTCAACAGGAAGTCGGCCATTTTGAATTTTATGGCAAAGTTTTGGTGATTTACACACTCCGTATTTTAACTAACTCCTCCTAGAGATAGAGTCGGATCGACTTCAAATTTCTGCTGTGCCTTCTCAAGGCATTGACGATGCAAAGTTGTGCTATCTGCGCGTTTTCGCCAATGGGCGTGTCCGTGGCGTCGATGATTCGCCATGAAACAGGAAGTTGTAATAACTTGGCTGTACCTGCTCAGATCTGCACGAAATTTGACATGTTCAATAAGAGTCCCGCCCTGAACACATGTACATGCCAACATTCAACCACAGTCATAGCGCCACCTGCTGGCAACAGGAAGTGATCTTTAACGAAGCAGCCCCCGCCGCATGTTTGACCTACATAAATGAAATTTCTGTGGCACGTGTATCATGTCCAGAGGTACAAAAGCCTCTTGGAGCGATGCCCTAAACCAAACAGGAAGTCGGCCATTTTGAATTTTATGGCAACGTTTTGGTGATTCACACACTCCGTTACTTTAACTAACTCCTCCTAGGGATTTAATCGGATCGACTTCAAATTTCTGCTGTGCCTTCTTAAGGCATTGACGATGAAAAGTTGTGCTATCTGCGAGTTTTTGTAAATGGGCGTGTCCGTGGCGTAGCGTCAAAGATCAACTCTTCGCCATGACACAGGAAGTGGTTGTAACTTCATTTTAGATGCTCAGATCCGTTCGAAATTCTACATGTTTAATAAGAGTCCCGCCCTAAACACATGTACATGCCAATATTTACCCACAGTCATAGCGCCACCTGCTGGTAACAGGAAGTGAGGTACAACACCTTCATGCAACGTCCGAATCGCGTAGCAAATGCACAGCCGCACCGGCAGAGCTCCAGAATATGCAACGCGGCCGCATCACACCCCGACGTGCTACATGTGCGAGGGCCCGCCCATCGCTGCTTGCAGCTTTAATTATTATTATTATTTTTCTGCAAAGTAAGCTCAATTTTCGCGGCCGCAACATGCTCGAAAACTCACCAAATTTGGCACGCATGTCAGGACTGGTGAAAAATTTCGTATTTTGTGGGTTTCGCGGATGGGCGGGGCGAAATGGCTCGCTAGCGCCACCTAGAAAATTAGAAAAAATTAGCCCCTCGTCCCCGTTCGACCTACATGCACGAAATTTGGTGGGGACGTGTATCATATCAAGACGCACAAAAAAGCCTCAAGAACCCATACCCTAAACTCGACAGGAAGTCCGCCATTTTGAATTTGGTGGCCATTTTGGGACGATTTGCACACTTCGTGACTTTAACGAACTCCTCCTAGGGATTTAGTCGGATCGACTTCAAATTTCTGCTGTGCCTTCTCAAGGCATTGACGATGTAAAGTTGTGCTATCTGCGCGTTTTCGTCAATGGCGTGTCCGTGCCGTCGACAATTCAGCCATGAAACAGGAAGTTGTGGTAACTTCGCTATAAATGCTCAGATCTGCACCAAATTTTGTACATTTGACAAGAGTCCCGCCCTGAACAAATGTACATGCCAACATTCAACCATAGTCATAGCGCCACCTGCTGGCAACAGGAAGTGACCTTAAACGAAGCAGCCCCGCCACACGTTTGACCTACATGTATGAAAATTCTGTGGTACATCTACCATGTCCAGACGCACAAAAGCCTCTTGGAGCGATGCCCTAAACTCAACAGGAAGTCGGCCATTTTGAATTTTAGGGCAAAGTTTTGGTGATTTACACACTCCGTACTTTAACGAACTCCTCCTAGGGATTTAGTCGGATCGACTTAGAATTTCTGCTGTGCCTTCTGAAGGCATTGACGATGTAAAGTTGTGCTATCTGCGTGTTTTCGTCATTGGGCGTGTCCGTGGCGTCGATGATTCGCCATGAAACAGGAAGTTGTTGTAACTTCAGTGTACATGCTCAGATCTGCACAAAATTTTACACGTTTAATAAGAGTCCCACCCTGAACACATGTACATGCCGGCATTCACCCCCAGTCATAGCGCCACCTGCTGGCAACAGGAAGTGACCTTTAACGAAGCAGCCCCAGCCGCACGTTTGACCTACATGTATGAAATTTCTGTGTCACATGTATCATGTCCAGACGCACAAAAAAGCCTCTTGGAGCGATGCCCTAAACTCGACAGGAAGTCCGCCATTTTGAATTTGGCCGCCATTTCGGCACGATTTACACTCGCGTGCTTTAACGAACTCCTCCTAGGGATTTAGTCGGATCGACTTCAAATTTCTGCTGTGCCTTCTCAAGGCATTGAAGATGTAAAGTTGTGCTATCTGCGCGTTTTCGTCAATGGGCGTGTCCGTGGCGTCGATGATTCGCCACGAAACAGGAAGTTGTTGCAACTTGGCTGTATATGCTCAGATCTGCCGCGAAATTTTGCACGTTATTCAAGAGCCCAGCCCTGAACATGTGTACATGCCGACATTCACCCACAGTCATAGCGCCACCTGCTGGCAACAGGAAGTGACCTTTAGCGAAGCAGCCCCGCCGCACGTTTTACCTATATGTACGAAATTTCTGTGGCACATGGATCATGTCCAGGCGCACAAAAAAAGCCTCTTGGAGCGATGCCCTAAACCCGACAGGAAGTCGGCCATTTTGAATTGATGCGGCCATTTTTGGATGATTTACACACTCTGTACTTTAACTAACTCCTCCTAGGGATTTAGTCCGGCAGACTTCAATTTTCTGCTGTGCCTTCTAAAGGCATTGATGATGTAAAGTTGTTGCTATTTGCGCGTTTTCGTCAATGGACGTGTCCGTGGCGTTAGCGTCAAAGATCAAGTCAGTCGCCATGACACAGGAAGTGGTTGTAACTTCACTGTAGATGCTCAGATCTGTGACGAAATTTTACACATTTAATAATAGTCCCGCCCTTAACACATGTACATGCTGACATTCACCCCAGTCATAGCGCCACCTGCTGGCAACAGGAAGTCAGGTACAAAACCTTCATCGCGACCTCCGGCGCATAGAAAATTCACAGCCAGCGCAGGCAGGGCTCCACAATATGCAACGCGACCAGCTCACACCCGACGGCGCTACAGGTGCGAGGGCCCGCCCATCGCTGCTTGCAGCTTTAATTTGTTTTGTATTTTATCTGTTAAAGAGGTGGTATTGTGCTCATTTTCAGGTTCAAAATCCTAATTAGTGGTTGTACCAGTACAGGTTTACATGGTTTAATTTTCAAAAAACAACATATTTTTTTCATACTGCACATTGCTGCAGCTCCTCTTTTCATCCTATCAGTTGTACCCGCCGCTCTTGCGCTACAGAGTGATGCATCTTACTTGTACAAAATCTTTGTTGGAGTTGCACATGCACAGTTCCCAGGTAAGGACTACTAGCCAATCAGAATCAGAGAAGGGCGGGTCATAAGAAACAAGGTAGTGTTATCCAAGTCAAGCCTTCAGACTGCGACCGTAACATAGCTTACATAGCGTAAATCGAGAGACTCGACTCTACTCGGCCTTGCTCCGTTTTCCATTGCAATCCCTAATGCTCAATGCGACACACACACCAGCGATCCACACGGCTCTTAAAATATATACAGTTTACGGTTAAAACGAATATTGCTCAGAATGTAAAGACAGATAAGCAGTATGAAAACCTTCCAGCTGTGTTTTCCCCTGCTGTTGTTGCTGCAGCAGTCTGTGTGACGGCGGAATTAGAGGGCTCTGTGAGCGTGCGCCTGGCCAGCCTCACACGATCCTCCCGCGGGATGGCACAGGCATCCCCCGCCGCCACTCGCCACTTGTTCCGCCATCACTTCTCGTAAAACTGTCAATATTCGAAATCTATATAGCAGTTTTCTCACCTCAAAAATTCTCAGATGAGGATTTAGTGATGAAATTCCATACAAAAACTGTAAAATATAAAACTTTCTGTTGCTGGCCTCTGTCTGGTGCACGCATTGATGATGCAGTGAATAGTGTATATTCTCTGACTAATCAGCAGTCTGTTGTGTTTTCATGTTACATTTTAGTACATTTTATTTTGTCCCTCAGCTGGCTTGGAACCTCGACGGAGGTGAGGTGATATGGAAAAAAGTACCTGGAAGCAGGTACAGGTACGACTTTTCTACAATGGAAACCCAAACAAAGGCGAGTTGAGCCAAAGGGCCTCCCTCAAACTAGCTTGGTTTGAGGGTGTGCTTGAACCCGCTAGTCAAGAAGAAGTGAAGGGCTGGACTACAAACGAGCTGTTTTCAAGCGGTTCTGAGCACAGCTTTCTGTGGGAGATGGGAACTCTCTTTGGGCTGGACTTTGCAAACCTGTTAAATGCACAAAAAAGATATAACTCAATAAAGGAGAGATAAAAAGCCAAAAAGCATAATACCACCACTTTAAATCCACCACAGCAGTCATATACAGGGAAGATAAAAAACAAGAGGTAGTAACCTAAGTTACTAAAGTTGCTAATAACCTAAATTTTTCTCTAGCCTTACCAATCCCAAATACATATTTAGCCTCAACCCTTACATTAACATTATCATGAAGTCCTAAATCTGACTCATCCATTGAAGAGGCGAACATTTAAAAACTCAAATTAGTCCTCACAAAGATATTTTGAAATGTTTTATGAGAAAACAGACACACACACAGAGCAGACACATTTCCAGGCAGGTTGGGAGCATCCCGTCCTACTGTGTGTTTTTCCTCACACCATTCATGCTTTACTAGCCTCTGGGGAGTTGAATTTGGAAGTAGAACACATTATCATACACACATCCGTCCTGCAAAATACTGCTCAGACGTATACATTAATTCACAAAAAATGTGAAAATACACATAGAAACACAAAAACAAACAGCATACACAGACAAAAAACATTATTATACATATATGTGTGCATACATGCTGTCATACACAAACACACAAACTCTATCAGTGACAGTTAAATCAGACTAAAGACAAAACCTTTCACACTAGCTTCCAGGTGGATGGATATGCAGCACACCGTGCCAAATGCATTCTTTGATATGGTTTAACAGTGTGGAATAAAATGTGACATGCACTCAATTTAACTTTTCACTAAACTTGAAAAAGTTCAAAACCAAACAATTCAAGAAATGCCAAGGCGAGTCAAATGGGCCTCTGTGTCACCTGTTTGATACTTTGAGTTCGAATGATAGGAACACTGTCGTAATACAGAATTACAGCAGTCAGTTTGTTCAGTCCATATTTCGGTTGTCTGGAAGGTTATTATTTACCTTCTCAATTTTTTCGGTGTAACTTCCATTATGGCAGTAATCCAGTGGTTCTTAAACTTTTTGTCCTTTTTGGCAACAATGTAACAAATGGCATCATTCAGTGTCATTTTTTGTTTGTTTTTTAACCATCATAACAGTGTAAAGAAGTTATGTATGTGGTTGTGCCACTGTATGTCATGTCAAGCAGGTTGTGCAATCCCTTGCCAAGGATTGGCTGACGTGAGACCTGCCTACTTCCTGATCCTGGCTGGTGATCTGATTGGTGCGGCATCTGGCAATCTCCTCCAATCCTCTACCATTATCAAGACCATCCCCCTGTATAAATAGCTGCCTACTTGTTGAACTTGGCAGTTGTGATTTACCCTTGATTAACTTACCTTTATACCAAAAACATTCTGGTTTATGTTCCTTGCTTTGTAGTGTATTTATCTTCAATGAACTGCTGCTGTTGAGAGTTATAGTGTATTTTAAATCATCAAATAAAAAGGTGACCTGACTGCTGGTGGATGTCAGATGCAGAATAGATATTAACTTTAACTTAATATATTTTTTACCCTATTTTTTTGACTGCAGAGAAATCCCAATAGATGAGCACACAGGAAGTACAGAAAAAAAACTATAGCAATTGCTGCACATATCCCTCACTTTATATTAGTGGATTTATCAGATCCTTTCAATTGGATTTCTTTAGACTTCTAAGAAATAAGGATCTCTAACATGGCAATTTATTTGGAATTTTAAACAAATTATGTTTCCTTGCTGAGTGTCTATGTTTTTCTGCCAAAACACCATTTTAAACATCAAAGACACAACTTCCTGCATTTGGGGCAAGTGAAGGAGATAGAAAGTAGGCAGAAGTAGGCAGATGTGCACTGGGTTTACTGGTGCAGACACAAGTGTGTATGATTCAGTATAAAGCATTTCGAAGGCATACACTGCTGCACTGCGTATGCACACGTGCATGTGTAGCATGCAACCGTAAGTGCACACACATACGAATGTGAATGTATACACACACACACACACATACAGGTGCATGTACAAGAGCACAGGCAAGACATAACAAGATGAATTTTTAGGGACTGAACGCTCACATGCGCTCATGGACACACACACACACACACGAGACATGCATGCCAAACGGACAGCTCATTCCCCGTGCCTCTGAGAGTCCAAGAGAGTAAAAACGAGTCTGAGATCTGTATCGGCATTGAAATCAGAAACAGGTGCAGACATGCTGTCTGTCTTGCTCTCGCTCTGAAACACACACACACACATACAAGAATATACATTGTAATTTTCAGTGTGACATTATCTTGCAAATCTGTTAATTGTATTTAAGGAGAATTAGATTATCTCTGAACTCTGACCTCTACGTAGATGTCCTTGTTTGCCAGACAGGAAATTGCTGTATAACCACTACATGGCCTTCAAGTCAGACCAGAGCTAAGTGAGATACAGTGTTTCAAATTAGTCTCACATGTTTTTTTTCAACCTTGTAAAGGGCTCTGCTCAAAATGTCCCATATCATTTCAGGAATGTAAAGTGTCTTGGAATGATTATGAATATACCGAGATAATATGTTTAGAGATAATAAGCTTCATACCAAACATGTCAGTCAGTTGTAGAGCGGCGCAGGAGAGAGAGAGGAAGGACAGAGGAAAATACATAGGGAAAATTAAAGAAAAAAAAAGAAGGAAAAGAGTTATTACATGTGTTAATGGACGTACCCAGTCATGAAGTCAGGTTCAGGCCATAACTGTGAGTAGACATGGACCAGAGATGAGTTACTGCACCGGACCTAGCCCCATCCCAGAGGGAGATGCTCACATCTGAAACAAACATATCCGAGGACCTGAGAGAGCCATGAAGCTAGCTGAAAGAAAATAGTTATATTCTGTTTTTTTCCATTACTCCCTTTTCCCAGCTCTCGTTTTCAACATCTGTGAGCACAGGGAAATGTAATTTGGAAACTATTTACTTCATTGTAATTAGTCATGTTAGACAGTTACTCTAAAATATATTTCTTCAGAATACCATTATGTTAGGATTAGCTTAAAGTTTAAGTATGTTCATTTGGTTCAACAAGGTGAACATTTTTCCTTGAGGAAAAATAATTAATTCATAAATGAAATATACATCTCTGTGAGCACAAAAATGTATGCAACATATCAACCATACCATGACCAGTGTAACCAGGTTTTGGACCATTGGTCAGACAAAACAATTGATCTAAATATGTTGGAACCAATGTTGAACTTGGCCTTGTGATGGGCATTTATTCATATTTTCTGACTTTTTTGTACACTAGAAGATTAATCAAATGGATGGAGCGCCATCCAAAGCCTGAAGCAACAATGGAAACCCAGGTGCTCCCAAGAATGAATGACTATTACAGCTTTAATTGATTCGATTCTGACATAGAACAATATACATAAGGTAAAAAACACAGGAAAACAAGTAAATAAATGTAAGTTGAGAATGTCACTTGTTGAAAGTGTTAAGCTGCTTGTCATTGGAAAACACTAAGGCATTGTCACTGTAGATCATTCTTTCAATTTTTTTCCCCATTTCTTACCTCTCTTGTCTCTCTGTCATGTTTCCTTCTGCTAAAAGTGTTGTTAGGTAAAAAGAATGGCCACATAAAATGTAGTTTGTCCACTGTGGAAGTACCATACTGCAGAATTAAACTACACAGCGTCATAGACCTATAGGACACTGAATCTTCTAGCTTTCCGCTGTCCTCATCTGTGTCACTTGAAATTTTTCCCTGCATCTCTCTGCCTCAACTAATTTCCCTTTTCGTGAGGAAATAAGAGGATGAGAGTGAGGAAGATGAAAACGTTGTACGTCTCTCTTCTCCCCATCTGCCTATCACCATTTATTTTCCACTCATCCATACACACCTCGCCGCCTCTCTCCTTGAATCCCACTTTCTCATCTACTCACTCTCATTTAAAAAAAAAATTGCTTTCTTCTTTATACCTCTGAATGCTTCCCATTCAGATTTGCTTGAAAAACAAGTTTTGTCACAGCTTTATCGCCTTCTCTCTTGCTGTCTCCCTCTTTTCATATTGCCGTTCCAGCCATGTTTCTCTGCATTGCTCTCCATCCACCCTCCTCCTTTTCACCACTCAAATCTTTCCACCTCATACTAGTTCAAATCTAAATGCTAATGACAGTTTAAGTCCTTGACCCTTCCCACTGCTGAATTTTGTATGAGGGAAGAAAGGGGAAGTAAGAGAGGAGAACAGTTTATTGTGGAGGGGTTAAAGGCTACTGGCTCTCATTATAAAGATCTGACAGAGGGAGAAATGGAGAATGAAACAGAGTGACAGGCAAATGGGTAAAAAAGGCAATCTTTGAGATTAAAAATGTATATACAGTACATATAGTGCTTTTAAATGAGAGGCCTGAGGCCATGAAGGAATAAGAGTTTAGATGTGTGCTTGAATATATGGCCTTTCATTTGTTTGTGGACCCTCACATCATATCACATACCAACCTCATGCATGATTGGACAGTGACTTGGATGAACTTTTATCATATTTAAGTCTGCAGATATTAGAATCATATTAAGGGCTAAAGATAGAAAGCAAGATAGGCAAGGCGGTGATTGACAGCAGACATTTAAAGTTATTGAATTGTGTTTGTGTCTGTGTGTTCATGTGGAAGTGTGTGTGTTGTGCTCAAATGGGTTGTCCATGTGTATTAGTGTGTGTTAATGTGTGTCTGTGTGTAAGTGAGCGTATTAGTTTCAGGTATTGAGCTGAACACTCTTTAAGCTGCTGACCTTCAAAAGCAGCTAAATGACAGGTAGGATCAAAGCCCTTTGGTTTAATAATGAACCAGTTGACATTTGAAGATCAGATCAGCAGCTGCATTACCATCAGGACTGAAGAGTAACAGATTACATTCCCAACGATGGGTTAGATCCAAGGCTCACACTGTTGAGTGCAAGGGTGGAAGACAAGTGGGACAAGCAAATGGCAGTAGGGAGTGCGTCTCACAGCTGCAGTGTTCTGCTAATGAATTCTACAATTTGCTTTAGTATCGATTTGTAGATTTGATTTTTTTAAAAAGTAGAACATATTAGTCAATAAAACACCATCAGTTTTGTTATAATCTGAAGCACAGGACTGAAGATGCCGAATTTAGAGATTTGATTTTTATTGAAGCCATCTTGAGTTCCTAATAAAATCATCCACAAAAAGGCTAAATGTTCGATCAATCCTCTAGTTACCACAATAAAACAATTACAGTTTCTTTTGGTTTTTACATCAGGGGCATAGAAAATGGTCTCATGATCAGACTTCACCTTCAGTGGTCAGAAAGACACACAGAAAGCCACAACTTATTCATTTAAGCCGGATGTCAGTCTCCATCACTCTGTCTGCAGAGGGCGGGCACAGGTTGCTCATAAAAGAAACAACTTTGTGAACTCTGTCGTCATAGTTCATTACCACTCACAAGCAAGAGGTCAGTCAAACCTAATGTGTTTCCTATCAAAATAATGAGATCTGCTGTTTTTTGTGCCAGATTTGGAAACTGTAACTCTGCTCTGTTTTTATTTGGCAGACTTTGTCAGTTGTAAATGAGACCTGAATAACTGAGTGAAGAGAAGCTGCTTCATCTTCTAGGAAATGTTTGTTGGAATTATGAGTTTATTTGCCACTGATACTCCCAATGATCAAATCCCAAAGCTACACATCAGTCAAAGCACACCACAATGATGGCACATTAAGGGTAATTTAAGATTGATATGAAGTAGGTGCTCAAGAAAAAAACAGCTTAAACTTTTTAAAAAAAATCAAACTTTTTTTTTCTTTCCTTGTCAATCTCTTTTTACACTAAACTGGTGGTTCTGTGTCATTTGAAGGACCCCTAAACTGACACAAATTATACTGCAGACCCCCATCTTTTTTTATGTTTTATTAGAGAAAGTGTATGAAGCCCATGACCATTACATTCCAGATACATTCTGTCACTGTGTTACTTATAGATACAATTGTTGTGAAAATCAATTTTTACCCATTTTGAGACCCCACTTTGAGAACCATTGTACCAGACACACTGCTTGCTGTACACTAGAGCATAATGTACCGCCGCAATCTACAAATCAAAAGCTGCCCCTTTAGAAAGGAAGCAAAATCATTACTGTGGAACAAATCAATACATATAATACAGAAAAAAACATTAATATACAATCAATCTAACCGTAGTTCATACTGGCTGAAAGCACAGTGATAAATAGCTGAATCTACAGTATGTGAAGTAATATATTGTCTCCCTATACATAAATGTTGTATGTACTTAAAACGGTTGTTTTGTTTTCAAATAGGTCTTTACCTTGTCACCAAGAAGAATTCCTTTCATTGAACTTCATGAATTAAATTATTTCAGTTCATCGGGTACATCACTGAATCAGCCAGAGTGCTTTTACATTTTGTGCCAATTAAGTAATTTGCTCCTCTATAAATAACATGCTTGAGCGCTGATTTACTGCACACACAGTAGCTATTTATCATTCTATTTCGATGGTTGTCTGCAAGAAGAAAATGCAGCACATATAATATTATACCGTTAGGTCCAGGCTTTTGATTTTCATGAAGATGATGTATAACTTTAATTCAGTAGCATATGTAATGAGATGACTAACACAACATTTTCAGCTACAGAAATCTTTTTAAGCTGATCTCTTATATTTTGACTGGTAGAAAATCAGTCTTTCTGATTAAATTGTTGTCACAGGACTCTAGGCTCTTGTCAGCAATAATTAAGAATAATTAATGTTCACAGAGTATGAAATGATTCCATAAAAAAACATCTACATTTTTAAACCTCATCTTGCATTAATAGTGTAAATAATAAAAGTGTCTATTGTAAAGTGTAATACAATGTATTGAGGGAATCAACAATATTAATGCTAGTACAATAAGAGGCTACCCAATCATACACTTCAGAGGTATAATTATAGAATGTAATTTCATCCCATCTGCCTGCAATATTAACAACTAGTTTTATTAGGCAAATGTTCTGAGTTCATGATGTTAAATGAATGCCATTGATTGATATTGTAATCAATTTGACTAATCGCTTCTTGGCACTTACAGCATGCCGCCAGCTACAGCTTCCATCTTCATGTTATGTAATCAAAGAAAAATTATGCAAAGTGTTATGATAATCAGAGAGCCGGAGGGTTGTGATTGTAAAGTCTTGAAGACGCTAACCTAATTAGGTGGCTGTTGTTCTGTCAACAAAGTGTTTGCTAATGAATGGGCAGCCCGACGATGAATAAACAACTAACAAACATCAAGAATGTGGATGTTAATATATTTATCTTGCAATATGTGTGTATTAGTTGCAGTATATTAGAATTCAGTATTAGAAACAGTTGTAGATTGGTTCAGGTGTGTGTGTGTGTGTGTGTGTGTGCAACTTAGATAGGTTTTCATATTTTCCTCTTACCTGACTTCATGCTGTGTGTGTATGTGTTTTGGGACATTAAGCAATATATATTTTGGCAATTAGAGGGTGTCTAATGTGTGTGAGGGAAGGGTATGGAAAGTGAGGAGAAATCCTATCAGACCAAACTATAACGAGATGAGGAAGAGTGAGCGGCAATTAATCTTGATTTATTTTTCTTTGTTGGGGCAGAATAATTTGATATGCACATAATTCCCAGGAAGACGGCTTCTGTTTCCATGTGTGACTGTGTGTTTGCAATGGTCATGGATTGTATTTACAAAGCATTGCTTTTTTTTGTACAGCGCTTAATATAAGTTGTACTGGTATTAATCATGTAATGTCACTCAAGGACATGGGTACACACCAACCATTTGGGTCCCCACAAAATAAAGCACATTATTTTAAAGTTAAAGAGTAACTATACCCAAACTAATAGGTAGGTAATAGGCAGCATAAGCAGGTAATCCTGCTTGTGCTGCTATCTAGTGGTTGATTCATGCTGTGTCGATGCAGTACAGCACTTTACAAAGCACTAGCTATCACAGTTGTAATTATAAGTACAATATCCCACGCCTTAAATATTTTGTGGAGATCAGAGTTCATGTCCTGTATGAAACCAAAAGGCAACAGTTTACTTATTTAAACGTCACATGACATACTTATTTTAACCGAAACCATGGTGTTTTCCAGAATCTAACCAAATAGCTTTGGTGGCTAAACCTAGCAAAACTGGACCGTTTCACAAAGTCAACCATGTGTTAAAAATGGAGTCCATTTGGGTCCCTACAAAGTCGAGATGCAGAGGGACGTGACAAAATGAAGTTGGTATTTGGCGACCTGGGAATGAGAACGAGTTGGTACAGCAGTGCTTCTCCTTCAGACAAGTTTTAGTATGTAGTTGCTCTTCACAAGCTTTAATTTAACTTTTGATGTTCTTTGTATGGTATGGGTTTTTGTCCTTTTGTCTGGCTATGTTTGGTTTTATTTACTCAGGTCACTCTTGCAAAAGAGATCTTGATCAACCTGATTAAATAAAGGTTATATGAGTATAATTTTAAGTCTAGAGTTAATATTAACTTAGTCATTTTAAGGGTTGATGTTAGGTATGTAATGTTGGTTATAGTAAGTTAAAGTAAGTTTTTAGATAAATTAAGTCAATGTAATGTCCTTCTTAGGGTGTGTGTTTGGGAAAACAAAAGTGGTTCACTTGACGAATGATAACCATCCACACTGTCTTTATATTGCATGTTCAACTGTCTGGCTTGACATTCTCAGGGTTTATTTTGAAAACATAGTAAAATCATAAGTAAAATATTGAAATAATTAAAGTTAAACCTTCCTTTTTAGTTTTCAAAACTTAAAAAATGTCCTAAAACAAGCATTTCTAGATCAATGTGTCTCACAATAAGAGCCAACAGGAACAGATTTCATCTGCATCATGCTGTAGGCGGAGAGCTAACCAAAGCCTTGAACTTCCATGCAGTCCCTATACACTTAAACACTTGTTTGTCATAAATCCTCTTTTGCGTCGGTTTTAATGCACCATTAATTTACACTGAGATCTACAGTGGCTACAGATGGTTTTTACTGTGTTCTGGTGGATGATAAACATTTTGCTTGCGTAAAAAAAACATAGACCAAGCCCTTCAGTTCCATCAGTTTCTGTCTTTCTTTCTTGAACTCATTCTCAGCATGTTAACGCGCACCAGTTGTAAATTATACAGATCATTTTCCGCTATCAGGAAACTCCCTCATTGAGTTAGACCATGGTGTTTGTGAGTGTGTCCATCTGTTTTTGTGTGGTTAGTTGAGTGTGTGAGATGCTCTGTCAGGGGGAACACCCCAGAATAATCCTTGCTGTCAGATTAAAGATCGATTGAGGCAAACCAGAGATAGTCTGGTATTACACCATCATGACATCATGGGGGTTTCTTAAATGCCAAGGAGGAGAGGATGGAAGGGTAGAAGAAAAACAAAGAAGAAAGAAAATAATAAATAAGTAGGGGTGGGAAATAGCACTCACATGTAATTGATGCGGTCTGATTATTCTCGTTATTTTGTGATTTTGTACCCTTTCTTTTCAGCTAAATTACTTTTATGACATACCTGTTTGTTAAATGTGCTTTATAAATTTAAGTTAACAGATATTGTATCCCCAGAATGTCACACTTTTCACCAGTGTGAGTGAACCATTTCATTTTTAGTATGACTTGATGATATTTGAGGTTAGAACTTCTTTTATCTCCAAGATGTGAAGTTATTGGGGTTTTGTTTCAGGGTGGATTTTTACTCAGTTTAAGAGTTTAACTGAGTTCAAAGTGTGGTAAGTCCATGTGTTTTACTGATATGTGAGTCATTACCAGAAACGAGGTTTCGCGGTTGCATCCAGCCATAATGGGATCCATTTGCAATTTTAACAGATCTCTAACCGGCTTTAGAAAAGAGTGGTGTGATGCAGTAGAGTTTAAAACACATGTAGACGTATTTCAAGAGAACTGCATGCTGCTACCAGACTATGGCCAGATATACAAATGAAATATACTTCACATTGTAGATCTAGCATACATACACAGCATGGAAGTATACACAGTCACCTCATTTACACTTGGTATCAAAATCTGTATTTGTTATCCAGATAATAAACAATCCTATCTTTCCTTATTTTTATTGCATTCTTGCATATCTGCCACAGACTCCCTTAAAAACTTACATAATTATGTGAATTGTTAAGTTAGTGGAAACTTCATAAACACTGTTTATGACATTCTTATTTGTTCCCTCTTTAAATTCGGCAAATGTGATACATACGTTATCCCTTTCTTTATAAAATATTCAGTTTGTGTTGGTATGCAGTACCAGCATGTACTACTCTGTGACTAAATTATTTGCCTTGTTACACTGTAAAAATGAAAAGGCTCAACAATAGTTGTGACAAGTAATTATGTTTTGTTCAGATAATTTATCTTTCATATATATAAAAACTCAAAATTTCATGGTAACTTATTGCTTTATATTTTGAGTTTTGAGGCCAACTCAAAATCCTAAGTTTTGAAAAAAAAACAAACATCAAAAGTTGTGACAACTAATTATTTTTGTAAAGATAACAAAGCCATTTCAATTTCCATGTTTATTCTCAACAAACATGACTGTATCATTTGTCGAAAGTTGGAATCATGCAAGTCCAGTGTAAGCTTTTAAAACAGGCATTTAAAATAGTGTACATGTACGTCTGACAACCAATTTCAACATCCATCACCATCAAAATGAGATGCAATTTTATGTTCCAGAGTCTCAGTCTCAGAGGCTCAGCTCTTCCCTGTCGTTGTTATTTGAACCACTTTTTGCCTCTCCCTCAATAAAGCTATTAATGGCTGGTCATTCATACAGGTGTCAGTGGCACAGGCTTAATTTTCAGCAATTTCAGGGCAATGCACATTCTGTTGACTTTTTAAATGATGTCCCAGATGAGCAAAAAACATGCACTCAGTCCAAGTTTCTCCAAATTTACATTACTCACAGAAAAACGTCAATGTCTTACAGTCCTGCAATGTGATCTGGTAAGGTGTGATGTTAATGCGACAACAGGTCCAGTGAGCTCCTCTTCCGTGTCATACTTTACGGCTCAATAGATCTTGACCTTGAGCAGAGAAAACCGCAGAACCCACATATAGGATAACTGAGAAAGGACAATGAGAAATGAAATTTAAACTCTGCAGCAAAACAAAATCACACACCTTACCTTCTCTATTGTGTAGCACATGTGAACATACCTGGGGGCATGTACGGGTATGCACTCACACAGTTTTCAGTTTATTATGTACACCAATAACTAATTCAGTCTAATACAGCTCTGAAATAAATCCTTCCTTTATGAGGATTATAATGAGTTTTTAACAGAGTTTAATCCAGTATGGTTAACTAGCCTTCAAATTGACCATTAAAATAATTAAATACTTCTGTCAAACAGACTGCATAAACTTAGCACCATAATACCTATAAAAGAAAGGTTTTAATGCAGAGCCACTGTATTGCATTGGATTAGTTTGTCTATGTTTTCCTAATAAATTCTAAAGAGAGTGAAACATAACTAGCAAATGCTTTGACAAAATGACATGGTGGGTGGGGCACTCATATATACATTTACTGGAAACCCTGCAGGCTCTATGGCCATATAATATAAATTACGCTAGTTAGCAGTATTTATTTTGATGTAATACATAAACTGATAGTGGTTCAAAATTCTCAGAGTCCTGACAATTGGCTGTTTGTCGCTGTCGTGCCCAATGCACTTCTGAACCATGCATAGCAACTTGGCGGTCCATATCAACACAGAATTAAATCCATTTCTTTACCATGCTAACATTAGCTGACTACTTAGTTAGCAGGTAAGCTACAGTGTAGCATCAAGCACACGATTACAACATTTTTTTTAAACGTGAGTACTGTAAATTAAGACAGACTTTCAGTACTATATTCAAAGAAAATACACATCTTTTTGACAGGTTCTTTTGGAAGAATACAGGAGAGCTGTCCTGGTATGTCCAACACTGACATGTGGATGAAAAACCCTCCAGGTCTGCTTAGGAAACCCCATTCTTAGCGTGAAGCATCGCGAGGGCCTGGCCTCAACTCTAGTAGGCTCAGCTACAACTACAATTTCAAAGATGTGCCACCATTAATTTTGCATCGAGACCAACTTTATACAAGTAACGTTATAAAGTTAGTTCAAGAAACTACTTTTTTGATCTAATTAAGATGAGCAATTTCAAGTTCTCATTTTTACAGTGTAGGAGCAGATGCAATGCACACCGCTGGACACCCATTTATTTCTTATTGTATATCATTAATTTCCCACCCATATTACTTTCATTATTCATGATGTTGAATGAAATTACACATCTTTTTGTGCTTTCATGGCACAGAATAGACACAAAACATTTAATTCCTTAATTGCGTATCCCTTTCAGTCTTCTTGCTTGCTGTATTTTATGTTATGATTTGTTTGGATGCCAGCACATTGTAGGCTAAAGGCTGTAACACCTATTTAAGATCTGAACACAATGTGAGCTGACTACCTCCAGATGTGGTAAGGCAGATCTGATCACATTTCAGTCGCGACTCATTTACACTTTGTATTAACATGCATTTTTCCTTATATACACACCTTATACCAGGTGTACATGAGTGAGTGAGAAAATGATGACAAACATTATAACTATGAAAATAAAACACACACAATTTTATGAATTTGTATTTAGAAATGAATAAAAACTAAATTTATGTGCAAAGATTGCACTAATAAAAGCATAATGATCAGCCATGCTGTACAGGCATGCCACCATGTATGCACAGAAATGTAGTTACTGTACTAAAAGGCAAACTGGTTTAGCTAACTTTATTCATTCAGTTCACCACTGTGAATTATCACTTGTCAACGCAGTTTAATGTCAGACTGGGTATGAATATTTATCATGCTTCTAAATTTGTTTCCATCACGAATATGGCAGAAACATTGCTGTCCAGTGATTGTGTTTCTTGCCCTGTCAGGCTACCTTTGGTGAATGTTAGCCGAAATATTGAAATTAAGTAAGAAGTTTTAAGTGATTCATTAATTATTAAATATCCAGTCCATTTGTAGCTAAATAAATTGTTGACAAAATGCAGTGGTGCCATTCGCGGAGACTAATGAAAAATGATAGCACTAGTTATTTCAGCAAGAGCCCCAAAACGACCTACATTTAGCACAAGCACCGGAAGGAATCAAGGTATGTTAATTTTACTCTTCCTCTTATTGTCCCTAGAGACTGTTGTTTTCCCACATCTCCACTAGCAAGCACTACTGATGGTAATCAGACCTGCTGCTTACCTGAGCCACTATACCTCATTAGCCCATTAGTGTCTAGTAGCATGTTTTTGTCAGATCGTGTTATTTTTGTGTTTGCCTGCTGAACTTTGTCTTCTGCTTGCTACCTGTGTTTCGGCATCTTCTGTTCTATTTGCAAGTTTTCAATATATTTTCAGCAAAAGTACTCAAACCCCGACTCCTTCTCAAGTGTGTGGATTTCTGGTGCATTTTTTTTCAAACTGCTAGTGGATTTTCTGCATGTAATAAACACCTAGATTAGCAAGAATTTCTGAGTTTGAGCTTACTGGACATATTCAGCTGCCCCAGAATGCATTGCGTCACTTAAGACTGTGCAATTGCGGTAAAATAATTAGGAATTATAAAGAGTGAACATGAAACAGAAGGTACTCAGAACACAGGGCGTTAAAGTACAAAAAAATACATATTAAACACTATGTGAGATAAACAAGTTTCATTCAACGGTAGCTGGGGCTGGTAATGTGATCTATACAGTCACTAGATGCCGAGAAGACGTATTGCTTGACTACTTTGGTGTGAGCAGTCTGCTGGTAATGGCATTCTTAACTTTTAATTTAGAATGCGGTACATACTGATTATGTATGTAGTACTCATACAGACAGAAAAAGAGAGAAAGGGATTTAAAGACAATATAAGGGCAGCATACAATGCCAGAGGAAGAAACAAGAATAAGATGCAGACAAAGAGCTCCACAGGGGCTAACCAGACAGGATTAAGAGTTCTAAGTTTTTTGTTGTCAAAAAGTAATTTGCATTTCATTGTTCCTTTTTTTCCCCCCAATCGACAGCGCACACACACAAACCAGACTGCTTTCATAATTAATTGGTCAAATGCATCCACTCACACCTGTATCTCTCTCATCAGTACTCCCCATGGTCTCTTCTTCTAGCATTCTATTCATTTGCAAAAATACATTACCGAAATATCAGAGAATAAAATTATCATTCTGTTGAAAAACTTTGTAGGTGACAGGATGTTCTTTTTCTCTCTGGGTCCTTTCTTTACCTCTAAGTCCATCTGACTAACAATGACAGAAGATAATTGGTTGAGAAATCTTATTGGGATAAAAATCCATCTCCATCACATTTATATCCACACACACACACACACACACACACACACACCTTATGCATGGACGCATGCGTGTGTGATACAGATGGGTGTCAAATTAAAAGGAAAATCTAAATAATTAGAAACACAATGTAGTGAAGGGTGAAAGCAGTCACCCAACCAGGATTCGAACCCAGGTCTACAAGGTACTAAACATGCAACTTGACTGCAGCGCGGTACACTGTCACACTGCCTTCCCCTTAGGGAAGTGCACCCATGCGCTTTGCGCAAACAGGCATCTCTGACACATCCGCCACCATACTTCTCCCATTCCAGGGTGCCCCACCCTGGGGGTCCCTCATTCGGTCACTGGGAATGCCTCGATGACTTCACGGCAAGCCATTCCACTTCTGACACCATTTGTAGCGAAGGGCGAAGGCAGTCACCCTACCTGGATTTGAACACAGGTCTACAGAGCACTAAATATGCGACTTTACTGCAATCCCAAAGAGCCAGGCTCGTTGGTATGGCAGTCACAGCACATTCTTAACCATACTGACGGTACACCGTCACACAACAATTGCAGATGTTTACACACATACTAAGGGGGCTCACTGAAAAATAAAAATTTGTATTAGATTTGTTTCAATCATGTACTATGGCCTTTACTTTCACTAGAATTCAAACCACTGAACATTTGGGAGATTATAAAGGAAGTTGATCCTTTAGTTTATCTGAAAAAAAATTAATCAAAATCATCAAATTTGGAGATACATGATTAAGTTACTCTGAGATGTAGTAAGTATGAAGTTGCATGAAAAGGATCAAAACACCAGTTTAGTTGCTGTAGTTCTACACAGACCACTAACAGCTTAGGGGAGAGCGGGGTGAGTTGAGCCAGTGAGGACATGACAGTAAGGTCTCCAACTAAAATATGTACATAAGGATGTGGTGCATCCCTGGGAATAATCAATTTGGATCTAAAAAACTGTTTTCTAAATATGGTTTTCCAAAAAAGTGGACTTTTTGCAAGGGAGAGGATAAGTTGAGCCATATCGTGGTAAGGGACATCAACGTCATTTCATCGTGCAAACTCAAACGCCAGGTCCCAAGATCCCCATCCCTGTCATTTTAATATAATTGTGTCATCCAGCAGTTCAATGGTAACATCATGCTAACAATATAGCCTCACATTGTAACTTCTTAAAACACTAACACATGCCTAAGATTTTCTTAAACGTGTCTGTAATTGTTCAGACACAAGAATTGGTACTCCTTGAACATAAAAAATAACTTTGAACAGCAGTTTTTTTTATCTTAAATGTACTTTTCACTTATTACAAGGGCCTCTCTCCATCACAGGGTGAGTAAAATGGTTCATACTTAAAAAATATCACAAATTTTGTCTATGGTTGCAGAGACCAAGGGTTGGCTCAGCTTCAACACAGGCTCAAATCACCCCGCTCTCCCCTACTGCCTATAGAACCTTCAAATTAGGTGAAACTCTTATTGCCATGGCAACAATGAGAAGTTCAGAGACTCTTTTCAGAATTTCACAGCAGCTTGACTGAGCCAGTGTTACCATGGAGTTCAGTGAGACACAATGACTGTGAGAAAGTGGGACAGCTGATGGGATTGGTATTTGGGGAGACGCCCGTGTTCAGTCAAACTCAAAAGGCACAACTGAAATGTCAGAAACCAGTGGGAGATATTCCCGGGAAAAAAAGGACGTGATCTCTCTCCGTGCAATCCTTTTTGACATAACTGTCATTTTCATATTGATAATGGATATGGGTGACATCCTGGAATAAGTATGAGCAGTTTTCCAAACAAATAAGTTATGAAGGCCTGTGGTGTGATCGTAGCTAGCGACAGAGAGGAAGGACGACCGAGACAACTGTAGATAAATGATGGAAGTGGAGGGACAGAAGTTGTATGAGACGGACAGACACACTTGAAGGAGTGATTATGGGTGTGTATGAGAGAGAGCAATAGACCAAGAGAACAAAAAAGGAGGAGAGTGAGAGTACACCAAACCCAATTAACAACCAGAGCTATATATCACTGCCAGCTAAATGACCTCAGAAAAAAGAAATGATCAAGATGGCAACCACTTGGCCATTACATGAAAATGACTGATTTCATTATATCTCAGCAGTAGGAGGAAGAAAAAAAAGACAGGGATGGCAGAGAGAGAGAGAGAGAGAGAGAGGGTGCAAAAATGACAGACACAAAGTCTGGAGAAAAGAAGGCTGTGTGCACAAGCTTGCAGTCACTACACCTCCATTCGCCTTCTTTGTGTAACAAAATGGAATACCTCAGGACATAATGAAATCAAATAACACACACCTATGCTTTGTCATACTGGTACACATTAGAAATGCAGGCCTGTGTCATGAGGGGGGAGAAAACAAAAACACAATTCAAGACCAAGGCTATGTTCAGACTGCAGGCCAAAGTGCCTCAAATCTGATTTTTTTAGCTTAGAAGTGATTCAGATTTGATTTCTTTATAACAGCATGAGCTCAAGTCACATGGAATCTGATCTTTTCCAGTTCGGATTTTGTTTTGTGACCTCAGCCTGGATGGTCAGATCGGAATTCCTGTGTCTCTGATGTCACTGTAGCGTTACTGTTACCGTTGTAACAGTTCGCCGTTAACGGTGTCATGGTGAACAAAAAAGCTCCACAAAAGACATTATTAAACATGTGGCTCGCTTTCTCCTCTATCTTGCTGTCATCTGCTCACAAATTCACTTTCTTCCACCTGTGATCCACCAGATCACCAGTTATCTTCTGAGTTATGTGCGTGCTACTTGTCTGAGTGGAAACAGTAGAGAGAGAAAGAGAGGGAAAAAGTTGTGGTGCATGTGTGTTGTACAGGGCCAGAAGCACTAAGGAATATAATGAAAAGGACATAAAATTGTGAACATTTTTCATGGGAGTCTCCCATGAAAAACTGGAAGGTTAGCAATAGGGATGAGCGAGTACAGCATTATCTGTATCTGTATCTGTTAACCATATGAATTATCTGTATCCATACTCTGGGTGGGCGGAGTCTAGCCAGGAAGCGGGCGGGGTTTAACCCTGAAGTGGGTCGGGTTGTCTTGAAAAGGGGCGTGGCTTTAACAGTATGTTATTTTAAGCATACAATTTAAATGGGTTGATCAGAAATTGTTATATTTATTGCTGATTAGAAAACTATTTACATGACAGCATCAGCACTGAGCTTCAGATCAATGGTTTTGATAACCATAACAAATGAACTATATACAGAACAAGTTTTGCAACAATCAATACACATGCAGTTGGAATTATGAAGTAAAATGTAATGAACAAGAGTTTTCATACTCGACATAACTTTCTTTTTTTAACTTTTAAGTTTTTTATGAATGGTTAACCTGCTCCAAGCAGGTAATGTTCAAGAAAAGAGATTAACACTATGAAAACACTGCCTACTGACCAATCAGCTCTCTGGAAAATGACATCACCATCTGTAAGAAATCCCAGTGTTTTTGCCAATAGGCTGCTTTCTGTTTGCAGCAGTGATGTGGAGGAACTCTTGACTATGGCGATCCTACAGAGACTGATTAAAAGCCTTAGGCTAATGTCGCCTACAGGTTTTTACAGTACAGCAGGATCAGCCTACTTACTCTCTTTAAAGCCCCCCTCCAGTGTATTTTGACATTTCTATGATATTTCATATTTTTCTGAGTCACTTCCTTACGATGTTGATTAACCACATAGTTCGCCAAATATTTTTTGACAAATAGCTTAATATTGTGCTCAAAGTTGCAAAAGTTGCTTAGTTGTTAAAAATGGGGTGGTGACGTATGACTATAGTAAATTCCATAAGGCATACGTCATTCTCCACTCTTGCGCAGGCGCACTGTCACGCCTCATTAAAAAATTGTCGTTAAGTCAGAGCATCAAACCGGTAAACATCGTTGTGAGCTAGCTAACCAATTTATCATGTCATTTACAAAAACGCGTCGCACTTTCACCTGCCACCATCTGATATACAGTCTGCAACATGCACTTTACTGACGGCCGTTTTACCAATGCACCGGCGGAGGCCACCGCCCATAGTAATAGTGGTTGTCATAGTAATGTTACGTCTATTAGCCACACCCCCATTCTCTGTTTGAGAAAGAAAGTTCGCCAAAAACGGCAGTTAAAACTGGCTGGAGGGGGGCTTTAAAAGTGTTTAATATTTTTTATTTGCTCCCAGTCCGTTTCACACAGCCTGACGCAGCTGTTAAAATAAATGGATTTTATTTTTCTTACGTGAGGCTGAATATTATGAGCAGTTTGGTATTGAAATACTAAATTTTAAATGAACGTAGACTGTTTATTTTAGTTAGTATAGCTTTCTAAGGCTACAGAGACTGTAGTCATGTTCCGTCACACATTTTGCGATGTGGGCGCAAAAAGTGGGGCGATGAGTTTTCAGCAGCCTAAATTGTGAAGAAAGGACCCAATGTGCTCAAACATTATTTGAGCACAAAATAAGCGGAAAAAGCACATTTTATGGCATGAAGGGATTTTTCCGTTTCACTGCTTTATGAAGTTATTTTAGAACAATGTTTGGAACACTTTTGAGTGTGTTAAATAAATTAATCTCATTTTTGAAGTGGCAACAAGTTTTTTTTTTAAGTGAGGGAGAACGGCCCGAGTCTTTTAATGTGGAAACGCCGACACACAGTCGAGCTGAAAGAATAAAGCTGATGATACACAGAGCAACTTTTAGAGCAATGTTGCAGGGCAACGTCACTGTCAATGGTAATGTGTAAAGATTACTACCGTGATCCCCTTCCTCCACCACTCCGCCACCAGCCCTGCACCACCGCCATACGTTCAAAACATACTCGGACTTGCCACTAGCAAGATTGCCCAGCAACATTGCTCAAAAAGTTGCCCCGTGTATCATCAGCTTAAGGCTGATATTTTTTTATCAACGCATTATTATAGACTACCAGTGTTGGGAACGTTACTTGAAAAAAGTAATTAGTTATAGTTACTCACTACTTGTTCCAAAAAGTAACTGCGTTAGTAACTGAATTACTCTGTAATAAAAGTAACTCGTTACCAGGGAAAGTAACTATTTGCATTACTGTTAAAAAAAAAAACTCTGTTTCATCGAATCTCTGTTTAGCTGTGTGTGTGTGTGTGTGTGTGTGTGTGTGTGTGTGTGTGTGTGTGTGTGTGTGTGTGTTGGCATGTGTGTAAAAACAGTTGCTCTGATTGGCTACCAAGAAACATGACTCTGCCTTAGCCAACATAATCGCTGGTTGAAAGGCACACGAGCTTCTCTTGTCCCTCGTCTCTCCCCGCCAACAGAGTTTAGCAGGCAGGCGAGAACGGGAACAGGTGAGCGCCACGTTGCGCCCAGAGAACCTGATATGGAGAGCGCAGCGTACCGGTCCACTTCAAGTACAGCTTACCTCGTTATTAACCCGCCTCCTGACTAGCTGTGTGAGCCAGCTGGTGCGTTCGGACGCACCGCATTTAACGACCAGTAACGTTAACGGCGTTGTAACGACGGGAAATGTAATTAGTTAGATTACCCCGTTACTGAAAAAATAACGCCGTTACGTAACGCCATTCTTTTAAACGCCGTTATTCCAAACACTGTAGACTACGCCTGTTCATTTAGACATTCACACTGTCTGCGATTTTCTGTCTCCCTGCATGTGTCAGTTTCAGCCATGCTACTGTCGTATTTCTGAAGTGTTACAGTTTAATCCTCGATCGTAAAATATGACGCTCTGCTGACAGTGGACCTGTTCATGTCTGTTTGGTCATCTGCTGCTCTGCTGCACCACCTCTTTTATGTGAACGCGCTCCCAGCTGGATCGGGAAACCCTGGGTTAATTTACAGAGTTGATAAGCAGTTTCGTGGTGCCGCTTATCCTGATCGCGGTTGTTAGGGTTAGTGAAGCCAGATACGGAAACATATCCTGGGTTTGTTGAACTCGCTTCGTGAGAGTGAGAGAGAGAGAGAGAGAGAGAGAGAGAGAGAGAGAGAGAGAGAGAGAGAGAGAGAGAGCAGACATAGTCAGCTACCCAATGAGGATTTTTATTCAATCCGAGCACAGATATTGCCTCGTATTACTCGTATAATACTCATACTCGGCAAAAATGCTTTATCCGTACCGGATACACGTTTCTGGTATCCGGCTCAACCCTAGTGAGCAACTATGAGCCAACTGGTACTAACCTGTGTGGCTCCTCTCCTCTCCTCTGGAGACATGCTTGGCCAGTCTATCATCTTTACCTTCAGCAAAGCAATGGTCATCTTGGAGGTGTGTTTGGGGTTGTTATCATGTTGGAATACTGCCCTGCGGCCCAGTCTCCAAAGGGAGGGGATCATGCACTGCTTCAGTATGTCACAGTACATGTTGGCAGTCATGGTTCCATCAATCAACTGCAGTGCTCAGTGCCGGAAGCACTCATGCAGCCCCTGACCATAACACTCCCACTACTGTAGGCAGGACACACTTGTCTTTGTACTCCTCACCTGGTTGCCGCCACACATGCTGAACCATCTGAACTAAATAAGTTTTTCTTGGTCTCATCAGACCATAGGACATGGTTCCAATAATTCATGTCCTGCTTGTCTTCAGCAAACTGTTTTCGGGTTCTTGTGCATCATCTTTAGAAGAAGCTTTCTTCTGGGATGACAGCCATGTAGACCAATTTGATGCAGTGTGCAGCGTATGGTCTGAGCACCGACAGGCTGAACCCCCCACCCCTTCAACCTGTGCAGCAATGCTGGAATAACTCATACATCTATTTCCCAAAGACAACCTCTGGATATGACACTGAGCATGTGCACTCAACTTCTTTGGTCGACCATGGCGAGTCCTGTTCTGAGTGGAGCTTGTCCTGTTGAACCGCTGTATGGTCTTGGCCACCATGGTGCAGTTCAGTTTCAGGGTCTTGGCAATCTTGTTATAGCCTAGCCCATCTTTACGTAGAGCAACCATTCTTTTTTGTAAGAGTTCTTTGCCATGTTGAACTGTCAGTGACCAGTATGAGGGAGTGTGAGAGTGGTAACACCAAATTTAGCACACCTGCTCCCCATTCACACCTGAGACCTTGTAACACTAATGAGTCATGTGACACGGGGTGAGGAAAATGGCTAATTGGGCCCAATTTCGACATTTTCACTTAGGGGTACAGTCACTTTTGTTGTCAGCTGTTTAGACATGAATGGCTGTGTATTATTTTGAGGGGACAGTAAATTTACTCTGTGATACAAGCTGTACACTCACTACTTTACATTGTAGCAAAATGTAATTTCTTCAGGGTTGTCATATGAAAAGATATAATCAAATATTTACAAAAATGTGAAGGGTATGGTAATGTCATGCAAAAATGCTGACATTTAGCAGGTAAAATGTTCACTATATTAACCAAATTAGTTAAGCATGCTAGCAGGCTAATAGTGACTAATTAGCACTAAATACAAAGTACAGCTGATGCTCCTGGATTTTTCCATATTGCATGTATTTGGTCACAGACTAAAGTGGTGGATCCATCGACCACTTTTGTGGTAAATAAAAACTTTCAGCTGCAGTGTAAACATGTCTGTCTCCCTCTTTGGTGTCAGGTGTTTGACACAGTCATCCATCCAACCCAAGCAATCTGGGAAAAAGATAGGACACAGTAGCATCAACCTATTATCATATTTCATTCAGTGCACTGTCAGACAACCAGGCAGACCATTACAGATTTGCGCACACACACACACACACACACACACACACACACACACACACACACACACACACACACACACACACACACATACAGTAATTGGCACAAAGTTAAGACAGAAGACAGAGAGAGAAGTGGTCACTGGGAATATGTTGACCCACTAAATGTAATTTTGCGTCTGAATGGACTAAGACATTGAACACGATTGATGTAACTCACCAGACTGACATTTCATGTCTAATCTGAGACAGCTGCCCTGATAGCCGTGTTTACAAATTGGATAAGTTACAAAATGGCTCCGGAGATGAAACTGAGACAGATATTTTGGATCAGACTTGATGCACTGAGGGACATTTTCTAAGTAGGTTACACTGAAACTCTTCATTAGGGAGACAAAAAACTCAATTTTCTATCTACAGGGACCTACACACTATAAAAGGCATGTTTCTGAATAGGACAGCTAGGAAATAGATGTTAAGACATGGGGAATCAAGTGCCTTTGAGTCTCATATGTGCTAGTTCCATTAAGTGACATGTTTTTCTGCTGAAACTGTCAACCAAGGCGATTTTGGGTGACAGAAGTCTTGGTCCTCAACGGACCCACTGAGAAACCAATTTAAGGAATTGACGGTATTATGTTAGCTCGTTTCACTTTGGGACACTTTTTTGAATGGGCCACTGGTGAGAACTTAAGAACAGATAAAACTAAGATAGGAGCCAGTAAGCACAATGCGGTATGTTTTTTGTAAAGGCAAATTTATTTTAATAGATTTTTCCCCCCGTTAAAACTGTATGAATTGTTTTAAAACTGTAAGGGCAGAAATCTCTTTACAAGAGCCCCTGATGGTTTTTTCCCGTACAATAGGCCACATGCTGAAAGCTCACTTAAAAAATTAGTAAATTTAGTCGTATGCCACACCTATATTTTACAAGGCATGTTTTGGCAAGTGATACATAATTAATGTATTTTTGTAAAGTTTGATTTTCTTTAAGATTTGCCAATTACTGCTTTTTCTAAACGATTGTATACAGAGCATGGAACCAAAATCAGTAATGAACCATTCACACATTTATGGACCTGATAAAAAGTATAAGCAGTGTATTTAAAGAAATACTAGGATAAAACACTCCCAGAGAAACTTACAACCCTGTTGTAATGAACATGAATATGAGTCAATTTACCTTGTATCTTTTATTCTGCCACTAACAATAGGTTTCAGTTGGGTGTTGTGTTGCTGTTACCAAGTCCTACTGGCACATATATCCCAGAGCCTTGTAAAGAAATAGTCACGTCAATGAAAGTTCAAAATGCTTGATCATCATGTGAGTCACAGTCTTTAGATAGTTTCAGGTTATTGGTGGGCAGTTTGAATGAGATTTAAGTAGTCAATAAATGTATTGATTTACATTTATCCCACTGACATTTGTATGTAATTACATCAAAATGTTGTTTTCAAAAGTAAAATTTATTATTTGAGTAATTACTAAAATAAGTTGGCTGAAGTCAGCAGGAGCAATCTTACTATTTTATATTAAAGATTACAACAACAAAAAATGTGTGAGGTAATCATATTCAGCACAGAATTAGCACATTTTCATGACCACACCATTGGCAAGCTTAATGTTATGTTTATTAAAAATACGTAAGGCAAAGGCTTACAAAACTCAGGGAGATGAGACTTGGTGCGAGGTTGCTGTCTCATTGCAGGGGGTCTTCAGGCTGTAGAATCCCCTTGTGGTTCTCGTACTGAAAAAGACAGAGGGAAAAAGACGGGAGAGAAAGGGTTAGACACACCTATGTAGGTGGATGGGAAATTGCCTTTGGAGATGATGTGTGGTCTTTGTTCCCCAACTTAAATTATTGTGTTCTTGGTTTAATTTTAGATATGCAATGAGTGCATACACACACTTAACAGTGGTATTGTAGAGAATCTTACCGATCTAACGATGTTCAGCATGTCCATAATGACATATTGATGATACCTTTAAACATTAATATTTGTATTAAGATCTAAGCAGCTTAGAAGCATCTTAGAAGCAGCTAAAGTGGACAACCCCACAGGGTTTAAGAGGTTTTATACATTCAAGGAACCTCGATAAAAACCAGACCAGGCATTTAATTGAGGCAGGCGTTTATTTGTCAAAATGTGTTCCCACACCAGGCCAGTAAAGGACCTAGGCAGCTATTTGGGACCGGGCTATTAATTGAAGTTTTACAGTAGTTACTTTTATCACCCATTAATAAGTACAGTGATAACATTACTTTTTTAAGGAGTAATAAGTAACTAGTAAATATATTACAATTTCTGAGTAACTTGTCCAACACTGCTTATGTAAAACAGTAGTATAATACATTTGGTAATTATAATGTCCCACAATTTGGCCTAGCATTTCATTTTAGCCTAGCAGTTCATTTTCATATAAGCTGTGTCTCAATTCAGGGACCGCATCCTTCGAAGGCTGCATTTGAAGACCGAATACGTCACAGTCGATGCGACTAGGCTGTCCCATTTGAAGGCTCCTTCAAATCGCGCCGACAAATGCAGCCTTCTTTTCGTCCGTTTGGAGGATCCAACAGCTGCATCCTTCGCAGCCCAGGTATCCCGACATTCATTGCGCGCCGGTTGATTGTCCCAGCGGAAATAATGGCATCGGCTGTGGTTGTGGAGTTGAGCCCCCCGGATTTTACTTATAAATGTAAGTATGGGATTTCAACTCACTTCAAAAGCCAACTACACAAATTTAAAAATAACGAGAGGAATTAAAGCGCAATGTGTCGTTTAAATAATAGTTTTGTGGAAGAAGTTAACGTGAATTACGTGATTAACTGGCGAGCTAACGTTACCTGAGGTTGTTGATGTGCTAACATTAACGTTAAGTTAAACTGCTGGGCAAGCTACAACCTAAAAAATAAAGCCTTTAACGTCTTCACTTAAAAGCGAAGAGGTTCAGAGTCAGACCCAGGTCTTACCGAGATTTTCGCGATTTTATACATCATTTATACTTAATATTATGTACATGGAAATACCACGTAACGTTAGACGGGTTGTGAACCCTGCTTGGTTTTCAGACAGTTAACGTTAACGTTAGTAACGGTTACTTAAACCTTGGGCTATAGTAGCCTACACGGTTAATGTACTAACTTTGCGATTTCTGCTGCTTACTGTTTGGTGATGTGAAGCAAAAACTTACTTGAACATGTTTGGTTTTAGGGAGCAAAGAGCAAACTGCCCTCTTCATTAAATTGAGGGGGGAGAGCGACCACCTCTTCACCGGGGCAAAATTTTCTGCCAACGTGGCTTGGAGGTAATTAAAGAATCAATATCCCCTTTGTAATATCTGCATTTAATTAATATACTTAAAGTTACAGTTAAATGAGCCCCCATCCTATTCAAAGCCTTTAACAATAAGAAAACCAGTAGATGGGGCAGCCCTTTGTTGTGTTTTTGTGTCTCTGCCCTGTCATCTTTTCCAGTCTTCACAAAATTACCATTTCTCTTGTTTCTCTGTGATTAGGACAATTTTGGAGAAAATGGGCCTGTGGGGGAAGGTGACTTCCCTCCAAGCAAAAAAAAAGTGGGACAATTTAAAAAAAAAATACAAAGTATGTATGTGTTTTTCATAATTTTTGTATAAATTGTTCACTGTGTAGCATAAAGGGAACTACAAACTGCATTCATCTTACAACTCTGTTTTAATATAATACATACATTTAGCTTTTACGTTGTATATTCATTTCAGCCATGCACGTTAATAAACATAGTTGCTGTAATTTGTTTTTCTCCTGTTGTTATTTACCTTGATTGATTTCCTGTGCCTTAGGATTGCAAGTGTCCAGGGTCAGGAGAGGGTGTAGGGGGGAAGCCCACTGCTGCAACTTGGCCCTGGTTTGTCCTCATGGATGAGGTGTTGGGACAGAGGCATTCCACCACCCCACCTGTCGTAATTGCTTCTATCCCTGAGGACACACCAGGGCCAAGTACTGCAGTGGGTGACCAGGAGGAGGAAGAGGAGGAAGAGGAGGAGGAGGAGAGCCAGCCGAGAAAGAGAAAGAGGGACAGAGAGGATGAGCTGCTTCAGCTTATCAAGGAAGACATGAGGTTGCAGAGAGAGACAGAGGAGAGGAGAGCACAGGAGAGCAGAGAGAGGATGGACAGGCTGTTCTCTCTGCTAGAGAAACTTGCTGAAAAATAATCTTTAAAAAAATAAATAAATAAATAAAATATTATTATTAATAATAATATTATATATTATTATATATAATAATATATTATTATTATTATTATTATTATTATTATAATATTATTATTATATTTTAAAATAAAAAATAATATATATAATATTTGCAGCAATATTTATTAATCAATTCAAATAAAATGTTTGTTAAATAAATCATTTTATTTTCTGTGTCTTTATAACTATTAGTATTTACATATAACATATCACAACATTAAAATATTTACAACATTTAGTCCACTGAGCAGGGAGACCCTGGTGATGCTGCTGGACCTGGATGGGCTGCCACAATAAAGACCCTGGTCAGCAGGACATCATCTGGGGTGGTCTCCAGAGTGTGTTGCAGGTGTGGATGCATCTCTCCACTGTCCACCGCATCGTCCATCAGTGGGTTTGCAGGGCTGGTTCAATCGACGGCTTCCATTTCACTAAGATGTTTTAGTAAGAGGCAAGAATAATAAGCTGTGCACACATATGATATGAATAGGAATTTACAGATCTTTTACTTGCCTGTTAAAAATATTGGTGGTCAGGGAGCACCTCCTCCAGGGCAGACACCTCTGCAGACAGCTGGTCACGCCAGGGAGCACCACTGACCGTCTCCAAACCGTTCTCCCCCTCATCCTCTGCCTCATCCTCCTCAGGCTCATCCTCTGGGGCCACAATGTCACCAGCCCCAAGGCAGATGTTGTGGAGGATGGCACATGCTGTTATGACCTGAAATGGTTATAAATATATTTCAGTCTTAAAAAATTTTTTTTATGGTTTTTGATGAATCAGTCTGTTGATTTACTCATTAGTATAATTAAAAAAATACTCACGTGAGGTACAAAGGTGTGGTGCACCTCCAGCTTGCAGGAAGATGGCCCGAACCTGGTCTTCATCATCCCAAAAGCACGCTCTATAATGGAGGCGTGCCCTGGAGTGATGGCTGTTGAAGCTGGGCTCCCACACCTTGTATTGGCCTCTTGTAGGGCGTGATGAGGGGAGTGGGTGTTGGAGGCACGGGTACCCTCCGTCTGCAAGGATGAAATGGCCTGGAGGAGGGTAGAGTGAACTCCTGTACAGTGGGCTGTAGCGGAGCACTCTGGAGTCGTGGACCGACCCGGGCCAGCCCACGTAGGTGTCAATGAAGCGGCCCTGATGGTCACAGACAGCCTGCAGGATGATGGAGGAAAACAGTTTCCTGTTCCTGTAGCACTGACCATCAGGGCCGCTCGGTGGCTTGATGCGGACATGGCAGCCGTCGATTGCTCCAGCTGCTTTAAAAAAGGCTCTGTGTCTTGCCAGCCCTGCAAACCCACGGCATATCGATTGTAACTCATCCTGGGTCTTCGGTAGGTAGATGACCTTGTGGCGAATGGCCACCACCTCCTCAGTGACTCTGTGGACGATGCGGTGGACAGTGGATTGAGGCATTGCAAACACTCTGGAGACCACCCTGTATGATGCCCCACTCGCCAGCCAGAAGAGAAACACCAGGGTCTCAATCGTGGCACCCCAGCCGTGTCTCCTTTCCTGGTTTAGGAGGCCCAGTAGCACTCCCAGAGCCTCCCTGCTCAACCGGAAATCCGGCCGTGTGTCCTGCTGGCTAAAGAACCTGTCCAGCACAGGCACACTTAGATTTATCCTGCAGTACAGGGGCCTGTGCTGGTTTAGGGATACAAGGAGAAGAGTGGTTATGAAGTGTAGAGAGCTAAGTTAGAGGCTTGTATATCTTTCTATTCAACTTAGCTGATCAATGACAAAAACAGTGTCAATATTTTAATATTAAAGTAAGGTAAATGTTTTCTTTAAATATGAAATTATGTTGTTAAAGTGAAATGGCAGAAGCAATAAACTACGTTAACTGTGGTTAATATCACTGTTAGCTTTAGGGAGCCTATAGGACCTAAATACATATAAAATGCAACGTTTCTTAGTTACTTTCCCCCGTATTTACCTGGCCAGGGTCCTCTCTCAGCCTGAGATACATCATGCGGCGGCGGCGGCGGCGGTGAAGTATCTCTAGTTCCTCTATTAAGAGGTAAAATATCAAAATTAAAATATTTGTCTCCATGCCGGTGGACCACAGCTGTGACGGTTGCTAGGCGACAGGAGCGGCGCTTCCCCACGCATGGGTAAGGGCGGGGTCATTTGATGACGCATTAGACAGTCCTCCGTAGACCAGACCGTCTCATTTAACAACGGTCCGTTCGGCCTTCGTGAGCGCGCATGCCTTCAGTAGGTCAGCAGGCCACGCCTTCGAAGGATCGCGGTCCCTGAATTGAGACACAGC